>OZ005650.1:270628039-271040539 GCA_963930645.1 Salticus scenicus
TTTTAATTAAGAGTAGATTTCATTAATAAAATGCAGACCTTTATCAAACTTATACTGACAGAATTAAAAAAGAGAAGAAATAAAATCAAAATTAAAACAATTATAACTTACTTGTTACTTTAAATTTTGTGTTGGTCATAATAAGAAACCTAATCATGGCTTCGATCCTCCACGTTTTGCGTTTACCATTTATCAGGAAGGGATAAAAGTCTTAATTTATGTTTGAAGCTCATTCGTGTATCTGTATCACGTGACTGTTTGATGTCATAGTGAATGTAAAAAAAAAAAACTAAGGCTCGAAACAAACATTTGAACTTAACCATACGGAAGCCTCTAATGTGCAGATTACCTAGTTAAAATGCAGAAAACTCTTGATTCTGCACTTTAACAGCTCATTTTAGTTAATCTGCAGATTATCTAGGTAATCTGCACATTAACAGAAACATGTACATTAACTAATAACCAAAATCCAACATTAAAAATAAAACAATATTTTTATTTTCTGAACATATACTATGTAAGGAAAGTATTGTAATCAAGAAAAAGATTTAACAATGAGGTATTTGTGCTTACATTTTGAGGTCTTCCGAGTTCATTTTTTGAAATTTTTACAAAGATGCATGTATGCGTAGGAGCGAACACAATAACGTTTAAACACTTTGCTCAAATTAGTTGAAAGTTGGTAGGTGAGCTTATGTAGATATTAAACTACCTAACATTAAAAAGTCCTGAAAATTGCTGACTGTACGCAGAATAAATGCAGAGAAGATACTTATAAATGATATATCATATGGCTATTACTAAAAGTATTTATTTATAGTTACAATTAGCGATATTTAAAATTCTTAATATATTATACGACAGAAGCATTCAAAGTGAAAAATTTCTTTAAAAACAAAATAATTAACATGAAATTTTGAGACAAAATTTTAAAAGACCCTGAATTCAAAGCTAGTTCCTGAAAAGTTTCAACCCTGGTTATAGGTCACTGTTGCACAAAATGTATTAATTTTGATAAGTGTACAAATTATAGTTCTTTTTAGAGGATAAAGAATTTTTTTTTTTTAATCATTACATGGTTTTACATTAATTGAAATGAGAAAGCTCTAAATGTCTTATTTGATTGAGCAGAAAGTTTATAGGTAGTCCCCGTTGCACAATTTGCATAGATTTTTATGAGTGTGGAACTTACTGTTCTTTTACAGAGACAAAAAAAAAAAAAAACTTCTCAGTGGTTTTGAACTTAGTCCCTATTGCTCATGGGTGTTGAGACTTTCATGATGAGCAGAAAAAATTCTGCCCAATACTGAATCTTTTTTATTTTTTTGATACTAAAATGCTCTACTGAATAAATCACCATTACTGTGGAATCAGCAGGCAGTTAAAACTTTATACCACGTATAGAAATACATACAAAGTGGGTCATAGATTGACTATCCCTGTTACAGATTATTGTCGCAAGAACGGTACAGATTTATATGAGTCTAGAATATATATATATATTACTTTAATACAAAATAGAATTCTTATGCATTGCTCAAACTTTTTTAAAGTCTGTTTTATTAATATCCATGAACGGATCCATTGACTTTTGTAAAATATGGCATAGAGTTTGGCCTAACGTACATAGTGAGGTATGATATCATAAAACAATAAATATAATGCCTTTAAAGGAAGAAAAAAATATCCAGAAATAAAACACTAACTTTAAACTTTTTTCTTTCTTTTTCTCTCCCCCCCCCCCTATTTTTTTTCTTTTAAGAAGTAAAAATTATACAAATAGAAATTTTTGCCATTTTTAATCTCCTTCATGCTTGATGTCAAATATCTATAATCCTCAAATTTCCCACCATGTCCTACCAATATTCTGAAGTCTACAACATACAGCAGCAATATTCTTTTGCATATCAAACTCCTATTGTCCTAACTCACATTTAAACTTTTTAAAAAAGTAAGAATTCTTGAGAAAGAAAAATAAAATAAGTGCATATTGACGTATTGAACCATTTTTAACTCTTTCCAACAAGGTTGAAAAGTGTTAATGACTTCAGTTTGTCTGTCAGTCTGCACTCTAACTACTGTAAATATTAATCGAATTTCTTGAAACTGATATATGTTATTCAGGTTTACTATCAGATGTTACCTATTGAAAATGGAGTAAATACCTCTATTGGCTGTGTACAGGGACACATGCGAATATTCCAAAGCACTGTGTTCTACGAGAGGTATTTCTATAAACCATATTTTAATATCTTTACTTTATGCATATCTTAATAAAATTGAAATATGTTATTTAAGTTGACTATCGGATGTTCTCTATTGAAAATGGAGTGAATACCTCTACTGGTTTCTGTACATGGACACTCTAAAGTATTCCAAAGCATTGTGTTATATGAGAGGTATTTCTATAAACCAAATTTTAATAATTTTACTTTGCACAAATCTTAATGAAATTGAATCATGTTATTTATATTCACAAAAAAAAAAAAAAAAAAAAAAAATGCTTTCTGTAGAATATACTATGATTAGCATTACATTTACAGGGGCACACAAAAATATTCAGTTACATTGAAGGCTTTTATTGGAAATTTGCTGGAATTGCATTTTCGTTTACATTAAGCGTTTTTAACATTTTCTAACAGTTTTTAAGTGTGAATATGATTTCAGTTTGTGTCTCTGTCCGTCCGACTGTCCATCTTTTTATCTGTTTGTTTGCCTGCCTTCCGTCCCTAAATATTTTAAGATTTTTTTAAAAAATGATATATGTTATTCAAGTTCACTATGGAATGTTTCCTATTAAAAATGGCATTAAAATAGGTTCTGTACAAATGTTTTGAGTACAAAGATCCCCCCCCCCCCAAAAAAAAAAAAAAAGAAAAGAAAAAAAAAAATATTCCAATGCATTGCATTTTGTTTTAGGAGAGATATTTTTGTAAATCATATTTAAATAAACTTTCTACTATAAAAATCATGAAGAAATTGACATTTATTGTTGATATGCTAAAATAATGTTTTGTATAGAATATGATATGGTTAACCTTCAGATTTACAGGGCTGCATTAAAGTATTCAGATACATTAAAGGGCTGCATTTTCTTTGGATTAAGCATTTTTAACAGTTTCCAACAATGCTTAAGAGTGATTGTAAATACAATTAATAGTCTATTTGTACACCTTTTAGTCCTCCTGTCTGTCTGTTATGTGATAATGTAGACAAAGAACACTAAAAGTTACAACATACAAGAAGAATGTACAGTTGGAAAGTGTTAATAATCAATGCATACTCTGCATGATTTTTCGTTCTTATTTAAAGACTGAAAAAGAAATTTGATTATAACGCATCTAAAGTGAGCAATCAATTCCGCAACGTAATAAATCTAGTCCATATGTGCATTTAAAAAAAAATTTTTTAAAGATAAACATAGGGTTATTTATATATATTTTTTTGTTATAATTCCCCTCCCCCCCTTCTTTTAGAGTAGTTCAGTGAAGATATGTATGTATGCACATGATGTATTGGCAGTATTCTGAAGCATCACTGCTGTGTTAACCCTTTATCTACTGCATTATGATACAGACAAAAATTGTGTTTGAAACATATATTTTTAGTTAGTAAAAATGCATTATTTAAAGATATATATGTTAAAAATTATGCATATCACCTCATCATAATAATTAATGAGAATTTTGTGAGGTCGTACTTTAGTGTACCACTGGTACATAGAGGTCAAAAAATTATTTCGACATGAAAAAAGTGTAGAGAAATATTTACTCTTTATGTTCCTCATATTTTTTCTAAGATTAGTGGGATATTCTTGAAATAATATAGGAATTAATTATAACACACATGAAGATCGCGAAAAATATCAAGTAAAAACAGCAAGTGCACTCCATAAAATCCCTTAAGGAACAAAAATGTCTATATGTATCGTCTAATGCTTTGTAGTGAGATTAAAGGGAGATACATCTGTTCCATTCTTAAAAATAGCTTTGACATTTCTTCTATAAATTCGATTTTATACTCTTTTTAAAGTAATGGTACTTTAAAGTACAGTCAGTAGATAAAGGGTTAAATATATTTTGCATGCAAACCATTTTGTTTTCAGTTTGTACAGATGAAATAAATGTATGTGAATGACTTTTAAGTGCATTTATATGATATTTAGTTTTAAATAATAATGTAAGTAAATACTTAACTAGCTATGACATTTTTCTCTAATACACAACTATTTTCTTATATTATATATGTAAATATAATTAATAATAAAAAGAGAAAAACACAAAACTTATTTATTTTTAACAAATGCAGAAAAATGTTTTACACTGTGTTTTCCAATAAAGAAAACTTTTTTGGCACAAATGCTGACTAATATATTTTTAAATAAATCTTTTCAATATATACATAAAAGAAAGAAAGATAGCAAGTAAAACAACATTTCAAATAAAAAATTTGTACTGGTGCTATAAGTTTAATCATAGTAACTGTATCTTTTTTTTAATAGATAGTCATATTGGCACAGAAAAATGTACCCTTTCAATACATGAATAACATTAAATATAAGTAAATTTAAGTGTTATAACAAAAAATAAATAACACTTACCACATACAGGATATTTTAGTGACTTAGAATTACACTATAAATATATAATAAATAAAGCTTCAATGAATTTACAATAAGTAAATGAAATAATAAAAATATTTAAGAAATCAACAAAAAATCATAAAGATGAAAGATGATAAAACAAGTTTTAAATTTTTCAAAGGGGAGAAAGGGGGGGGGGCAGCAAGACAGGATTTAGTCTTCTAAATGAAAAACAATATAAATTACAATATGAAAAGCAAACAGCAGGATACATAAAAAAGGTATACCTTACATGTGGTAAAGGATACATACTATGGATATGAAAAATATAATAAGAAAATTGTAAGATGTTAAAAAACACACATTTATAAAAAAGATATTCTAGATTTGAAATAATGAAAATTGAGTTCTATAGCTGAAAAAGAAAATTAAATATATTACAATGCACAAAATGATATGAATGTAACTTTTTCAACTGGAAACTTACAGGGAAATACGTAAAGTCATAAAAACAATACTTTTCATCTATTTATTTTAAGATAAAAGTTAAATTTATAGCTGATAAGCATATATATATTTTAATACTTTAAAAATGTATGAAATTAATAATAATAAATATTAAAAGAAGGAGAATATCACAAAAATGCATCAAAACCAGTAACTATATACAATGATATTCACACATTTTTTATGCACTAAAAAATTATAAATATAAGAATCACTAAATATATAAAAGCAGAAACCTTAACAAAAAAATAACTGACTGAAAAGTTACTATTAGGACATACATGCATTATAATTTATCGATATATATTATAACTCTAAGGCCCATATTCACCAACTTCTTAACACTCGGATTGAACCTCGGATCAGCGGTAATCGCTCGATCATACGAAAATCGGTATTCTCCAACGAAAATCCGGAGTTCACCGGCTACTTTAACACTTCGTTTTTGATCCTGAAATATCAGAGGATTAACAGAGTTAATTCTCGGATCTTTTCATAACGCATGTGCACTCCGCAGCTCAGCTTCGAAAACAAAAAACAAACATGGCTGACGTTGACGATCTATTCTCACTAGATCTAGATGATATTGAAAGCTTAGAACTACTGGAAACATTTGAAAAAAGGAAAATTTGGATAAAGTGGCATTTCGATATCGCTATCGATTAAATAAAGATTCCGTGGAATTTCTAATACGAATGTTAGATAATAGGCTGTCATCTGCCACAGAAAAGAATAATGCATTAACTTAGGTAGAAAAAAAATAATAGCTTTAAGATTATCTTAATCATAACAATCAAAATTTTAAATCGTAGCGTAAACAGTTGTCGTCTGCGTGATTATTCTTTTCAAAAATGTTCTAAAGTAAAATTGATTCTTAATCCGCGCGTAAACAAAAGCAAAGTAAACAACAGTATCAGTGTTGCAACCTTGCTTTTTACCCTTTCTAGTCTTCTAATACGATTGATTAGTTAATTGAAGCTGAATGGTGAATAAAAGCTGTCTTCGTTCTTGGCCAATCAAAACGAAGCTTTTATTTCTCTTTCAGTTAATCCATGGATCACGTAATCGGCTGATGGTGAATACCGTAGGAATTTAATCCAGTGTTAGCTTTGATTCTCGGATTTGCTGATCCATGGTTTAATCCTCGATCAATGAAGTTTGGTGAATACGGCCCTAAAGGTGTTTTTATAAATATTACTTTAATTAAATATAAAAAATGAATAGAAACTGGCATAATAAGATATTTAAACATCTAATATTAATTTAATTTGCAAAGTTAATTTTTGCAAAAAAAAAAAAAAAAGAAAAAAAAATATATTGGAAAAATTTATAGAAGAAAATTAATGACATATTTAACTGCAACAGAATAACTGAATGAAAAAAACACTTTGAAGCATATAAAACTGATAATTAGAATGACATTTAAACAATATTTCATACAGTTATACTTCTACATAGATACTTTATAGAGATTTTAGATAATAAAGTGGCGATAAAGCTTCAGCAATTATCACCATATATATATATTTTTTAATAAATGAAAATTTTCCTTTGGTAAATTTTGGACATAAACATTCAAAAGTATACAATTAACAGAAAGAACATTTTGAAAATTTTCTTGCAATTATTTCAGCCATATATATTTGTTTTCTTTTGCTAATAAGTTACCAGTTTTAAAAATACAATTTTTTTCCTATAAAATAGTCAAATCAGACATATTATACAATAATTGCTTTTCTTTCATTAATTTCCTGCAGCGTTTTATAATTTATTTACATTTCTAATGTAGGCAGACCTGCCAACCTTCCAAAGCAAAAAATCCTACTCAACAGAAAAAAGTGTACTAACAAAACCGCGTAAAAAACCATGATAGAAAGTAAACATGTAATCAACAGCATAATATATAAAATTGTACTTACTTTTTCATGATTATAAAATTTTAAAAATCTTTTTTTTTTTTTTTTTTTTTTAATACCCTACAGTAAAATCCTGAAACTATTCAGCATAAATTCTAAAAAAAATTTCCTTATATCAAGTTTTACATTTTAAAAGGTTAACAAAATACTGAAATTGTTAGCAGTGAATTAAAAAAAAAAAAAAAATCTGATGTGTTACTCACACGGCTTTCTCTTACCCTGAAATTTAATACTATAAATATAAGTTGGAGATTAAGAGGTAAGATAACGAGAACTGATATGAAAAACCTATGTTAAAAGAATTCAAATTAGGCTTCGGAAGAGTTTTATATGATAAATAGTTCTGTGTGTGTGGGGGGGGGGGGGGCTATCCCTCAAGCCATGTATACCTTTTGAAAATTATGTACAGACCAAATGGTGTACCTAAATATAATCCTATAGTAATAACACACGGCACAACCTGAAATACACTTCCATCAATTTTCAGATATTGTCGCACTATAATCTGGTTCTTTTCTGTAGCCCTGTAAATGAACAGTAAATGATTTCCCTACCATATTCTACATGAGACATGTTTTTATGCATATAAAAAATATATATTCATTTCATTTGTTTTAGTGCAGTCTATAGCTGTTAAGCTCTACTTACCTGCAATTTCCCCCATAAACGTAATGTATTTGAATTCTGCACACGTGTCCCTTAACACGAACCATCCATTTGCTTCATCTCAACGAAAAGCTTAGTGTAGCATCCCTATATCATACACAAGTAGAATACCAAGTTTGGACTTTCTGCTGTTATTTTTTCTTCAGATATGCTGATAACAGACAGAGACACACAGACCAACCACTAAAAACATGATTTTCGGATTCAGGAGACCTCAAAATGTGTAAATATAACAAAATCTCACTTTAAAAAATTTGACCCAAAAACAATACTTTCTCTACCTTATGGGTAAGGCAAAGTAAAAAAAAAGAAATCACATAAACAAAGATAAATCTAACTTTTATATAACCCACTGTTAGTAGCAGATTTTGCTTTTTTAAGAAAATCAATTGAAAATTTCTGATTGTAGCCATTTCTCTGGTAAGACCAGATTCTGCTGTTTTTCTGGGATATCGGCTGTTTTCCCCCCCAAAAGATCACTGAATTGTAGTGTAGAAAAAGAAGTTGGAAATATTTAATGCACTTATAAAAATGATATATTTATTCAAGACTAGCTGCCTTTGGCAACCAGCTGGTTTGCGGCCCTTGAAAAATCCGACTTTACGAAACTCCCGCTCGGTGGTGCCTGCGGCGTATTTTTCCCGTTTCAGGTCTTACAACAGCTTATTGACATATAGTGAAAATAGCTTTATTGAAAAATTTAATCACAGTAAATTCACACTCGGTAGCACCTGCGGCCCCCTCTTCCCATTTCAATATCTGAAACAGCCTGTTCTCTCATCAGGTTATGATCGTTCAAATTTCTGACTTTAGCAAAGTCCCGCTCGGTGACGCCTTTTTCCCAGTTTTAGAACTTACAACACCTTCCTCGCTCATTAGAATTAAAAATATTGAAATTTTAAAATATTACAGTGCCATCTGGCGGTAGAAATTTCTATAACATACTGTTTGATTCGAAATCAATAAAGCTTTCAAATGATGTATTACTTATGAAATTATTTTAATTAGTAGCTGAGATACAAAAGAAAACCTAATCAGGAGACCTCAAAACGTGTAAATAAGGTGAAATCTCGAATTCCACTTTCGATAATATAAAAGAACTTTAAAATATCTTTTGAATGATGTATTAATTAAAAATAATTTAATCATAATTAGAATTTGAAATATGCGTATTAGAATAAAATTTAATTTGCAATTAAAATGTAAATTTTTTGTTTATTCTCCGAAATCAATGAAATTTGAACTACAACTTTGTCTTGTGATGAAAAACTCTATATAGTAAGTTTCGTGTGCAACAAAAAAAAATTGAAGAATTTTGAAATTTGCAATTTTTAATTGCAGTCCAAAAACATGTGACCTCAATCAGAAAAAGATCTTTCTCTTTCGTTCTACTTTTGAAATATTGTCTGCGAACTTTAAAGAGAGTTTCCGCTGTTGTTCGAATACAAATGCGAATTCAGAATGTCATCAAAAACTGCAGGCATGCAAAAAATTAAAAAATTTATAACAGATTCAGTTTTTTAAAAAATATCTCAATCTTTTGAAATATGATTTGCCTAATCGAGGTCGATGTACAAAAAAAAAAAAAAAAAATTATTTATCTCAAAAAGATTTTGAGTTATAAAATGTTTTGTGAAAAAATCAATGTTTTGTAAAATCTAAAAATATGGATCGCTAATCCGTATTTTGTTAAAATATTTATACAGTTCAAAAGAGGATTAAATGACCTTTTTTAAATATACCTGTTGTTAAGAAATGGAACAGTTACTCTATCGTACAGGGCGATTCAAAAATGATGATCGAGAAAAAGAGAAATTTTGGAGCCTTTTTAAAACTTTTTTTAAAAATACCGTATTTTTCAAAAAAAAAAAAAAAAAAATTGTACCATAAGAATCGGTAATAAATGTTCTTTCTCGTGGTACAGGCGTATTTACAATATCTCTACTACTAAGTTGGGATGGCTTTACAAAAACACGTGAAATTTTCTCTCCGTGTTTCTTCTTTTGAGGAACAGGCTGAATTCTACTTGGAGGGGGCAAAATATGACCGGTTGGCTTTTTAATTAGACATTGATTGACGTTTTAATTAATATCTCCAGAACTAATTAAAATTTTTAAATTCTTTCTTCACTATGCACTTGGGCAGGCTTCTGAGCACCCATATGTAAAATTTTGCAGTTCTGCGTTCAAAAGGGGCTGAATGTATAGATACTCAGACAGAGAGACAGACATCTTCCTTATTATTATAGATAAGCATATTCATCAGAGAATTTTCACACACGTAAAATGAAACGGACAAACTAATAAATTTAAAAAATACTTTTTTCATGGTCGAATTGTATTTTCATATTTAAACTTAATTATCATCTATACATATAATAAAATAAGATGTTTGTGTGTGTGTCATTGTGTATGTATATCCTGAGCTTTTTAGGAAAACGGCTGATCGCAGAGCTACACACATTTGCATGGAGGTTCGTAATGACCTTTCCTGATGCACCTTGAAGCCCGATTTTCGAATTTTTGATTAGTTTTTTCTTAATTAATTAAAATGTGAAAATAATAACCTTCTAATTTCTGATAAATAAGCCCTTTAAATTTAACCATAATTTAATTGTTGCCAATTTTTTTCGACAGAATAAAAAAAAAGTACAATTACTTAAAATAAGGAAAATAAATTAGAAAAATTAGAAAATAAATTAGAAATATCAGTCATATCGTTACAAATAAGGTACTAAATGAAAGGGGCGATTTTTGTGAATCTAATGCATTAAACAGCTTATTGATCGGATAATTAGATTTTTTAAAATTAACTAAAGTATGAATTTTAGGTGGCAACAGCAGGAGATTGTATGGAAACCGTTTGGAGGAAAAAAAAATCTGCTACTCATTAAGTCACATATTTTAAGTGGGATTAAAAATTGCAGTTTTCAATTTTTTTTTTTTTTTTTTTTTTCTCTCACGAACACAAACATATAATATACAGCTTGTACAACACAAGACCAAATTGCAGTTCAAATTTCATCAATTTTGGTTAATAAACAAAGAAGTTACTTTTTTTTTTTTTTTTGGCAAATTAAATTTTATTCTAACTTTGGAAAGATTTATAATACGATATATTAAGAATTTGGGTTTTAAAGTTTTTTTTAAATAGATTATTTAAACTCTATAGCAACAGCCATTTTAATCTAAGTACAGGGTGTCTACTGACTTGGCAGAAAAAAAATTCATGATCTCAAAAAATTTTCATGACCTTTTTTAGCGACATATCCAACCTTTCTTTTTAAATTAACATTCATTTTCTTTTTTTTAACGATATATCACCTTGCTTTATTTTTTAAATTATTGTTTAACAACATTATTAGCTGTTTAAAAAAAAAAAAAAAAAAAAAAACTGAAAACATTTTTTTTATTAACAATCTAAGTAAATAGTAATGGAAATCAATCTAAAACAGAAACATATAACTACGAACATATGTACTCTACTTGTACAATGTTATAATATTGTAACTATTAGTTTTTTGAGGGATTTGATAATTATAATTTATTTTCCTTGCATTAAGGAGAGGAATGTGTGTATTAATTTTTTTTTTTTCAAATCTACAAACATTTTTCCCCCCATGAAAAGACTAATAGAAGAATAGAATTATTAAACTAAGTATATAACCATACATCTCAAACTTTGCATTTCGATGTCTTTCCTATACTTCAGAATAGAATACATTCTGAATTAGAAAAAGGTAGTTCATTCAGTTATACATTAATATTATTTTGATTAACAAAATATTTTGAGCATACATATATTTAAAAAAATTTAAATGTTAAGTAAAAAAAAATTCAAATGTTTGTCTCTCCTGAATGTACTAGCATGCTCGCTAATGCACGGGAATATATGTAATTAAAATTTGTCAGATATTAGTTTTAAAAACAAGATTATCTTAATGCAGTGCAACAAATAATTCCAAATTTCTACTGTAGAACAAATAAATTTATTATATTTTTTTTTGAAAAAATATGATTTAAAATAAAACTTGCAAAACACTACAATAATAATAATTAAAAAAAAAAAGATAATAAAGCAAGTATATGTTAGATATATTTAGAACTATTCTTAGATTTAAAAATATATATATAATAATAATAATAAAATAAATAAATTTAGAAACAACTTTAAAATTATGTTATTTGTCTTGATGACAGTAACTAAATAATAACGTAAAAGCTACAAGAAAAGAAATAATTAAAACAAAACATGTGTATTATGTATTAAATAAATTAATCAAAGAGGAAAAGTGATTTCAGTCAGCAAATTCTAAATCTATATTTTAACCTTAGATCACTAAACATTTATTTAATAGTCTACGAACTTCATATATAAAATTTCTAATTTTCATAGTAAATATTTATTAATCAGTGACAAAAAAAAAAAAAAAAAAAAAAAAAATCGCCAAAAAATGATGTTTTCAGAAATAATTTTATTTTTCAATTAGCTGTAATAGGAGTTAAAAATTTTGATACACAGTTTACAATTGCATGACTTTTTATTTACATTTCAGTTTAGTGATCAAGGGTTAATTTAAAATACTTATTATCAAAACATTCAATGCTGATGAACGAGCATGTGATTTTTCAGATGGTGTTTCAAACGAAAATGATTACCACATATTGTACATTGAAATGGTTTTTCATCAGTGTGAGTCCTTAAATGTCTCTTAAAGTTCTGTTTAATTGTAGTGTGATATCCACATGTAGGACAAGTAAAAATGTGGTCATTTAAAACTTTGGGGCTTTTTTTCTTCAGAGGTTGGTACACAAGAATTAATCCTAAAAAAAAAAGACACTTTTTCAAGCAGTAATCTAATATATTGATTATTACATACATTTTTAAGTAAAGAAATGGAAATTTTTAAAGGTATCTTTTGCTTAAGAATTATAACATCAATAACTGAAATGTAATTAGCAATTCAAAAACTGTTAAAATATGGTGCATAAGAAAACTTAATAAAAATATTTTCTAAATGTTTACCCATAAGATAAATATACCTATGCAAAACAGCATTCATTTTATTAAATCATTTTAAAAACAAAGTCCACAAAAAACTAATTTTTTGCTCTAAACTAAAATAAAGAATCAATTTTTTTAATTTATTTATGAAAAATGAAATGGAATATGTTTAACATATATTCATATATTTTAAGTGAAGGTTACTGGGGGGGGGGGGGGGAAAGGAATATTATATATGATATAATTAATACTATTGACACAAAAAAATAGTAAAAGATGTGAAATATCCCAAAGATTTCGAGTTGAATATTAAAATTAAATTATTCAAAATAATTACAATGATATTAACTTAAAATTCAAAGTGAGAACAAAATAAGTAGCACAACTATTGAAAAAATACATTTATTAATATCACACAATCAACAGATTGGGAAGAAAATCATATTTATTGAAAATTTATTTTTCCAACTGAGTGAAAATAATGCCTGGACCAGGAGTCGAACCCCGGATCTTTGACTTACAAGGTCAAGGATCTACCAATTGAGCTATCCAGTTCGACAACCGAATTGGTAGAGCCTTGAAGTCAAAGATCCGGGGTTCGACTCCCGGTCCAGGCATTATTTTCACTCAGTTGGAAAAATACATTTTCAATAAATACTGAAAAAAATGTCTGCATATAGCAGTGCCAACTATCTGAAACAGATGGGCAGTAAAATACAACCAGCTAGTTTCTGTTAAATTCAATTACTTTCATTTTTAGAATTTTATTTTAAAGGATAAATATATATATACATACAGTTTTCATACTGAATAAATTAAAACAATAATAATAACTATTTATTTATTTATACTTTTTGTTGTATACAGTCATTTAATTTTAAATAATAAACATTAATAGCTTATGTTATAGCTATAATATAATCATATGATACACTTGTAAATTGTTTGGGTTGAACAAATAGGAGGGGTAGGGTATTATCATTCAGCAAGATTTTACAGTTGTAAAAATTTTAACATAATGAATTTAAAATATAATCTACATAATATTAATCATTTTGCTTTGCAAGTATGATTCTATGATTTTTTTTTTTTTTTTTTTTTTTAACAATTTGAGATAAAAGAAGAAAAACTAAAATATCAGCAAGATTTAAAGCTCAATTTCCCTGATATATCTCTAAAAATATTATACTTACATTATAGAAACATTTTTAAAAATATACAGGTAGTTAAATATTCATATAATCAGAATATAGAGCAATCTAAAATAAAACATCTGATAATTAAATTTATTAAATTTTTGTATGGTAATTTATTTCACCACTAGTCAAATAGATCAACTTTTTAATGCATAGAGATATTTAGTTTCTAATAAAAATTAATAAATGTGCATTAATATATTTCTGTGAAAATACAAATTATAAAATATGTATTTTTTTTTTTTTTTTTTTAACCTTACTGCGAGGTACAAGTACAATCTCTATAGCAGAAAATGTGAGGCACGAGACATACGTCACATTTTTTTTTTTAATTTGCAGATTGAATTTCTGCAAAATACTACTCCCACAGGAAAGATAACGATTTTCAATCTTTCTCCATCCACAGCATAAATATCAATATTCATTTTAAACACACTTATTAGATTCTAGAACCTATAAAGAGGTAGAAATGCTCAATATATGTAATCATTGTGGCCCCCCTTCCCCCCACTAATAATCGGCGATGAAACGGATTGTGAAATACTTGTGATTTCCAATCTTTCTCCATCTGCAACAACGTCAATACTCTTTTTAAACTTTCAGAAACTATAAAGAAGTAGAATTGTTCAATATCTTTCACTAATATATTTGTTTTAACCCCCCCCCCCCATTGTCGGCTAACAATCGCTGATCAAACGTTTCACAGAAGCGTTGTTATATTCAATCTTTTCCATCCACAACATAAATGTCAATGTTCACATTAAACATGATTTTTTAGATTCTAGAACCTATAAAGAAGTAGAATTGCTCAATATCTCTCATTCCCCCCCCCCCACCTCCCACCCCTTTACCGTTTGCTAACGATAGGGAATGAAACTTCTTGCAGAAGTCTTGAAATTGTCCATCTTTCTCTACTTTCTCTATATGCAGCATAAATCTCTTATTTTAAAACTTGCTTTATTAAATTTTAGAACCTATTTAGAAGTATAATTGTTCAATATCACTCACTACTCTTGTAATTTTTGTTATTGTTTCTTTGAATATATACAAGATTTTAGATCAAATTTAAAGTTTGATGATCTTGACACATTTTTGTTTGAGTACCAATATTTTTGTAAATGAATTGCTAGCACTATAGAAGGAGTTAGATCTGAAAAGATCACATATAATAAAGATTTTATACAAAAAGCCTGCTAGTGAGCTATCAGAGAAAATACCTTAGTTATTTAAAAAAAAGTTTCAATTCCACTATCAAAAATTTTCAGTGAAAGTTGGGACTCAGACATTGAGAAAGTGAACAAAATGCAATTAAAATGTACAATGACAATAAAAAAGAAGTTTTAATTTCTTAATGTCCCTCCATTTAGTTACATAGGAACAAAAAAATTTTAAAAAGCTGTATTAATTTCAACTTTTAGAGTCTTTTACTAAATATTTTACTAGAGTCAGTATGAACAAAATCATGGACAAAGATATTTCTTCTTATGTGGTATGGTTAATGCCAACTCTTTACCTAGCTACATGTGATAAAATTTTATGACTACGAGGTGTGGCTATTAAATAACGAGACTATTGCTGCTACATATGAACTACACATGCACCAAATCTGAATGATCGACAGCTGTGCAGCGTAAAGCCTTCTCTTTCGATTGCAGCGCCTACCGTGTTTGTCGAGAAATCAGTCTGGGCGTAACCTTCGTTTGTGTAAGAGGTGTTTGTTTCATTTTGCCGAAAACATGATAAGTGTAAAAGTAGAGCAACGAATTGTCATGAAATTTCACATGAAACTTGGTAAAACCACTATATTTTATTAAAACAAGTTTATGGCGATGAATGTTTATCACATGCGCAAATTTTTTAGTTCCAAGATGGTCGAGAAGACGTTGGAGATGATGTCTGCCCAGGTCGCCCTTCCACGTCTAAAATGGATGAAAATAGGTGCTTGCTTGCTCAACTCTGTGAAAGAGTAAAGGAAAAATGACCCGAATTGTGGAAGAACAGGCCATGGGTTCTCCATCAAGGCAATGCGCCAGCTCACACTGCGTTGTCTGTCAAGACATTTCTAGCCAAGTACAACATCACAGTTTTAGACCACCCGCTTTATTCACCTGACCTGGCTTCATATGACTTTTATCTGTTCACCCAAAGTCAAATCTGCATTAAAAGAACAAGATTTGAGTCAGTTGAAGATGTGAAAGAAAAAGCGGCACGCCTCATGCAGGAGCTCAAAGAACAAGACTTCCAGCATTGTTTCGAACAATGCAAAAGTCTCATGGAGCGTTATAGGGATAGAGGAGGGGTGTATATCAAAGGTGATAATAATTAAATATGTATAAATTTAAAATAAAATGTTTTACAGCAATAGTCTTGTTATTTAATAGCCACACCTCGTACAATGCTTTGACATATCTAACAGATTAATAACATTAGATAAATGCAAACTTGGGATAAAAATACACTTACTTAAATCAGGTAACTTTTTTTTGTGTAACTTATTGTGAAATTATGCTGCAGATTATTTTCTAATGCCTAAATAGCTATCGCAGATAGACAGAAAAAATTCTGCTACTGGGGGTACAATGAAATATGTTTCACCGTGCCCTGAAAAAATGCATTTCCTTGAAAGAACATGCTACTGGTAATTATAATATCACTGATGTAAAATAACATATTACTGGTTGTCCCTAGTAAAATAAAATATTTCGCAAAATGAAGGTTGTATAGCTAGTGAGCATACACTAGACACTAGCTAGCTCTAAACCTGCAGAAAATACATTTTTCCTCAAGAGTTAAAACCTTACTGCAAAGCTGATCTAAGAAAAGAAGGAAAAATAGGTTACATGCTACTTCCGAATGTGCGTTTTCTGAACTGTATGATTTGCAAACAGATCTTACACGTGGCAGCTTATTCCTTCCCCATTTCAAGATAAGGGGGTATCCTGCCAGAGAGCACAGTCATCATTCCCTAATCGATCAAGGGAATTAGCTACTTTTGTTAAAAGCTGTCAGTAAAAAAAGAACGATTAAGTGGGACTGTGAAAGTCCATCATTCTCATTTTTATTTGAGTATGTCCCCTCTTTCGTTCAAGATAAAATGGTAGCAAAAGGCAAAAGCAAACAAACAGCTTTTAGGCAATCTCTCATTTTTGTAGATCTTTTAAATTTCTGCTAATATTTAAACATGATTATATTGTGTGTGTGGATAAATGTATATGGATGCTTTTAATCTGTATGAAAATACATTGTATGTGTGTATATATATACTGCGTTTGTATGTGAAAATTTTTTACACCGTAATAGTGAAATTAGATATTTCAATTATAAAATTGTTAAAAAAAATATTTATACCAGGGTAAAGACCCCTCCTTGTGTTTATTTCTATGATTGACAGACACTGATTCACAAAGGGGGGGGGGGCAGATGTTTTCTTAATCTCTTTACAGTTGACTATATACATACAAGAAAAAAAAAATTGTGACCTATTTATTGCTTTTATAAATAATCTCTCGGAAGAAAATAGTGTTATTTGCATATGTATATTGTATAACAGGTCCTCATATATAACATGTTTTTTTATACATGTGTGTGTTGCACATTAATTTTTATTTATTTACATCAAGTTAATTTTTATTATTTACATCAAGTGCTGACTTATCATTGGGTTTTCAATTAAAAGCTCAAATAGTTCTTTTAAACAAATTAAGTATTAAAAATTTTCACTTTTTATAAATAAAGTAGTTTTTAATAATAATTTTTTTAAATACTTTTTTCTATAATCTTTCAAAGAATATATATATATATATATACAGGCATGAGAGTGCAGAAAATTAAAAAAGGAGGAAACACGCGTGTTCATAAAATTAATTTCAAATGAAAAATAACGTGTGCGGGGAAAACTATACAAATGTGTCCATAAAATTTATTTCAAATGAAAAAATAATGCTCGCAGGAAAAAACTATACAAAATATTTTAAAAGTGACAAATTAAATTAAAAGAATAACACATCAGCACAATAAAACATGTGTTGGTGGAAAATGGGAAAGGGGGGGGGGGTTAAAAATTAGTTCATGAGTGAGAAATATTAAACACAATTCTTCTTCTTTATGGGTTCTAGAATATCATAAAGTAATTTTAAAATTAATATTGGCATTTTTGTTGTGGATGGATAAATATTCAAAAATAAAAGGCTTAACGCAGAATGTTTGATTGGCGATGGTTAGAGATGAAAAAGGGGGGAGGGGAAAAAAATTACATGAGTGAGAAATATTGAATAATTCTGTTCTTTTATATGTTATAGAATATGATAAAGCACGTTTAAAATGACTATTGACATTTATATTTTGGATGGAGAAAGATTGAGAATCTAAAGTTTTTCGTGGAGCGTTTGAGCACTGATCGTTATTGGAGTTTGATTTGAACAAAATAAAAAATCGCGAATTTAACGAAAATCACAAAAAAGTGGAAAATCGCGGATCCGCGGAAAATTCTCATGCCTGTATATGTATATATATATATATATATATATATATATATATACACACACACACACACACACACACACACACACAAAGTATTTTGTATACAGATTAAAAGCATCCATACACATTTATCAGCGCATATAATGAGCAGCAATCATGTTTAAATCACAGGCGAAATTTAAAAGATCTTACCAGCTTATCTATAACCAGAGAGGGAACATACCCAAATACAAATGAGAATGGCTGACTTTCAAAGTCCGAATTAATCATTGTTCTTCCTGACAACTTCTAACAAAAACAGTTAATCCCCTTATCGATTAGGGGAGGGGAATTGGGCTCTCTGGTATGGAAAAAGAGTGGAGGGGAAGCTAACAGGTGTTCTATTCGGAAAATGCTCAATATTCTTCTTGTTCGGAAATTGCACGTTCGCAAGTAGCACGACACCGAAAAATAGAACAACGTGGTAGGGAGGAGTTTTGTTCTAACCATGGCAATAAAAAATGTTCTAGTTAAGCAAGTAAAAAAAAAGGAGGGAAAGAAAGTTAAGAAAGGATTGTTTTCAAATCAAATTCTGCCTTCTACAGATTCTGAATATCCAGATTAATTCCCAGCTCCATCTGATCATTGAAGTCTTAAGAATGAGATACCAACACATAATGTGTGCAAGTAATGGAAATACTAGCAGAAACGTTAATTTAAAAAAAAAATGATTTGAACTAGCTTAATGTAAATTAAAATAATATTTCTTAGATTTCTCTTTTGTATTTTATTAATCAATTTATTTTATCATATTTAACTCATGTTGTAAAATGTTAATAAAATAGTAAAAAAATAGTCCATATTTGGGAGGAAATTAATTTTTCTAATATTATTTGGAGTTTCATTTGTTTCATTGTACCCCAGCTTACAGTGTACAATGAAACATAGTCAGACTTGTACTTTTTGTTATTTTTCAAGTATAAAGACATTGTATAGAAATTAAATAACAAATTATTTAGATGGGGAAAATACAAGATTAAAAATGCGTATTAATTTTACTTTTGTGCATACAAAATTACGGCTAGGAAAAAATAATTAGTAAATTTTGTTTCATTGTACACAATTCCCCTAATTATTTTCTCTGCTAATGTAAATAAATCAAAATTTAATGCCTTTGTAAAAGAATTATGTATATTATAAAATTTATTCTAAAATCTAATTTTAAAACAGCTCTCAATAAATAGACTATTTTATTTTCCTTTTATATATTAATTCACTTCAAAATAAATCTTACATACTCATATAATATAGTCAAGATTATAATTTTTTTTCATAAAAATTAAAAATGGAATTTGATTTTCAGAGTAAAGTAAAAAGAATATATTATATATAATATATACGCAATAATATAAATTTAAAGACAAAGTAAATTATTTCTTTACAAAGACATAAATGTACAATTCCAGTAGCAGGATTTTCTGTATCTATCTGCAGCAAAACAAAATTTATCTGCAATGCAAGAATGCTGGACCAAGTCTTGCATCAGAAGTATTAGCAATTTACAAAATATGTAAAATTTGCATCTACAAAGAAAATAAATTAAAAAGTATACAATAAAGTAAAATAATCTAAAGCTATAACTAAATTATATTAGTATTTTCAAAGCCTGGCATTTTTTTTTAGATATTAAATTAATCTGCACAAATTTAAAATCAGGGTTAGCAAAAACCAGGGTTTTTTCAAGAATTTTTTTTTTTTTTTTTTTTTCAAGGAAAAAAAGCAGGTTTTTTCAAATAAATCTTTTTTTGAAAGTAAAAAATTTGAATAGCCAAAAGACATTTGAATATCAAACGTTGCTTTTCCTTCTGACTTCACATTTATGTATGTATGTTTTTTTTTTGGATAAATTAGGAAATATTGGAAAAAATATTTAATTTTTTTCTTTCAGGTTCCATTTATCACAATATGAGTTATTCTTATGGTGATCTTTGTTAATCAAAATTCATGACATGCAGTTAATATAAAAGTATTCCATAACAAATTAAAAGTTTTTAAAGAAAAAACAAACAAAAGCATGGAAAAATGAAATTAAAAAATAGTTGTTTGCTAAATTTGTTTTTCATGCTCATGTTCTACAATTTCTTTATTCAAGGCTAATTGGGAGACTATATTAAAAATTCTAAAATTACATAAAGGCCTAAGATGCATTCTTTTTTTTTTAAGCGGTTGTAATTCATAAAATATATACACTAAAATTTTGTAATTAAAAAAAAAAAAAAAAAACTTGCTAATTACAAAAGATATTTCTAATTATACAGTTATTTTAACAATTGCCGATGAATTGAAGGAAAGAAAAAAAGTCCTTAAATCAAAGCATATTAAACAAAAGTTCTTGAAATCCAATGAGCAGTTTTCATTTTTTATATATGATAATTTACAGATATGCAACTATAAACTATGTAAGATAACTTATATCAAAATAAAGCAATTTTTGACTCTTGACATAAAGGTTTCAAATCAGTTCTTGACCAATTTTAAATAATAAGCAATTTATTTATCATGTTTGAAGAAAATTATTTTTATTTCCCATTGTACTATAGGTAGAAACTTTGATATTTATGAAAATTTTCAACCTCAATTTTTTGATATTTTTACAAATTTTGGGGTATGAGGAATTCTAAAATCACATAAAAGATCTGGTGTCCATATTTAAGTTAGTCAGTTTATTGTTAACTTGTGTGGACTATATCTTAAGAATGAATGATGGTTAAAAATTTAGGTCAGTTTTAAAATAGTATCTCTTACGATACTGGCCAAAGCCCTGATTTCAATGTACTAATTTGTAAACTTCGTAAATTTATACAAAATTTAAAATTTTCATAGCATAACTGAATAAGGCAAAATTTCACATAAAAGTACCTTATGAAAGTTGTTGCATGATAAGTTATAAATGCAAAGTTGACATTTATAAGATAAGCAGCAAATCAGTGTCAGGTAAATGTGTCAAAGTGGGTGACGGGAAGCCTGGCTTGTGAGGCATTTCATTCTCTGACTGTAAAATGAATGTGAGTAGAGTTCATTCCTCTGATCTTGAATATAGAAGGTTCTATCATAAATATTTATGCAAGCAAATACATATGATGGATAATAAAGCAGATATTACCTATGTCAGTTAGTTTTGGGTTGTAGCACTATTTAGTAAACATCTGAATACAAAACTACATCTTCTATTTTTTAAAATTATAACTTAAAATAAAACTCATTCTTTATGTAAATTACTTTGTTTTAAAAAATAAATTTAAAATATGAGTTTCAATTGCTTAATATTTTCATTTTGCTTATTTTATCATAGAAAATCTTATAAAATTGAAAAACTCCAAAAGTGGGCACAATTGTAGGTTTTTTCAATTGGGTCTTTTAGAAAAAAAAAAAAAACCCAATGGGTCCAAGCCAGCCAACCCTGTTTAAACTATCTGCTGTTGTGCCACTCGGTTTTTGCCACTGGATGCACAAAAATGTTTAAAACAGAACTAATCTTTTTTAATTAAAATTATTTTATTAAATTAATAACATACTGAAAAAAAAAAAAAAAAAATGAATAACAAATATTTAACTATAACTCTTTAATAGTAACTTATTTTTCCTTTGCACATTTTCCAAATATATATATATATATAAAAAAATAATAATAATAATTTTTGAGGGATAAATTTCATGTTCAAAAATGTTCATTGAAATATTTTGTGTAATCAAAATTGTAAATATTTTCTAACTGAAAGATTTATGTTTTAAATCAGCAGCACTTCAAAGTGTAATAATTCTAGATAAAATAA
Source organism: Salticus scenicus (assembly GCA_963930645.1). Lineage (NCBI taxonomy): Eukaryota > Metazoa > Arthropoda > Arachnida > Araneae > Salticidae > Salticus > Salticus scenicus. Next base: position 270,650,202 of record OZ005650.1, read on the forward strand.
AATTATTAAAAAAACTAAAATATAGGCATTCTATAAAAAGTACGAAATTTTTTTATTTCACTGTAGTAAAATAAATATACAAATAATTCAGATATTTTTAATTCAATTAATAAAGTATATATGAATTATATTCAAAAAAATTTCCAAATATAAATGAAGTGATACATTTGAAATAAACTAATTATTATATATATTCATACATATGATAGCTATGTAAATAAATATCTACATGGAAGTAATAGTAATATGCAAATAGACAAAACTTAAACCATTAGACACATTAAACACTTTTTCCATGAAGCAGTAGATGATTTTTCAAATGATGTTTTAGACGAAATCTATTTCCACATATTGGACACGTAAAAGGACGTTCACCAGTATGTGTACGAACATGTCTTCTTAAACAAATTTTTTGATAAGCAGTGTAAGAGCAAACTTTGCAAATAAACATGGGATGTCCAGCTTCACGATTTTGAATACGATAAAATAAGGAGTCATTAGCAAACAAATCCTTTTCTGAACCTACAAGATTAAAATGATCAGTAATATTCTTAAAATAAACAAACACATAAGTTTTGAAAAGTGTATAAAAAGTGCAAAACTCAATAGATAAAGCTTAATATATATATACACACATTTATATATAACCTCAGTGGCCTATCGAGGGTGGGGCAGAGTCCGCCCCAGTCCTCTGAAGAAACTTGGACCTTTAAAGTACATATACTACATCTGGTGTAATGTTGTTGTGACATTATTTTAACCTGAAAAATTTTCTCCAGCTCTTTAAGTCGCAGGTTCTTGTCTAAAGAGCTTTAATGTATAAAATGTAACCATAGAGCAACAACTCCAAAACAAAACAAACAAAAAAACTCATTTATGTAAACTTTAATATGGCAGGACAAGCAGGACCAATGCCCTGGATTTCTTGTTGGGTTTGGCTTCTAAATCAGTCTTAAAACTTACTTCAGTGCCTTTTTAGAGTGATAAATTTAAGTGAAGAAGTGCAAGGATGTCTCAATATAGAAGGGGCTCCAGTTAGGCACTCCCAGTGAGATTTTCGCCATGCGCCTTGATAATTGTAGATCTGTCACTGTATAACCTTAGAAAAGCATTAAAAAATATATATATATGAATTTTTATTTCACAGAATATGATTACAAGTTTAGCTATATTTTTTTTTATATGTAGAACTTCAATTAATGATAAAGATTCTGCAGTTCTTCCTTAAATTTGGTACATGTTTTTTCACAAGTCCCGTTTCCCCCAATGGCAGAATTTAGGTGATACAGCGACATTGTCACAGAAAAGAAATTGCCACTTGCAGAAATTTTTTTTCATAAAAATTAAAAATATTCCTAGATTACAGTAGAAAAGAGAAACTCATGTCTTATATTTAAGGGTTCTTTTATTAATATAATAATAACATTGATGTATTTATAATTAAATATACATCTTATGACACTATGTGTAAATTGAAAAATATGTTATTAGTTATTAACCCTTTCGTGGGCCGTGGGAAGATTACTTCCCACCTACATGATCTTACAAAACACACCTGTGGGAAGCGCAATTCCCATTACAATATATTGGCCTTGCTATTATAACAATGGGAACAGTAATTCCTGCTTCAGTTTTGTGCTGCCATCTATTGTACAATCGATTGAATAGAATTAGCACATTCGTTTTGAAAGTTTGAAAGCCTTGTGTGTGAGATTTGTTCTGTTATAACATCTGTTTTGATGTGACATTTGCACTGCTCAACGATTCTATTGCAAATGGGAGCTTCTTATTTCATATATTTCTGCACATTTTGCACCTCTAACTATCTAATTTGAATAATAAATAGCAATTAAAAAATGATAATATTTAAATAAATAACATAGTAATTCAAATTCGGCAAAATAAAATATATTTCCTTAAATGCTATTGTTTAATTGTTAATTGCATCTTTTTATAATTATGTGAGGGTTTTTTTTTTATTCATGCATCATGATTTAGGTGCATTTAGTGATTACTATTTATTTATTATATTTGTGTAGTGATCTTACATCGAAATACTGACCGTTACAAGTACACATTTCATGCATTTTTTGATTCATGCACCGCAAATTAGGGGTATCCAGTGATGTTTGATTTGGTTATAATGCTTGCGAAGCAAGCATATTGACTGTGGCTTATAGAAACTTTCATGTGTTAACAGATTCATGCATTGCGAATTAGGGGTATCCCAGGGCTGGAGAATATAAGGGCTAGTTCATCGCAGTCGAAAAAGTGAAACCGGAAATACTCACTGATGACGTAGCTGCAAACACGCAAGTCTGATTCGGACTATTAAGCAAACGGGGTGATTAAATGGGAATTACGAAAAAGATATTAATATAGTGCTTAAATCTTTATATTTTCCGCAGTTTCGAAGAGAAAAATGTTAGCAAGCTATAGTTTTTCATAGTAATATTGAAATCTTTAAATACAAAAGAATAAATAATATTTTTTGATTATCAATATTTCACTTACGGGAACAAATTTTAATAAAATTTTGCTAACACGATGCGGTACTGAAAAGCAAGCATATTTTAAATGTTTTATAGACAGAAGTTGAAATTAAATTTATATGAAATGTTGACTTTTTTATGCATTTCAAGATTAAGAAATAATACCTCATGCATCAAAATACAAATTTTTATTTAAAATAAAACATGAATTTTAAATATATAATGAAAATGCAGGTACTATTTTTAAAGAATTTTGAAATTCTTTTTTCAGGCTTATTTTGTTAAGTTATTTTAAATAGAGAATGCATGGAGATGAATGCTACTGAAATTCAAATGAAGCAATTATGTGTTAGGTTATTTTCTATAATTATAAATTTTTTAAAGCAAAGTTTTAAAACCAGCATAATTAACATCATATTTTTGAAAGTGCGAAATCTGGGGGTAATCATTTATGTTTTAATAAATGCACAATCATCATTCATTAAATCATAACTTCAATAAAAGTGGGATAATTTTACGGCATTCATATAAATAAATTTACCAGTCCGATTCAATTTCGGGAAAATGTATAGATACGCCAGGAGAAAACAATTTTTTTAGACCTATTGTATAAGCATAAAAAAAAGTATATATTGATAATATTAAATATATATATATATTACAATAAATAAAAGCTTTTAAGTTAAAAAAGAAAAATCACGAGTTATCTTTATTTATTTATTTTTAATTTAATTATTTATTTTTGTAAATTAAGTAACAATAGAATTTTTAGTTTGCGATAGTAGTTGCTACAAATAATCACTTTTTCAACGATTTTATTTATTTATTTATTATTATTATTTGTCAATATTTTATTTTTTCATTACCAAAAAAAAAAAAAAAAAAAAAAAGTAACAGAGAGAGGAAGAAAGAGAGAGAGAAGGGAAGAAAGAAAGAAGAGAGTCTGTGCTAAATAAAATTTAGTTTTAGACAAGAAAATTTTATTTTATCTTGTTTAGTACCAGATGTTGCCTTGCCCGACGTTCAGCTTTATTCAAGGAGGTCTTTGCAAAAAAAAAAAAAAGTCCACCAATTATAGCCTTCCACTACTGGCTGAAAGGTTCTGCTGTCGAAGCTGGAAGACGGGAAGTGCCGGGTTCAATCCCAGATTACATTCGTCGATTTAGCTGTTCAGAGTTTTTCTGTGGTTTTCTCCGAAACTCGCAAAATTACATGCTAGAATACCTTTGTAAGGCTCCCTTGTAGGAGATCACCCTCCTTGGGCTCAGGCTCCTAGTGTAGACAATTGGCCTTAACCTGAACATCAACATCAACACCAACACCCAATATTGTATTTTTTTTCTTATTTTAATGTAAAATTTTCTTTTACACAAAAATCTGTAAAAAAAATTATCATCATCAAAATATGAAGTTGTGTTTCTTAGCAACAGTTACTACATTAATTTCTAACTTTTTTTTTTTTACTTTATTTTCTTCCGTACAGGAACATGCATATATTTTTAAAATAATATGGACATAATCAGGTCTCTACTATTATAATTTTTATTTTATTTTCATTAAATGTTAGTTCAATTAAATGAAAAAGGATATTTCAACTTATGTAAAATTAATATGATATTTTATCAAATGTACGGTTGGAGGGAGGAGAGGAATTGAAATATTTTCGTACCAAAAATAGCAAATTCGTACTATGACACATAATATGAGAAAATGAAATTTTAATTATTTTGAATCAAATTACCTACATTACAACAGATAATGTAAATAAAATTTGTAAAAATTTGGCCGAAATTAAGTTTAAGGTTTCATCTTGTGTGTGTGTGTGCGTGTTAAGGCTTGATTGTTCAAAATGCTACCAGATATTGGTTTAAAGTTATATGAGGAATGCCTTCAGGGAGGACTTTTGAAGGGAAAGTGACCCGAATTCTCGTTATCGTGCAAGGAAAACCCTGAAAACCTTGCACAGTCACCCCGCTCAGACCGAGCTGGTATCGAACCTGCGAACTTCGGTGCTGAGCTTCTCATTTTGCGGCCATCAAGTGGCAACTACAAGGCTGAGTAGGCCCAAAATTTTATTTTTTAAGTTGACTTTTATTTATTTCATCCATTTAATTGATTTTTGTTTGGCTTTTCTCATGCTAACAAGTGATGCAGTTCTGTTCAAATACCGTATTCTTATAAAAGTTCTAATTTTTGAAAATAAATGAATTGCATTTAATTGTATCTGGGGGAAATGCACTTGCAATTCTGTCGTCAAATTTTTGATGACTCCGTTGCCTTTTCGAAAATTATTTCCGTGAAATGTTGTAGACGGCATCGTTAATCCACCTGCTGACAATAAGTTTATCCAGTTACCATATGGAGGTATATCAGAAACGTTTTTTGTTATCGTACCATATGATGGATCATTATACTTTTCTCTCATCTTATACGCTATAAAGCCAGCTATAAAAGCCAGAGCTTCCTCCACACTTTTTGATAGCTCATTTTCTGAACAAGATTCCCATTTGAAAGATGCATTTTCGGGAATATCATCGAAATTTAAAAATTCATCTTGTATTTCAGATTCATCTTGTATTCCAGGTTCATCTTGTATTTCAGATTCATCTTGTATTTCAGGTTCATCTTGTACTTCAGATTCGTCGAATATATTTTCTTGCATCTCATCATTTTTATCCGATTGGAATGCATTGTGCAATATTTCGCTTGTCAAATATGTCGTTTCATTACATATTGATGCTTCATGATTAATTTTTGATGACAAATTAGGCAATTTGTTAGCTAATAGGAGATTTCTCAGTTGTACTATTACATCTGAAGGAGAGGGGTGATCATTAAAACGACCAAGACCTCTGATCTGGCTGAACAAACTTTCTAAGGCATCTTGAGTCAACCTAGCAGTCAAAATATATTTAAGATTCTCGGTTTTGAGAGAAGTGTGCAGTCCAAAAAGAGAGTTAATGGATATTATTATTCCCTTTTGAAAGGGTAACATGCTTTTTTTGCCACCCACACGAAGTTGAAAAATTTCATTTTTTACAGAATTTAACACAGCTGTTTGACAATGAAAATGTTTTTCGTGACCAAAAGCAGCTTTTAATGGTTTATTGCTTGGAGGCTCAAGACATTTACTGTTCATAATGTCAAAAAAACTGTCAATCATTAAAAAGAACTCCGATGCTTTTTTATCCCCAGTGCAATAATCTATTGCTTTGGCTGTTGTTGCAGAAAATAATGTTTTAGCTGGTGCAACTTTTTGGCGTTCATTCCCTTTTAAGTAAAGCATTTGATGTTTCAATTTGTGGCAAAGTTTAATTTCCCCTTCGTCTTTTTCCAAAGTTTTTTCAATAATGTTCAATTGAAGAAATGTGCCATCACTTAAGACAAGCCCTTTATCCAAAAAATGATTTCTTAATAATTTTATGTAGTGGGGCATATCGACAAAAACCCAAATTTTTGTCGAAGGAATTAATGGGCTGTTGAAACATGAATTTGTTTCAGAAATTTCCAATTGTTTCCATAATGTTTGGCAGCCCCCTAAATCTGAAACAATGGCTACTACTCTAATTCCTATTGCCTCAATACTCTTTATTATTGATAATAATAAATCTTTGTTCATTGTCTTATCAAAATCATAATAAACTGGCTGTTTCCATGAGGAAGTTAAGCCTCTTATTAGCACAAACAGTACTCTTTTATAGAGTCCCATTATTTCATCTAATTTTGCATTGTAACATACTTTCGAGTCAATATGCATATCATCAAAACTCAAAACACATAATCTGTCTCTAACATTACAATTTTCAGATTTCTTTTTCATTAAGAGCAAAATATCATCCAAAATACCAGGTGAGCACGTAAATTTAGCACACCACCTTTTTAGTGTACTTTCACTAGGTAGAGAAAAACCCAACTTACTTCTCCAAAACTCATAAGATTTTGATGAAAATGCTCTCAAAACAATGTTTTGTGAAATGTCTGCAGCAGACCATTTAATTCTTTTATTTTCTATTAAACCATTCAACTGGTTTTTACTCAAAAATCCACTAACGCATTCTTTAATTTTTTTCAATTTTTCATTTTCTTTAGCCATTTTTATTTGTTGTTTCAACTGATTTCTTAGATTAATTTTATTCTGGAGATTTCTTTTAATTTTTTGTGCATACACTCTCTCTCTTTGAACTTTTCCTCTTTTTAAGATAGCTATCATAGTATTTGCTTTTCTCAATTCAAGCTTTAAATTCTCTATTATTTGTTTTAAAGAATCACAGTTGTTACAACTTCCAAGTACTTTTTCACAACTTTCATTTGAATCAATATTGCTAGATGTAATATTCGTATTTGGTTCAAAAATATTTTTTATTGGACTTAAATTTTCTAATCTCTCTAAAGCACTATTCAAAATATTTCTTTTTTCATTTCTCACAGACCGCAAACTGACTTCTTCTGTCTTCATAAGAGGCAAATTTCTGCTTGGGATTGAAGAATGTTTCAAAATTTTCCTTTCAGGCAATCCCAGTAATCTATTTCTCATATCATCAATATAATCTTTTTGTGAAAAGTGATCACTTCAGATACTTACATTTTTTTGATTTACTGAATCCTTCCTCTGGCATCTTTGCATCCATTCTTTACATAAATTTTCATTTTTTGTGGAAATCTGGGAAAAATTATGTGCTCTCCTTTTGTGTTACGATGCGTATTACTACACATAGCAACTGCACAAGATGGCATTATTTAAGCATTTAAAAACATAAATTGTAAAATAAAACAGTTGAGAATCGAAGCAGGATAAATTCAATAAGTGTGTGTTTTCCCACAATGAGACAAAAAACAACTGCCCAGTGTCCAAAACATTTCGCTTTCGGGGAACGTGTTTCTAGTGACGTCACAAGACATCCGGTTGGGGAAAAAGTTAGTCACAAGGCGGAAAGCACATCTTCAAAGGGATGACCTAGCCCTTGTATTCTATAGTCCTGGGGTATCCAGTGTTGTTTTTTAATGCTTGCGAAGCAAGCATACAGCAGCACACATACTGACCGTGGCTTATACAAATTTTCATGCATTGCAAATTAGGGGTATCCAGTGATTTTTCTTTGTTTTAATGCTTGCTGAGACAGATTTCAGAAGGATACTGCTTAGCACTGACCTCTGCAATCTACAGAATGAAAAAAAAGGTCTAAATTTAAATATTTTTAGCTTAATAATATATATTTCAGTACTATTTTTACTATACCGAATGCGACTTTTGTTGGTGCAATCCACGTGAGCTCGTTGGTGTGATTTACATTTAAGTAGTGCATTTTTGAGTTGCATCACTTTTTTTTATAGGATTAGATTCAAGTATTGGGATATAGATTCAAGAATTTGGAACCTTTTTTAATGCCTCAAATTTCCTTCACCACATCCACAGACGAAAACTGCCTTTAGAAATTTATCAAAAAAAACTTTTTCTACAAAAAAAATAGTTTGTAAAACGAAGTAGGATAAACTGCTGAAAATACTGCCAAATGGTAATTTTTTCACTCTTTTTTTGATTCAAATAATAATGTTTCAGATAACATAGAGAAATCTCTCTTTTTTCTGCAGACTGCAGATTTTGAATATGTTCTGAACAGGATTATTTATTTATTTATTTATTTATATGTGAATTTTGTATCACTTTTAATAATTTTTTGATTGAATTAATTTGTTGTTATTTTCTCTAGTTTGAATTTGTTAAGATACATAGAGCATGCGTGCCCATAATTTTGAAAAACTGTAGTAACATTTCTGTTACATTGCCTGATGAGAACTGAGCTACTCAGGATATGCATGATTCACAATTTTTTTCACTGAATCCGATTTTCATTTTTTATTTTTTTCGTGTTATACATTCTATACAATACTTGTGACATCCCTCTTCAAATTTAAAATCTAGCACACATTGATCTGAATGTTAATTTTTTGGGAAAAATGGGTGAAAAAAAAATATTAATGGAAAAAGCATAAAAAAAAAAGCTTGAAAAGAGACTAACTGGACAAAAATGAGACAAATAGCTAGAGAAGTTAGCCACTCCTAGGTCTGAGAAATTCAGAAATAAAATTCCCTGATTTTCCTGATTAATTCTAAGATATTTCTAAGACTTCCGTTACCTATTATATACATTCCATAATTTTGTATATATTACTAAATCATTACAATTCAAAAAATCTAGTGTGAAACAACCACACAACTTCCATTACCAACTATTACACATTATATGCATGGGACTCACCCCTATAAATGGTCCGGAGACATGCCATCACAATTTTGATCCACCCTGGAAGGGATGGCTCTCCTGCTTTGGTGACCCTCCAGAGGTATAATTTTGAAGGGAACATGGAAGGCATTGGGACTACGACAGATTTTATGAGCACCAGCCACCATTAGTATACACGCCAGTTTTTGGCCGGCTCGAGTACCGAACCAGCAATCTTCCAATTACGAGCGCGGTGCTCTACCGACTGGACTACCACAGCTCAGGATTGGGGGGAGGGGTGTGTAATAGAGAAATGGGCCTAGGGTGCAATCTAACTTAAATCCGCCTCTGCTTATATATATATATCATACAGTGGAATTTCATTACTTTATCTATATTTAATTTTAAGTTATTTCATCATTTACTTTTCACCATTAAAAATACATTTTAAAGATACTGTACATCACTGCTGACATCAAAACTGAACACTGTTCACAAATCTAAATTAAAACGGTACAACTATAGTATCTCCCCACGGCTAAATTTGGCGATTTTTCTTTGGCGCCGATTTGAACGATAATGATGTCGTTCTGGACTGTTTGCGATATAATATGGCAGCCTGCATGCTGTTTATTTTGGATTTATGACTTACAATTTAGCTTATGATTTTTAGATTTATGATTTAGCCATAATCGCCAAATTCAACTGCGGGGAGATATATATATTACAGAAAGACTCACTGAATAATAATAAATTTACTAACAATACAAATCATTTGAATAATGAAAATTTACATGATTTTGATGCATGAAATGCATCTTTGCCGTTACTGTCTGGAGTTTTGATTTGAAATACAAGCCACGAAATCTTTAGCAATAAGTCTTTTTACTCACAGTTAGATACAATCTGAGTCCATTGCATTGAACAATATTAACCAAGGATAAAATTTCTTTACCCAAAAGGAAAAAGCAGTACGAAATAATAAAAGAACGCAATTTCAATTTTCAATTTGCTTCTTATAATCCTATATCCAATAAAAAAAAATTGATTAGTTGGTTGATTGCGGCTAGAGAATGTACTTCGGCAAGCCATGTTGCACTTGCAGGACCATGGACACGGAGGTATAAGCTGGTTCACGGATGGTTAGAAGCATGGAGCTATCGTTAGAAGTGTCAAAATCGTTCAATGATATGATAATGGATGGTTTGGGCCACAGACTAAGGAAAGAGTAAAGACTGACTAAGTATTTCCTTAGTCTGTGGTTTGGGCAATTGGCGACAGTCTGGGACACAACCCTAGATGTGGTCCGGAGACATGCCATCACAATTTTGATCCTCCACGGAAGGGATCAATGATAATTTATGAATCAGGGTCAGAAGATCAAACGAGAAAGCACCACAGAACTGGCATTTTAGAATATTAAGTACAAAACTTTAGATAGATAAACACCATAAAATGCAATAAATTTATTGCATTTTATGTTGTTGTTTAGTTTATCTAAAGTTTTGTACTTGTGACGAACTTGTCATATTTCAATCTGAACGATTAATTTGAGAAAATAGCTGGTTGCGATCTTTGGAACGCACCATCTGTAAATGCGTCTGCTTCAAAATTGAGTTTATCATAGCTGCGTTTTCTTCTGTGAACTGATTATCAATTTAAAAAATAAATTTCTGTCAAAAAATGTCTCTCCAAGACTCGGTATCTTATTTTAGTAGTTGATAGTAGGATTATTTAATTATTAAAATGCGCTATTCATCTGCGGTTAATAATTTGACAATAAATTAAGGCAATTTTAAATAAATCCATCTCTATTTAAATATTTATCAGATCTGTTTTAAAGATGCATTACAAATTTCGGTAAGATTTTGATTATTCAGTTATTTCTTTTATATTTATAAAATTGAATTTTATCTTCACATTCTTCCATCTTAAAGGTTTGCTAACATTTTAACAGATTGAGAAATAAAGTTATTTTTAGAATATGATTTGCAATTTGAGTTATTTTGGATTTTTATGACAAAAATAAATTTTAGTTTTCTGCTGTTTGATGAAAAGCCAATTAGACTCCCCCCCCCCCTCCCAGGCCTTTCAACTGTTCTGAAGTGTCTAAAACTTCAAACATAAAATCTGAAAAATTCTGTGGCTTTTTCTCTTTTTTTTCAAGTTTTTATAATTTTGACTATAAAAATGAATAGAAACATGGCAAAAGTTAGCGAAATTTATTTACTGTAAGAAGAAATTTTAAACGAAATAAATGAATTCGAAACAATTCTGGATTTTTGTTTTAAATGCATTGAGTTTTTACTGATTCCCTTTAATAGGCTTTTCATGAAAAGTAAAATAGTGTTAAGAGGAAGAATCTGAATATTTCATAACTCAGTAGCAGAAACAGATGCCGGCATAAGGCACTGCAGAGTAATTTAGCATTCCAAAAAAAAAAATACAAATCTTAAAAGTTCCACTAACTCCAGTGGTCCAAAAAATGCTCTTTGTATTCGGGAGGAGCTTTCTTTTTTATTTGATCTGCCAGTATTAATTTTTTTAACTCTTCCAACGTTGAAACTTTAGATTCTTTAAGCCACCCATCAAAATAATTTTGCAAATCAAAATAAAAACCTCGCCATGCACTTTCTGGACATTTACAGTGTTGGGCAAGAAGTTATCGAAACTTCTCAGCACTTAATTTGAAACATTTTAAGAGAATTTCCTTAACATTATCATAATTCTGAGCATCATCAACTGATTCTATTGCAATTAGTTTGGCGACATCAGTTGGCAAAAGATCTACAGGATATATGACTCACTTTGGTTTTGATATCTTCAAAAATGTTAATTGTTTTTCAAATAAATCTAAATATAAGGTTATATCATGCGGTTTTCGAATCGAAATTTGGGATTAATTTGCTTAATTCTAATTTTGGCATGCCTGTGTCCATGGAAGAAAAGGCCATGGTAGGTAATACTGCATCAGGAGCAACACTAGCTTGTGCCTGTAATTTGGTTTTCTCTAGTTCAAATAATCTTTCGTATTCTTTTTCTTTCAGCACAAAATCTTCTTTTTCTTTCCTATCCCTTATAATACGATTCAAACATTCTTTCGTAAATTCTGCATCATAATCTGGACTTTCAACTATAGCATTTCTAATGTCTAAAAGTTTTAAACCTTCCTCTATTTTTATATCTAATTCGCCCGCTAATTCAATTAGATCTTGTTTTTTACCTCTAGCCATATAAGACATGATTAAAACTAAATTTTAACAATTTAAAAATATATCTAAAAATGTGCAGTACGCAAACATATATAGCCCAAAAAATTTTATATAAATCATAGAGATCACTGCCATACCTGCCAAGTAAATAAAAAAAGTAAACAAAAAAGATTTGGCTTATTGCAGCAGGTACCTCCAACAGATAAACCATTTGAATGTTTGTCGTTAGACACTGTTGGTGGATTTAATTATTACAATTCAACAAAAAAATACTTGCATTTGGTCATCAATCATGCAACACGTTATGTGTGGGGTTTTCCATCCAAAAGTGTGACAACGGAAACTTATAACAACTTTTTAAAACAGATTTTCCAAATTCAAGTCCCTGAGAAATTACTAACAGATAGAAATGCTGCCTTTACTTCATCACGGTTTAAAAAATTCTTACGTAATTATAAGGTTAAACACCTGTGAACTAGCAGTCATCACCCGGAGACAAATGGGAAAGTTGAACGTCTGAACCAAACTATTGTAACTAGATTAAAATGTAAAGTAAATTCTGCTTCATCTAAAGTAACGTGGACAAAATTGCTAGAGGAGGTCTTAAGCCAGTATAATGCTACCACCCCTCATTCTGTCACAAAATTTTCACCTAATTATCTATTGTTTGGAAATTTACCTTATGACCCTTTAATTCCTAATTACAATTATTATCCAAAGGTTGATGAAGCGAGAAAATTGGCAAGAGAATATACCATTGAATATCATAATAAAAATAAAGTAAGGTATGACGCTCGATTTCTCCCTGCTACATTTAAAGTTGGTGATGAAGTATTATATGAAGAATTTCAATATCCGAATACCTGTAAGCTAACTGCTCCATACTCAGGACCTTATACCATTTTAAAACAGTTATCTGACGTAAATTTTGAGATTGATAGACCAAATCCTCATTTTAAAAGACAGTCTGAAATTGTACATTCATCTAAACTAAGATATTATAATAATCCACAAAATTTTAAACTACAGTGGAGCACCGTTTATACGTTTTTCAAGGGACCGTTCCTAAAAAACGTATAACTGAAAAAAACGTACAACTGAAAATTCATTTTAACATTAATACACAATGAAGTGTCATATTAATAATAAAAATATAATCAACTTTCATGATTTCCTTTACATTTATTCGAAAAGGATATATTTTTAAAAAAATTTAAAATATTTTTAAAAGGTAGAATAAAAATTAAATAATAATTAAAAATATAGAAATATTTTTTTTTTTGAAGATTTCCTTTTTAATCTTCGAAGACAAGGCGTTTCGTTCTCTAAACGAATGACATTTTTGCAAGCGATTAAAAGGAAGGAAAGAAAATAAAATTTAAATTAAAATTAAATTTGTTTCTCCAAACATAATGTCAAATAAACGGGATAAAAAAAAAGAAAATCTTACAAGTCACCCAAAGTGAGTAATAAATCTTCAAGTTTACAATATGGTTTTTTTTCCCCTTTCATACCCTATCTCTGGAATCAATTAAAAGAGAAAGTGGGAGGTCTTCAAGTGGTCGCTGGCTATTTGTTACCATTCAACCCAGTCGTCAACTGCTCTCTGAAAATTTCTCACACACCCCTTTCCCCAGGCTATGGACGCAGGTCGCACTTTGTTACCATAGTTCTAAGAAAAAATAATCGAAAAAGATTAGAATAAAACATAAAGAGCATTCAACTTTTTACTTTCCGAACATTATAGTGAGAAAAGTATTGTAATCATGTCAAAAATCCGAATTCGAGATTTTGATGTTTCTATACGTTTCGAGGTCCAACAAGTCCGTTTTCACTATTTTTACGATGATGTATGTATGTGTGTGTGTATGTATGTGTGTATGTCTGTGAGTGAACACGCTAGCGTCTAAACGCTTTGTTCGAATAAGCTGAAAGTTGGTACGTATATTGTAAGTCACCATAGTACGAACCCTATAGATTTTGGTGAATCTAGCACTTATAGTTTTTTTACAGGGACACAAAGAAAAATTCTTTATCATTATGGCCAAGGGACCAAAATCTTAAAAGTGTGATAGCATCTAAACGCCTTATTCAATTGAGCAAAAACTTTATACACATATTATAGGTCACAGATACTCAATCTGTATAGATTTTGGAGAATCTAGCACTTATAGTTTTTTTACAGGGACACAAAAAAAAATTCTTTGGCAAATTTTTAAAAGTGTGATAGCGTCTAAACGCCTTATTAATCTCAGCAAAGAATTTGTACACATGTTATAGGTCACATTTGAACCAACTGTATAGATTTTGGTGAATCTAGCACTTACAGATTTTTTACAGGGACACAAAGAAAAATTCTTTATCTTTATGGCCTATGAGACCAGCGATAGCATCTAAACGCCTTATTCAATTGAGCTGAAAATTTGTATGAATATTATAAATCACTGTTGCACTAACTATAAGCATTTTGGTGAATCTAGCATTTATAGATTTTTACAGGGACACAACGAAAAGTTCTTTATCATTATGATCTAAGGGCTCAAAGTTCAGTAGCGTTAAATAAAACCTCGTGTGATATATGGAGAAAAATACTCAAACACTCTGTTATGGTTTTCTCTTTTTTGTTTGTTTAGCAACTCCTTTTTCTTTATTTTATCTACAAAACTGTTAGTTACTCAATGTTCGGAAAGTCGAGTGGAGTCAATCCAGATTTTTTTTTTTTTTTTATCCTGGAAGAAAACTCAAACTTGTGATTCTACATGGAGAAAAAAAAAAAAAAAAAAAACGTATAAGTGAAATTAAGAATTTACTCGTGTCGTATAAACGAAATATTTTAACATTAGAATTCAATGGAATGATTTGGGACCAAAGTCGAAAAACGTATAAATGAGAAAAACGTATAAATGAGAAACGTATAAAAGGTGCTCCACTGTATATCATGAATAAACCCTTTTAGCAGTCAGGAGGTAACCCAAATAAGTTTTTTTTTGTTTTTGCTTTCCTATCGTCCCATTACGTATTGGATGAGGATCCTAGCTGAGTCGGAGAATTCGGAGGGATGTCGGGAGACATATCTTCCATCCTTCCGCTCAGTGGCACTGGCATGCCCCTAACTCTTTTTATTTTTAATTTTTTACAAATATTAATTTATTTACAAATATTAGTAGACGTACAGTACACTCTCAAAAATCCGCACAGCTTAAAACGAAGTGTTTTGCGGATTTCTGAATTTTGCAGATTTTAGAGTAATTTCTTTTATTTACATCTAAGAACCTCATTTAAGTAGAAAATCTTTAAGAAACAATTTATTTGTTATACATAGAATGCTGAAATAAAGTGTGCCTAATAAAAGTACAAATATTTCATTAAATTTTAATTTAAGGAGCAATTTTTATACATCATATTATAGTTACAAATTATCTAGATTTTTGAAAAGTCTGATAATAGTAGTTTAAGTAAGAATATTCATACATATTTATTTTCCTATAACCTGCAAGAAAGTCAGCAATTCTTGGTCAATCACATAAGTTTGTGCTATGAGAAAGTTTGAATATTTATCTTATGTGAGAAAATCTTTCATGAAACTTTCTCCTTCTTCCTCTAAATTAATATAATTTATTTTTTGATAATTATACATAATTACACTTATCGTTTTCTTTTCTGTAATATGCTGAGTGATTGGTGATTCATTAGCACCAGTTAATAATTGATTTATCTTTTAATACAGTTGAAGTTTTGCAATCCACTAATCAACAAATTAGTTGTGACAATGTTTGTTTACATTGCAAATGATATGCAGATTTTAGGGTTGCGGATTTTTGAGAGTTGACTGTATTCACGAAATGAGGATCCTCCACTCCTTACCCTTTTTTCTTTTAGGCCCTTGTTTACTCATGTTCTTTCGGACTTCATCTGATTGGAGACCCCCGAGGAGCATGAGGCAACAAGTGTGCTCCCTCCTCTGATGAGACTTGTCTAAGAACCACTTTTTACATTTTACAGATATTACTTTTTTTTTTTTGGTTGACAAGCTCTCACAGAGTTTCACGGGTCTCTGCACCCATAAACATAACTGTTTGAATAAACATTTTTAGTGTTTTGTATAGAGATAGAACGAAGCTTCGGCAAGGCCGAACCTTCGGCCACTTTGCCGAAGCTTTGGCCTGGCCGAATAATGAGCGTGATTCGGCCGATTCGGCCTATAACAATTTATGTTGTGAATATTCTTTTAACAATTATTATTATATAAAATATTGTCATTTAAGTTATACACAATGGTACCTTATAATAAAACATAGTAGAAATTTATGGTTAATTTAAAAGTTTGTGTGCATTGACCCTTTGGAACCATAAATCATACAACAATTAATAATATATTCTATTTAAATTGGAAGTTGCTAAGAAATAAAATACATTACATTATATTTAGTTAACTAATTATACGAACAACTTTAGTTGCTTTAAAATGAAGCTATTAAAATATTGCATGAAACATTCTTTAAATATTTCTAGCTTTGAAACTTAGTCATAGTCATGTATAGTCAATAATCAAAATTAACAATATAGTCAATAATCAAGATTAACAATAACCCAGGATTATAAAACATGCAGAGAATTGTTGAAAAATAAATAAAAGCTGAATTTTTATTTATTTTTTATAAACCAGAATATGAGGAGGATGCCTATTACTTGCACATCCACCCTAGATCTAAATTCTAAATATTTATTCCAGATAATTAAAGTTATAAAATTTATTCTAGATTATTTATTATTATCACATGATAAAATGTTTTCTAGGTTAATAACTGAGATACTGTAAATTGTTTTTTATGTTTATTTTCATCATATTACATACAAGGTTTAATTAACCGTACTTTATTTTATCATTTATCACACAATTTTAAATTATGATGCAAAAAAAATCAATGTTTTGCATTTTTAGGAAGAATTCTATTCCTTTTTTCCTCATACACATTTTCAGCTTCAGAAAATAACCTTTCACTATATATACTGTTACTTGGAGCAGATAAATAGCTTTTGGCCGAATCAGATAATCTTTTTTTATTCTTTCTCCATCTCCACCAATTCCAACAGACAATGTGTTCTATTTAAAAGCGGATTGCTTATATATACTTCCAGCTCTTTAGCCGATGAATTTTCAAAGTGTTCTGTGAGTAATTTATTGTTTATGATTTCTGCAAAACAATCCCACAATGATGCCGGAGCTTCGGCCGAAGCTTCGGCGATTAGTTGGCCGAAGCTTCGGTATTCGGCGCTTCGGCCAAACTGTGCTTCGTGCCATCACTAGTTTTGTATCATTATGGTAAGTTGAAGGAATTGATTAGCACCAGCAAGTTAGAGAAGCTATTGTGTTGAATAATTTTTTTTTACTTTTTAAGTATTGCTATTGTCCAGTATTAGTACATAATTTTAAGTGTCAGTAGTATTTCTAATATCCATATTATTATTTTTTCAGATTAAGTATAGTATATATATTATAACATTATAATAGCAGGAGACTTGGCGTTGGAATATTAAAACAGGAAAAAACTACTACGTCAGAAACGCCAAAGAAAAATTATTGAGGTACATATCAATAATTTTTCTGCACCTCAATAATTTGCACCTCAATAATTTTTCTTTGGCGTTTCTGACGTAGTAGTTTTTTCCTGTTTTAATATTATAACATTGTTTATGTTTTCAATACGTATTATGTGCATATCAAGTAGCCTATGTTTATGTTACTAACTTTTAAGTGTTGAATTGAATAAGTGAAAAAAAAAAAAAATGTGTTCATACCAAGTTTGATTTAGGATTATGACTTTAAAAAACTTTGACTGGACGGTTCATCTTAAGAAAAGACCTAAATCAAGAACTTTTCGAACATGAACAAACTATTACAAAGCAAAGGAACACAAAATATTGTTATGGTGGTGTTCTACAGCCAAATGGAAACGTTTCTAGTCGAATATTGGCCAAAAAACTAAAAAAAAAAAAAAAAAAAAATCTACTCTATTTTTATATACTACTTTATTGAATATGATATATAATACTTTTTTGAATATGTTTATTTTTTTTTATATATAATATCATACAGTTGTTCTGTTGTACTAGTAATCTTTAATATGAAGTATTCATGTGTGTTTGCTTACTAAATAAAATGAAGAGTATATTGTGTAATCATCAGTTAATCTAGAAAGTTGAAATATGCTTAATATGATTATTCATCAGCAAGCTTATTGTTAATCTTGTAACCCCTCTGTATATTCCCAAGGCAAATGGAGTCATTGTAGGAGTAAAATTTGTGAAAAATAAATAAAAATTGTTAGGTCCGTATCACCTGGAACATCGTCTACCTCCAGGTGAGCTCCTACGGCTTTGCAGGCAAACCCGGGGGTTCTCTCTTGGACGGGGGGGATATGAAATATAAGAGATAAAAAGAAGTAAGAATTAAATTAACAGTTTCAGAGTATGCTGGTTATATTTCAAAGTAATATTGCAAAATAAATGAAAGGAGATTTCATATTAAGCTGTAAGTTTAATAGCATAAAAAATAATGAACGAAAATTGCAACGTGATCATGTGAAATAAACAAGTTAATCATTTAAGTATTTTGATGTCTGGAAATAGCTTTATAATTGGCCTAGAAATAAATTTAAAGGTTTTAATGGTTTGGCAGAGTTTGGCAAAATATGGCGCCGATCCAAATCGCGAGGTCTGCAGAATACAAAAAGATAACCAATAAAAAACAATGAAAGGGCAGGAGAAGGTATTGGTTTTGAACAAAATAACCAATTAAATAAAATGGGCTGGAATTAGAACTACGCCAAATTACACCAAAAATTACGGGTATAAAAACCCAAACAGTAAACAAACGGAGCAATTTGACACGTTCTTGACTTGCTAAACTTTTCCATGTGGCCAGCCCTCCGAAATTAACGTAATCTTGTAATTATCCCCCACCGAACGCCGCGGCCGGGGGCCGGCGCAACTCGGCAACTTGTCGGATTACTCCATTCGTCTTACGCCGTCCCGACTATGCAATGATGAAGCAATAAAGATGTCTGCTTCAACGAATGCCTTGTCTCCATTTGTGTTGTAACTGTCATCACTCTTTCAGCAATCAATTAAATACGTTACATATATGTATATATTATAATTTATATGGCTAATACATCTGCACAGTTTCATTCTTTTATATTACCTCGTCTGTGGCCCTTCATGTCCCACTCAACAGCGCGAGTGGCCCACCAGCCAAAAAGGTTGTGCACCCCTATGTTAAAATAACCATGATTTTTAAAAGGAATTAAATATGTTTGCCAGATAATTTGGCAATCTTTTTTTTTTTCCGCCAAGGATGACAGATATCAAATTTATTCCGCTGCAACATATTAGTATCTTATATTAGATACTTTATTTAGATATTTGAAAACAAATATGGCTTCAAATTATGATAGAATATTTATCATTTTTCTTTTAATTAGTATATTAGTTGGACATTTATTGTGTAAATATCACCCTTTGAAATGAAATGTTTATGTTTTCAATCTAATATGGAAGTTAGCCATTTTTTTTTCTCAAGTTTTTGAAATTTTAAATTCAAATTTTATCACTTTTACAGCAAAAATATATAACTTAATCTAACTCATGTACATGATAACTAATACATATCTATACCCAAATATGGGGATTAAAATTGTGAAATAATTTTCCTTCATTTTTAATAATTTTTTACAAAAAATCCAGTGGGCGATTAACATAGGAAATCTTTTTCTTGGCTCCACAGATGGTTCAGTGACGTCATCACTTCGCTTGTGCATAGGAACACAGAAAAAATATTATATTACTGAATGAAAAATTTCGTCAGTCTGGACTCTGGACTTATGAAGGAAGTGCATAGTTTGATTTTTATCGTAAATGGCGACATACTTTTATAAGTTTTGCTGCTTTGTCATCCCTAAATGACTGCGTAGCTTACTTCAAACTAATCCAAAAGTTCAGAAAAATCTCTCGATTGATGCAGATGAAGCCAGTGCTGTATGCAAAGAGAAAAAAACTGACCAAATTCAGGTGGGAATTTTGAATTTTTTGA
This sequence comes from Salticus scenicus, assembly GCA_963930645.1. NCBI lineage: Eukaryota > Metazoa > Arthropoda > Arachnida > Araneae > Salticidae > Salticus > Salticus scenicus. The sequence continues at coordinate 270,670,219 of OZ005650.1, forward strand.
AAAATCGCACTTTATAAAATACTGGATTTTTTAAAGTGGGCCCACCCAAAAAAAAAACGGCGGGTTTTTTTTGGGCTGGGCCCACATGGGCAAACCCTACTTTTTTATCAAAATTGAGATTGAATGGGCACTAAACCTAGACAGACAGCTATCTGCAATGATCTAGATTTCAATTGTGGTGGGGATTTGGAAACATGCCATAGAATTTTGATCCTCTTCCGAGAGAATATCTTTGCCAATTTGGTATCCCTACAGGCAGGGTTGGCAAGTTTCTTCCAAGGTGGAAAAAAACGCGGAAAAAACCATGGAAAAAAACCGGCCAGAAGAAATAGGTTTCTTCCAAGTGGAAGAAATGAAAGAAACTGTTTTTCTTAAAAATTTATCCTATAAATTGCTAATTTGTAAGATACAATGGATGCATTTATCTTATAAACAACTTTAAGTAACTTTAATTATACCTATTAAAATTTAATTACAACATATTTAATTAATAATTATGAGACTTTTACCGAAGTAATCGTTGGTATCTGATGATCACGTTCCAAAATACTCAAAATCTAGTAAAAAAAATAAAAATCTATTTTAATTTAAACAGTGTAAAGTTTTATAATTTAGACAATTTTATTTCCTTAACTGGTAATAAATAATAGTTTGGATCACTTGCTTATACTTTCTGATAAAACAGCTCTTAACAAACATCCAGTTAATTAAAAGAACCAGCATTCAATAATTACTGTATTATAAAATGTCATCAAAAACTGTATTTTCCGTAGTTATATATACAGTACAGTCAATTCCCTCGAATCTGCAAATCCTTCTAATCCATAATTGATTTTTTAATGTAAAAGAAATTTACATCTCATATTTAAAGAAAATTCGTATTTCTCACATTTTTACTTTTTTTTTTTAAATAAAATTTTTAGCTTAATCCTTGCTTTGAAACACAATTTGTGTGTGTGTGTGGGGGGGGGGGGGTAACATTCTTGTATTTATTATCCTGAAATTCATACAGACGAGTGCTTAAAACACACCACTATTAATCAATGTTTAACAAAGTTAATCAGTGATGAATATTATTTCCGAACTTTCAAAAATATTTTGTTTTGTATATTTTAAATGTATTTGTTTACATTTTATAGGTACCTATTATTTGAATATGCTTAAATTATTTACCATCATATATGAATGTGATCGATTAGTTTTATTAATATTGAAGAAATACATTTTTTTAAAATTTATTAAAAATCATCTTTCCATTTTGATGTCTATTTATGAATTAATAATAACTGACTTTTTATCTGCAAAAGAAAATTGTAAACACAGGCAGTGATCTCTAATCTGCGAATTTCTATAATCCGCACAACCTCTGGACAAAACTTTTGAGAGTTAGAGGGAGTTCACTGTAAAACAAATGAAAAGTTTTTTAGTAGTTCAATACTACACTTTATTTTTCAACTTAAAATAGATAAATACAAACTTTGTATTTTTTTTTTTTTTTTTTTTTTTTTTTAAGTTCTAGAGAACTTGCAGGAGAATTTAAAACTAGGTATCTTACTTATTGATACAGTTCATTGGGTACCAGCTTTGAGTTTATACAAAAAATTGCACCCTTAAAAAAAAAAAAAAAAAAAAAAAAAAGTGCAAATATTATGGCTAAAAATTCCGTAATTATTATCACTTGTACTGTTTGAACGTGCAATAATATGAGATAGTATCTACCCCTGTGGCAGAATTTTTTCTTGCTTTCTGCGACAAACCTCACTAAAGCTAATTTCTTTCTGCAAGACAATATCATTCAATAATAAATATTTGCATACTAACTACCAATAAGACTAGCTTTTTTGTTTCTAAAAACGTTTAGGTTAATATCAAATCTATGTTACTTTATTTTTTTTTTTTCAACTATATAACCTCATATTAATATTTGGTAAGAAGTAATTCTGTACTGCGGAGGTAAAGGACATCATGTCTATTTTATGAAAAGAGTTAACTCCCTTTAGTGCCTTTCTGCAGAAACGAGCAGCTTCTGCAAAAACGAAACTTATACTGCAGAGCAGTTTTAGCCAATTTATTGCATTGAAATTTTTTTTCTTTCAAAATTTTTTGTTCTTAAAAGAAAAACCTTTCTGCAAGGACTCAATGCCATTCTGCGACAATGTCGTTGTGTCGCCGTGTTTCTGCCACGGGGGTATCTACGCAAAAAGTTCTTATAATATTATCATTGAAAAGTAAAAACCCATCACCTGTATATATTTAGTGTTTGTTATCAAATAACTTATTTTTCTAAAAATATTTTTAATATTAATTAGATTATAGTTTAGATTTGACATCATATTTAAGCTTTGAGTTTATATAGTTCATAAATTTCAATTTTGAACATCTGTTTTGTCTTCTGGTTGGTTTCTTCCATTTCTTCCGGTTTTTTCCAGTTTCTTCCACTGTCCTGGAAGAAACTGGTTTCTTCCGGAAGACACCCAACCCTGCTACAGGTATTATTTTTACGAAACAGGAAGGACATTATAAACATAATGAATTTTATGTACCACCATTAATGTACATGATCAGGGGTGGGGGAATGCTTGATTTACTCATCAGTGGTAAATGAATTTGAAGTCAGGTAACTTCTTTGCCAATATTGAAGGTATAGTTAAACAATTAAAAAACTATAAAACAGCATTGTAGCTGTGTAAAACAGCCAAAAAACTCTACTCAGGCTCAGAGGCGCAAACAGTTAAACAACTACTTTTGATTTTATTAAGCTGTTATTATTTCTATACTGGACATTATATTTTAAAACATTATGCTTTGGGAACTTGAAAAAATTTGACTAAATAATTATTTCACCTTATATTTCCATATTTTTTGTTGTAGAGGTTATATACTCTGTATCATATATTGCTGGCTGGTTAAAAACTAGTATGTTGTGGCCACCACAAGACTTTCTTCTATATTTACCTATACATATTCAATCAGTAACAATATTAAAAAAAAAAAAAAAAAAAAAGTACGATTTTTTTTTCTAAGTTTTTTTTTTTTTTTTTGTTAAAAGTAAAAAAAATTGATAACTTTGTTTTAAATTATCACAGATTTATAGTTCAACCATTCGTTTTAAAGGTATTGACGAGACCTTTCGAAAGATATCCATCTTGAAAATTTATCCCCCCAGGGGGGGAAGCGATGCCCCCATGCAGAAATTTTTTTTCCTAGTTACATACTACTATTATCAATAATTCATATTAATTTTACAATCACAAGTTTAAAACAACTCTTATTATGCACATTTATACGATTTTTTGTCCTATGCTGCCATGTTAAAAATTTAGATAAAATACTATCACAGCGCCACCTGTTGAGCTATTGATCCCCAAACATAATCAGCACCAGTTTATGTCGGGGACCAACTAAATACCAAGTTTGGTTAAATTTCGTTAAAAAAGAAAAATTGCGATTTTTTTCTAAGTTTTTTTTTGTTAAAAGTAAAAAAAATCGATAACTTTGTTTTAAATTATCACAGATTTATGGTTCAACCATTCGTTTTAAAGGTATTGACAAGACCTTTCGAAAGATACCCATCTTGAAACTTTGCCCCCCCCCCCAGGTGGGTACTTCCCCCGCGGTGGGGGGGGGGACCGATGCCCCCACATGCACAAAAATTTTTTCCCAGTCAACTATTACTATTATCAACGAGACCTTTCGAAAGATATCCATCTTGAAAATTTACTTCCCCGGGGGGGGAACCGATGCCCCCACATGCACAAAATTTTTTCCTAGTTAACTACTACTATTATCAATAATTCATATTAATTTTACAATCACAAGTGTAAAATAACTCTCTTTATGCCCATTTATACGGAATTTTGTCCTATGCTGCCATGTTAAAAATTTGCATAAAATGTGATCACAACGCCACCTGAGCGATTGATCCCAAAATCTAATCAGCACCAGTTTATGTCAGGGTGCAACTAAATACCAAGTTTGGTTAAATTTCATTCATTGGTTCGTTAGATACAGCGTCCACAAAAAAATGATACAGACAGACAGACATTTTCTAAAAACTATTAATTCATAATCTAGACATCCCAAAACATGTAAATCCATCAAAAAACGGAGGTCGAAAATTTTCGCAAATCCAATACTTTCTCTATATTACATATAGAAGAAAGTAAAAAAGAAAAAATCATTGGCTGGTAAGAATTTCTAAAAATTCCTCACCATTGTACGTGATGGTCTTTTTCTGGCTTGAATAGGTATTGGTCTCACAATACTTTGATTAGTAGCTTGATGCTTTACCAATCCGATTATTGTGACCCCAGCTTTTTGTTTTTTCCATTCGTCTGTGGTTTTTGATGACATAGATTAAAGAAATCTCTGCCAAATAAATCCGTATTTTAAAGGTCTAATCTCATCATTTTTAGGTACTATGCAGCTTTTTGTAGAAGTTGTGGACAGGGCTTGAAATTTGCAGTCGTTAATCGTATTTTGCAACTATAAATTTCTTTTTGACGACTATGATTTTACACCCAGTTGTCATTTTTGACACCTAACTTTCTGTTATTTCATTATTTTTATGAGGCATATGAAATCTCGAAAGTTTAGTTTTTAGTACTTCAACTTATTCTCTGATCTCCTCAAGATCATAATTATTTTTTTCTTTCAGTAGGGATTCACTGATTTAATCAATACGTTACCTCATAATATATCTATTGAAAACGAGGCAATTATTGAAGAGTTTGAAGATTACAAACTTTGGGCATGTCTGTTTGCATGGCAGCATTTGCTGGCTGAATCAATTTCATCTTCTTCCTTCCCTAATTTAAGGAAAGTAATAAATTTTATTATTATTCTTCCCTTGTATGTACAGTTGTACTATTCGATGTACAGCTGAATGTAAAAGGGTATTCATTTATTTTCACTTAATCAAAAGAAAAAACATACAAGTCTGTTAACTACTGCGATAGATGATTTACTATTTATTCAGCTATATGGACCAAGTTTAGAAGAATTTAATCCACATCCTGTTGTTGATTTATGGTGGAATGATGTTAAGCAGGGATACATAAGACGTCCAGAGTTTAAAAAATAATTTTGTATTTTTAATAAATTCCCTTTCTTATTTGCAAGTTATTTGTGTGTTGTTTATTTCTAAGCGTTGTGAATCATTAGATGTATATGTATATATATGTCATTTATGAGCAAACAAATCATTTCAAAATGGCAACCTAGTAGAACATTATGGCAACTAAAAAAAAAATTGTTAGGTGCCATTAATGCCTGACTTACCGACTATAGTTTCGACTTCGAGCCCTGGTTGAGGATGCTCTACAACTTTGTACCTAATTGATTTTTTCCTGAATCTCTTAACGGTTTCAATTTTATGAATGTTGATTCCATTGTATGATGCCGCAAAATTGCACTGTAACTAATCTTATTTGTATTGCATAGTCACTTTACTGTACCTAGATACAATGTTTAAAGCAATAATTATATTTGTTCTTAAGTTAAGGTGGGTGGAATGGACTTTAGTGGACACCTTTTATGTGTGAGGTGTGAATATGTGTCCATCATCTGAGTGAAAGTTGGGCTACCCCCAAATTTTTTTTCTGGGTACGACCGTGATAAAACCCATCATATAGGGTAGATTATGTATCACCTGTTAAATTCCAGTGTCAATATTTTTTCAGATTTCAAATAAATATATAGTTATAAATTAAGGAATTTATTTTTGTTCATTTTTAGGAATGATATAGATGGTGGACTATGGTTGTCCCTTTTATTACCAGCCTGTTTGCTTCCTCTGGCATATAAGTCCCAACTTGGTGAGATTTATTTATTTTTATTTGTTTAATATCTGTAATTGTTTTCAGAGTTTTCCCCCAAATCAGTGGTCGCCAACTGGTTGTTTGCAAGAAAATTTAAGTGGACAGCTGAAAAATCTAAAATTATTTGCATTTTTAATGTTTTTAGTAATTATACTGATGTTAATTTTAGATTTTTCTGAATCACTCATGCAAACGACAATACACATTAGAAATTTCTGAATAAGAGAGAGGATAAATAATCTTTTATACGGGGGGGGGGGGGGGAATGAATTGTAAGTATCAGTCATAGTTGTCGTTTTGAATTTTTGATCTGTATTTGATACTTAGTTATGTATTGTTCTAAATTTGCCAAATATTCTAATTCTCCACAGATTTAAAATGTGCCTCAAACATATAATTTCCCATGGGATTTTAATAATCTAACAATCTAACAGGTATGATACTAGATTTACTAGTAAATACAGTTATATGGAAATATCAATCTATCACTGTTATTAAATCTTTTGTCTGAGTTTCTTATAATGGGGAAGCAATAAAAAATTGTGCATGTTTTTTCCCTATAAGTGTTTTATTACAATCAAACAATCTTTAAGCATTGTTTTTTTACCATTAAATAAGTATTTGCATTTCTCTTATATATATATATATATATATTTTTTTTTTTTTTTTCTTTTTTCTAATGGCAAGGCAAATACAGAAGCAAAATGATTACAAAAAAAAAAAAAAAAAGAAAAAAAAGGAATACACACAAAAAAAAAAAAAAAAAAAAAAGATGACAAAAAGTAGAAGTGACTGAAGTCATTGCCTTAGAAGTTCTCTGGCATGCCAGTAAATTGCGGTTTCAGAGTTGTCACGAAGTGAAGTACATCAATGGAGGTGGTGTGTCTGTTCATTGGTTCTGCTGAATTGCAGAGGGGACAACCAGGGTTTGAAAAGATTCCAATGCGATGGAGATGTTCTGTCAAACAATCATGTCCAGTCAAGAGGCGGAACTGGGCCACAGCTTGCCGTCGTGGACTGCTGGGAATTTTTAAAAGATCATCAGCCCTCCAACACTTTAATTTTATTCTGTCACGAATTTGCAGTTTTAAATACCTATCCATTATTTGTTTAATATACATCTTTATGGAATGGAATGATAGTGCCAGGAATCTCATTTGAAGCATTCTCGAGCCTCTTTTTGCAAAGCTTTCAACTTACTCGTTACCAAAAACACCGCAGTGGCCAGGTATCCACTGAAGTACAACACGTTTTATTCTTATTATTTCTGAAGAACTTGCATAAATGTTGGCTAACAATCCCAGGACTGACTAAAAAGCAACTGTTTGCTTCTAATATCAACACCAGGCTACTATGACAACTATTTTTGTGTAAAAGTGTCTTAAAAGCTACTATTTTCAGGTTAGTCAGCACTATTTTCAGAAAAATAGAGACTATTTTGAACAAAAATTGTCCTACTATTTTTTTTTCTGTGCCTTCACTGCATTTTTACTTCCATTACTTCGACTACCATAGGTAATGGGAATATTTATTGTATTTTGTCAAAAAATTCAATTTTAAGTTTACATTTGATTCACACGTTTTAAGATCTCCTGTGCCCAAAAAGTGGTTTTTGGCAATTAGGGTGCGCGTTTATGGGACGGGGGAGGGGGGGGAGATCTTATGACTATCATATCTCCGAAACTAATAAATATAGAATGATGAAACTTCAGAATTGAGGTCTGGTGTACAGATGATTTTTCAGTCTTGTAATGAAAATTAGAAAACTGGAAGTGTGACATTGGAAACCAAAAGTGGGACCATAAGACTGCTATATAAACATTTTCTTAGATGTCCTTTCATATGTATTAGTTGGTTAGTTCAGAAAAATTGATAGGCTTTCTGTATAAGTAGGACAATTTGTGATTCTCGTGAAGTATAAATTTTTTTTTTCAAACTCACCATATTAACTGCCTTTTAGATATCCTTTCGTATGTAATTGTTGTTTTCTGGTCAGTGATTGAGTTGGCGATGTTTTAGTTTCTAAGACTGCTATATGGATCGAAATGGCTACTTTTTTTGCTACTATTTCCTACATTAAAGGCAACTAAAGCTACTATTTTTGAGTGTCTTTCATGCTGGGAACCCTGCAATCCTTTAAGATGATTCCCCATTTAACATGCACAACACTTAGAATGAGAAATTTTGAGGACAATTAATTCATTGACAGAAAAAAATTCATTTAAACATAAAATCTGGAATTTTTTTCATTTTGGATCCTAAAGAGTGGTAAAAGTAACTTCATCTTTAAAATTATTAGAGGTGGAGAGGTCCAAGCCTCGTCTTATGGTATATCTTATCTTAAGGTATTCAGCAAAACCAAAAGAGTATGACACTGACTATGTATTTTTATATTTTGACACTGGCTGTATATATTTTAAAATTATTTTATTTCAGGTATTACACGGGTTACACATAGTAGGGGATCACAGAAAAAAAAAAAAAAAAAAATCAGTATATTCCAAAATACATAAAATAAATAGGTGGCCTTAAGTCACTTTTTTTAAGTTTTGGTCCCTAAAGTCCCTTAATTTTTGAGAGAGTTGTGTTAAATGCCCTGATATACAGATATACATATAGAGAGAGACAGATAGATACAACAGGAGTTTGAGGGGGTGGCAGCCCTCCATAGAAATATATCTGGTTATATAGTGAGTTAATCATACATATGTGTGTGTGTTTACATATGTATATATAGATATATTAATAATTATTTTAAATAATATGGAACAAATAAAAATTATTTGCTGAGTAATGAGTGATGCAGTTAGAACATTGAGGCTCCTGATCTGCAAATCTACTAATTTAAACAACAGTTAATTACTTTAGTTTGGAAACTCAAATGGTGTCACTCTAGGATTTTGAGTGTTAAGTTTTATTAGGTCAAAGGAGAATTCATATAGTGAGTTTAAAGAAAATTTAGCATAATATTTTGACTATAATTTGGTGAATTTTAGTGAGGGCCGAGAAAGTAAACTGCCAAATCGCCAAGTGGCGGTCTTTACGTAACATTACATTTATTCTTTTAAATTTTCTTTTTAGGCTCATTTTGTTTGAAATCCCAAATAAAATTTGTTTTTCTAAATATATTGTTGCAATTGTCACATTTTTCTGCTAAATTACCCTTTTTCTATTATTTTATTCGTTCCTAAAAATCAATGATAAAAAAATTATTTTCTTTATTTCAATAAATTATTATTTTAGCAATTCCTCCAAGCTAATGATAAAAATCGGGGCACTTTTAGACAGATATTTGATATAGTGAACCAATAAAATAATGAACTTATGAACTTAGTAGGTTCGTTATCATGCTGTTTGAATGTATATAATTAATAATAATAGAAATTAAAATAAATATTCTATTCTTGATATATTCATTTATGTGAACTAAGCTTAAAACAACTTATTATTCTATTTTTAGATGTGGACAAACTTATTTTTGTTGTTATAGCCTGGCTAGCTATTGCACAATTTATTAAAGAAGTTGTCTATGTCGGGAAAATATCTATCTTGCATCCACATTATGTTTTCCATGTACTTCTCTCTTTGCCAGTATCATTTAGTGTATCATTGATGATACCTTATGGTAAGTTTATAGATATAAAATTATTATTATTATTATTATTTTAATATTTATTTAAATATTTATTATTTAAAAGAACTAATTGAATACATACTTTATTTACATATTTATTTTGTTTTTCTTAATGATAGTTGATAATTTAATCATCAAGAAACAAAATAAAAGCATGAGATGATTTATAAAGTAAAATAAAATGTATATGTAAGATATTAAAATGTGCATGTGTGCATTTTACTTTAAAATGTCTGTGCATATATATTATGTCTATCAGACAATTGTTAGGCAAATATTTGCAACACTAATTAATGATTTATTGCAAAAGCTATACTTAAATAAATATCAGTTTTCTTTTGTTCTTTATTACACTTTTTACTCAGAAACTGATGTTTTATGAATATGCAATGTGATTGAATTTTTGTACCTAATGCTGGCAGAAAGAAGTGTTGCTTGAGTACTACATACTTAGAACTATGATGCTCACTGTTAGCCCAAGCAATATTTAAGGCTAAATCTAATCTGCTTTAAGCATAAATGAAAAAGGATATTTGTGCTCTTTGTTGTGCTGGCAAATCTTCCTATTAATGTGGTGATCATGTGATTAAGGCTTGAAAAAAAAATCATACCAATCTTAAATTTATTAGCATGTTGACATAATAATGGATGATTAGCTGGCTATATTACTGGATTAAACTTTTATTATTAAAGGTTATTAATCTTGGTTGTTAACACAAAAAATAAATGCATATTTCTAAATAACAGATGAAAAAAAGATGATACAGTATCTCATAATATACAAAATAAAATTATCAGATATAAATACAACTTATTCTGAGACTATTTCATGATATAAATGTTTTTCAGTTTTATGTTCATAAAAATATCTGTTTTTAGTTATGAAATAATAAATGCCACACACTTTCACTAATTGTTATGGACGAAGCCAATCCTACCTTTGTTGAACTGCGATGTGAGTTGCAACATCCTAGTCTAATGTTTAATAAAATTTATTTGATATTATCAAATTAATTAATGAATCAAAATCTTTAACATTTCAAATTTTACAATAATGGAGCCAACCTGATCTCAAATAGGAAGCAAATTCTTGGTGTGTTTCACCAGATAATCGTGTAGCTTTCTTAAAATTATCTAAATAAGGCAGAAGGAGACGGTTTATATTTATTAACAATCAAAGATTTTTTTCCTTTCTTTCTTCCCCCCTCCCCCTCCCATTTAGTCTTTTAATTCTTTATAATTAGATTATTAAAAAATGCACAAAAATAAATTTATTTTTATGAACATGCTCAATGATATTTCAAAGGTGCTTCATTAGGAGCTGTGACAAAGTATTTTATTATTCTGTTAATCTTCTACTGGGATTCAGCTGATAAATTTGACTGATCTTATTACATGAATAAGAAATGTCATTCATATTTTTTCATAATAATTTGAGTATACACTTTAGGGAAACTTTCCTTGGGAGGCCTAAAGGGAAATTTTAAAATACTTACATACAGAGCCATAAACAGGAATGTGGAGGCCTTGGGGCAACAGATGATAATGTGGCCCCCCATCTTCATTGTTTCTTTCAACCGTAACCACTCTTATTAGTGGAACCGTAACCACCATTATTAGTGGAAACAATGTTAGATAAAACAAAAAAGAGATTCTAATTGGCCTGGAGAAATTTTACTATTTTTAAAAGAATATTCAATGGGAGCAATCAAATCCGGAATAGAGGGTCTGAAAGCACAAGCAAAATTAAGACTCAAATTGAGCATGTCCCGTAGAGTACTAGTCAGAATGTGCAGAGAGAGCTCAACAACAGTATTCTGAATGAGAGAAGAAACAGGTGAAATAACGGAATGGTTCTTACAAGAGTATTAAATTTCTTATTCAAGTTAGTTTGATGCCGAGAAACTGGAATGCAACATATGCGGAATTTCTTTTTTCAAAAGAAGAGAAATCATGTATAGAATTGCTAAGAAACAGATGTAGAGGCTATAATTCAGACTCAATAGACGAGAGAGACTGCCGAATATCCTGAATAACAGCCCTAAGAATGGTAAATTTACTTCTATTTAAAGCATTTTTAACATGAAAAGAAGCAGGAAGATTGTACTTAATGTCAATAAACTTAGGAATTATCCGAGCACGCTTGCATCTAAGAAGAAAATTTAAATGATTAAAAAAGCGAGAACGTTTCAAATGAAGATGTTTGAAATGATTAATCTCTGACAAACTCATGCTAAAACATACAAATAAAAGAAAAGTCAAAATCTAAAGAAAGTGTAGTTAAATTCAAAAAGGGGAAGGAGTTTAAAAAACACAAAAATGTAATTAATCAATTAGAAAACAATCGATAAAATAAAAATACAAAATGGAAGGCTCAAAAATGGGAAGAAACAAGAAATTTAACATTTAAAACAAAAAAGAAGAAAGGAAATACTCTCAAAACTACTTACTTGGTGCCAGAAGCCCAAAGAAGCAACAAAATTATTATGAAAGCACCACAGAACTGACGATTTAAAGTATCACGTACAAAACTTTGAATAAACACCATAAAATGCAATAATCTCACAACAATTGTTTAGGTTCGAAAGAGCACATAACCCTTCATCAGGCAAACAAAGAAGGCACGAGTGCTGCAGTCAAAGCGGCAATGCACAAAGTCGTATTCAGTGAAAAGCAAAAACATATAAAGTAAAATGTAAATAAAAATACTGGCATGAGTAGAATTATAAAATAAAACAAGAAAACAAATAAATAAATAAGATTAAAAGCTATAACAAAATCTAAAAAATATCAAAATTAAACAAAAATCCAAGTTACGTGAGTAATTTTCAAGCATCAGAGAAGAATGGAATGGAAGAAATATCATTAACAAGATTTTTCGAATTTTTAAATATGTGAAAAGCTTCATGGATATCCAAATGGGAAGAACAGACAGGAGATGAAATTATATTAGTTTTGGAAAAATCAAAATTATGACCTTGAGCCCAGCAGTAAGGAAGCAATAGAAGATTTGGTGACCCCTGTATTCAGTTTACTTTTGAGATTGAAAATAATTGCTTTTTGTCTTTCCTTGATGTTCTTGTGTCTAAAGACAAGGATCATTTCTCAACTACTATCTTTAGAAAACCATTCTCTGTCTCTCTTCCACCATGTGCTCTCTCTAACTACGCCACTCAACAAAAAATGTCTGCTTTTTATACTTATGTTTTTCGTGTCTTACACATTTGTTCTGATCTGTCTAATCTTTTGAAAGAAATTAATTATTTAAAATCTCTTGCTCTTTCTCGTGGCTATAACCCCTCTATATTATTGATAAAGCTTAATATAAATTTAAGAATCCTAAACGTTCTGTTCCCAAATTGAACGATCAGTGTCATCCCAGTTGTTTTACCTTTCTATTCATTACTTTCTTTGAAAATCTCTAAAAGTTTTTCATTCCGTAAAATTCCGTGTCTGTCGTGCAATTTAGGTTATATTGGTCAGACTAGGGAGCATTTGAAGTTTGAAGTATAGAATAAATAAGCACTGTTGAAATGTTCACAATGAAGAGATTTCCAAATCTTCTTTTGCTTCCCACTGCTGGGCTCATGGTCCTAGTTTTGATTTTTCCAAAACTAACATTTCATCTCCTGTCTGTTCTTCCCATTTGGATATCCATGAAGCTTTTTGCATATTTAAAATTTTGAAAAATCTTGTTAATGATATTTCTTCCACTCCATTCTTCTCTGATGCTTAGAAATTACTCACGTAGCTTGAATTTTCGTCTAATTTTGATATTTTTTAGATTTTTAGATTTTGTTATAGCTTTTAATCTTATATATTTATTTTTCTTGTTTTATTTTATAATTCTACTCACACCAGTATTTTTATTTACATTCGACTTTATATGTTTTTGCTTTTCACTGAATACGATTTTGTGCATTGCTGGTTTGACTGCAGCACTCGTGCTTACTTTGTTCGCCTGACGAAGGGTCATGTGCACTTTCGACCCAAAATAATTGTTACGAGATTATTGTATTTTATGGTATATTCGAAGTTTTGTACGTAATACTTTAAATCGCCAGTTCTTTGGTGCTTTCTTATTAATCTCTCATATCTGTCCATATGTCATAAAGTGGCATGCGCTATTACGTCATACTGGAATAGATAGAATTTAATAGTTTTTCGATTGAGTTTATTTAGAAGAATGGTAGGATTATTTAGTATTGTTCGTATAGTGAAGGAAAATTTCAATAAAGTTAGTTTTATCATATTGAGTTTCAAATAATGGAAATGTTAAATAAAATGTTAATTCTCGTTGTGTCCATGGATGATCCCTGGTTCACAGACGCTCACTGTGACATACATGAGATTCCAAAACAGAAAGGAAAATAAATAAAAACAATCTTACTTGATTAAGATTGTTGAGTCAAAGAAAACTTCAGGGATGAGGAGATATTTCTGGAGAGATAGGTTTCTTTTATTAAATGATTTCATATTTCAGGGAAACTTCATCTGTAATTCAGAGGCGATGACTGCAGCTTCATTTTCTTGTGAGCAATGATGACTAAGAATTTATTTTTACCGCAAAAAAAATGCCTTTAATAATCTTCTGCTTTATCAATGAGTAACTTAACACATTACTTGTTACGAATATTTAAAGATTTAAAAAGGGGCATCACGGCCATTGTTCAAAAGAACGACTGTTCCCTGTGCTGAGTGTCGTAGTGTGTATTTCGAATTGGGACCCAAGATGTAAGTGACGCTCCGCTCACTTTAAATTCAAAGTGCGGCAAGAGAAGCCACACGCCGCATCGGCCAATCAGCTAAGGAGGAATCTGAACTTGGTCACATGACAAGCGACGACCTCGCTTGAACCCACGCTTCATCCGAACGGTACGCAATATGGCTAAGAGAGGAAAAGTATGTCTGTTGAAAATGAAGATCCATTGAGAGAAAATTACGATCTGGTTTTGCAAAACAGAACAAAACAGATTGCGCACTATGGAAAGCTTTTTGTGGTTCGTTAAATGCTGAAATGCATTTGAAATGCTAAGAATGACAACTTTAAGGACTAAATTAATAACCAATTATGGCAACTAAATAATTAATTTCTTACTTAATTAAATTTTAAAGTTATTTCAGGGATGAGATTTTTCAGATTTTCAGCTGATTTCAGCTGTTTTGTACATTTAACTTTTCAGCTTTCTTTAGTTTTTTTCATCATTTTTTATGTTTCTGGTGTGTATTTTTTCTTTTTTTATGCATTGAAGATTAAAATAAATATTTATTACTCTAATATAATAGATTTTGTCATCAAAATTCTAGTATTTCATTTCAGTGTCTTGCCTTTGTGGACAGTTTCAGCTTTTTTGTAGTTTTGCTAATCTCATCCCTGTTATTTATAAGCAGAATTACTTTAAAACAAATGAAATAAGGACAAATGATTATTTTAATTGATTACTTTAAAGTGTTTTCTAAAATGAAATTATTGAAATGAATTAATGAGAAAAAAACATTGTCATGCAATATGACACCATAGGGGATTAAAGTATCAAAAGAAACAAAATTAATCGAGAAACACACTTCCATGAAATTATATGGACTGATCCTAAAGGGTATTTTATTAAAAAATATATAATGTTGATGATTTTTGTTCATTTCAAGTTATTCTTATTATCTAAATAATTGCATTTATTATTTGTATTATGTACTTGTTATTTTTAAGTGTTTAATTTTTGCAGATATGACTCAACTATATTTCATCTGTCTTATATCTGTTTTGAGTTATAATTACCTGGTATCGAAATTGTTGATCAGTTGTCAAGGATGCTTTAGTTTTGGAGAAGTGCACATAATAGCACAAGGCATTATTATCTTTTTCTTTCACTGTATAAACTCATTAAGAAAGGTTAGTTGTCAGTTTTTTCTTTCCCATTATGTGAATGTGTTACTTTTATCTCATTGAACTAGTAACAATTACATTTATGTATATGCAACGTAACACACTTTCTAAGTTTCTCATTTACAAGATATTTATACTTATATATCAGTTTTTTATAGTCCCAATTCATTCTTATTTATTTTAATATGAAAAATGCTTCATTTATATGATACAGCTGTCAGTTCTATGTCAGTTTTTACAATCTTAATACTATTTGTAAATTTTGTATCTTAGTTCTTATTTCTCTGCCATAGTTGCCAACTTTTCTGATTTCATCAGAGGTTTTCCGATTTTTAAATTAATCTTCTGGGCTTCTGGCATTCAATTTTTAATTAATGTTTTCCGATTCTTAAAAAAACGGATATCATTTGTAAAAAAAAAAAAAAAATTGGCAGTTAAAAATGCTACATGGAAGCCTTGTGATTTCCAATCTTTTCCTATCCAGAACAAAAATGGCAATATTCATTTTAAACTTGCTTCTTTAGATTCTAAAACTTACAAAGATGTAGGATTGTCCAATATTTGCCAGTTATGTAATTATTTTTTGACATCCTCCCCTCCTTCCACTTCTCCAACTAGTGATCTGCGATCGAACACTTTGCAAAATCCTTGTGATTCCCAATCTTTCACCATCCATTATATAAATCTCACTATTCATTTTATACTTGCATTATTAGATTATAGAACCTATAATGAAGTAGAATTGTTCAATATTTTCTACTCATGTAATTATCCCCCCCCCCCTCCTTTCCCATTACCAACTAGTGTTTGGCAATCAAATGTTTAATTCTCATCCTTTCTGAGTCTACAACAAAAGAATCAATGTTCATAATAAATTTGTTTTATTATGTTTTAGAACCAATAAAGTGATAGAAATGCTCAATATTTCTTACATATGTAATTATTGTAAGACTACTAAACTTGTTAAATCTAAACTTAATTTAAAATACAACCTTTAAAAACTCCATGTTCACTTGGACGGAACGTTTTCGCTGGGGCACTCCAGCTTTCTCGATGGCAATCTGGTGTTTGAAGTTTCGGAACTGTGATGTCTTTCTTGGCCGCCACTACTTTTAAGCATGTGGCGCCATTGTCGATCTAGCCCTGCCCCATCGTTGCCATTAAATGAATTAGAAAATTTTAAAATTTCAGTGGTTTCTCTGAATGCAGCATATTTATGATTTTGATAATTTGCGAGTTTTTTGACTTCTTCAAATTTAATATATATTTCTTCATTTTTATTTACAAAGGTTAACACAGTTGTAATTTTACCGGTGGCTATATCATGGCTGTTCTCCTTAACTCTTGTTTTAATTTTTATTTTTGTTTTACCAATATAACATTTTTTTTTTACCTTCGCTGTCAGTGTAAGGGACTTTGTAAATTCCTGCAGTATCTAACGGATGGATTGGGTCTTTATCACTTCTTATGATCTGAAAAATGTTTGGGGTGGGTTTGATGGGAATGTTAACGTTATGTTTAGCAGCTACTTTTTTAATCTTACAGGAGGCCCCACGATCGTAAAGAATTAAGGTGTAAATTTAAGTTGTGGTTTTTGAAAATTACTTATTAAATCCAGTTTTTTTATATGTTTTTTATAAAGTCTATCTATTAATTTGTCTGAATAACCTGCTTTTTTAGTATATTTCTTTATGATGGTTCATTCTTGATTGAAGTCACTTGGTTCTTTACAAACATTTATTACTCTATTAATATAAGCTTGGATGGCATTAATTTTATATTTGAACGGAGTTTTACTATTATTAATGATAATTTCATTACTACTACTATTTGGTTTTCTGTATACTTTAGTTATTATTCGGTTTTTATATCATGTAATGGAGACATCTAGAAAATTTATCTGGCTATTGACTTCTTTAAGGGTGAAGTATTATGATCCATGCTATTTAAAGTGTTCAAGATTTCATTTGGGTCTATATTTTTGTTAATTATCGCAAAAACATCATCTTCATAACGGAACCAGTAAAATATTTTATCTTTCAGTTTCTCCCTGATTTCAATTTCCATTTTATGTAATTTAAAGTCTGCTAAGAAACTGGAGATGGGGGAGCCCATTGGGACTCCTTTAATTTGCTGGTAATATTTTTTATTAAAAGTAAAATAATTATCGTTGAGGGTCATTCCATGCCAAATCAACCAAAAAATTTCAATTTTCAACCTGACCACCTCAGATTTCTATGAAACTTGCAGGAATCATTCTCCTTGATGATATACATGAGAATATATTTTTAGAAAATTTTTATCTCTTTCGATTTTTTTTAAATTAATTTTTTAAATTTCAAAAAATCAGCATTTTTTAGCTTGTGTAAGGATTTTCAATCTCAAATTTCTCAAGTTCTATAAGGGATAGAGAAGTTTATGACCCCTCATTTTAAAGAGTATTTTCCAAGGTTTAATTTGATATGCAACATCATTATGTTGGGTAAAAATTTTCAAAATTATTAAATTTTAAAATTTAAAATTTTCAAAATTTCAAAGATAGTGTTTTTTAAAAAATTTGAAAAAAATATATGTTTTTGGTTATACTAAAAGCTATATAACCTGAAACTTTTAGAGTGGGATCTCTATGGGATCAGAAGTTATTACAAAAAACGTAGTTACTCTACATGTTAAATTGTATTATAATTACAGTTGAATCTCGAAAATCCGGATTTGGCAGGACCATGGCGATTCCAGATTTTAGAGATTTATTGAAAACTAATTTTTTGTGATATTATAATAACATACAAACTGCAATTTTATGTTAATGAAAATAAACAACAAATCAAGTTGGTTAATTAAAATATAAATATAAGACTTATGTTAAATTAAAACAGATATATTACACTAAAATATAATAAACAACTGATAATGCCTCCTAAATAACTGCTAATAAACTAAGGAAACAATTTTTTTTTAACATTTCAGTAATAATTTTTCACTATGATTTTATTTA
The DNA here is from genome assembly GCA_963930645.1 of Salticus scenicus. NCBI lineage: Eukaryota > Metazoa > Arthropoda > Arachnida > Araneae > Salticidae > Salticus > Salticus scenicus. The sequence continues at coordinate 270,688,551 of OZ005650.1, forward strand.
TTTATTTATTTTTTCCATTTTATAACCTACCTTTTTTTGTAGAAAAATAAAATTTTTAATTCACAATCAAACAATATAAAAATATGTCAGATTATGTTCAAATTTATGTATTCAGTGTTCAATTAAACGAATTTTAAACTGCATTGCACAAGAAATATGGAAATAAGATACAGCTAAGTCTTATTTTAAAATTAAAATTGAAAAATCGTCTGGATTTTAGAGATTTTTGGATTTTCGAGGTTCAATTGTAGGGGAGGAGGGGGTACATTGGGACACGGGGCACATTGGGACAAAGGCTTTTATCCCTTTATAATTGCAAAATAAAATTTGAAAAAAATCACAATAGATGGCACTTAGTAGTACATCTTCATACTTGTGATTTCAACTCGATCATTCAAGTCTGCTGCCTGTGAACAAGGTTAGTTTATTTTATCATATGAAAAGTAATTTTTTTCAAGTAAACTAATGTTGATTTTTTAGGTAATAGGAAATAAATAGTTTAAATTTTAAAAGTGCTATGTGTTTTTATAAACATTAAGCTTTCATTTCCACTATAGATCATTAGCCCATGTGCTCTAGAAAATTAGACCTAAACATTTGTTTTGAAAATGACCTGATGGGGTACATTGGGACACCAATGCATGGGGCACATTGGGACTGCTCCAATGGCCCATTCATTTCTAACACCAATATATTTTTATTTATTTACTTATTTTTTGCACATATAAGCTAATTGTATTAATTATTTTTCTATGTATTCTTTAAATAAATAGAAAATGATTAGAAATTATAAGCCAAAAACTGAAAGAACTAAAATTTCAGAAGAAAATATAGAAAAGGCAATAAATGAAATAATCAAAGATAAACTTTCTGTGAGGGAAGTTGCAATTAAATATTATATACCAAAATCTACATTATTTAAGATATTGAAAAAAATGAGAGAAAATAAGATTGAGTGTGTACTACAAATATAAATTATAAGTTTCAATCCAAATATACATCTCAACAAATATTCACAGCTGAACAAGAACTGTTGTTGAAAGATTATTTAATATCATGTTCTCAACTTAACTATGCCATCAACACGATCCTACATAACATTAAAGTTTTGTGTAGACTTACAGGGTTTTGATGTGCGTTAAGATATGAATATGCAGTAATGCTTCATAACAATTTCATTTTTTCATAATTACCTACTTTATTATTATTTGTTATTGTATCAAATTCATTGTTTTGAAAGCCTTTCATTTACTTTAGCAAAATATTTTGCAATATTGTAATTAGATAAATAAAAAGATGGTTGTTCCAAAGTGCCCCATCGTTAAATCAGTGTTGTCCCAATCTGCTCCTGCACGGGGAACATTGGGACACTTTTGCATAAGTTATGTTTTAATTATTTCTGTTTGCAAAACACATTAAACAATGCTCATTACACATTTAAAAGGTGACCAATAACACAAGTATTTAAATAAAAATGCACAAAAGCATTAAAACTTTTATAAATTGGAAAATAATATGCTTTTATAAAAAGTGTCCCAATGTCCCCCCTCTTCCCCTACCATATAATATGCTTACTTGATAAAAGACTTTATTTTGAAAGTTCATATTTATGACTAGTAAAATAGTAAAAAAAAAGTTTTCTTCAGGAAAATTTCTTAGATCATTAAAAATTTGATTATTTGATTTCTTTTTTAAATGTGTGTGTAATTCTATAAGTTTCAAATTTTTAAGATTATAATCATTAGTGATGGTTTTAAAACTTACACAATTTTTTAAAGACAGACTACAAAATGATTACAATATAAGGTTATAAATTTATATCAGAAGCCATTGAGATAATAAATTACTACACTTACAAATTAATGACAGCATAAATCATAGGTAAGTAAATAATAATCAATTCATTTGGTAATTAGAGATGTTCTGATTCAAAATTGTCTTTATTTAAAGATTGTTTTATTTATGTTGTTGCTGGCATATGACTCATCTGCATCACCACTGTAGTTTAATTTTTTATATCTCTTCTCAGATCTCAATGTAGAAAAAGTTAGTTGTGATTTTGGGTTCATACCAGGGTTCCAACTCAATTTCAAAAATAAAATTCCCTGACTTTTCCAGGTCTATTTTTAGAAAATTCAAGCCATGAAATTTGGTTTGCAACATAAAAGGTAAGTTCACAGCGTAAAACATAAAACAGCTTGCGACATAAAAGACAGCATAGTCATGTGACCCACAACATACACTGAATGCTCAAAAAGCATTTTCCAGGTTTATATCATCATTTTCTCAGCTTTTTAGACAATATTTGATTTTTCCCTGATATTTCCTTGACTTTTTTCAATAATTTCAAATTCCCTGACTTTTCCAGATTCTCCCTTACCCATGGGAACCCTACCATACTCTTTTAAGAAGAAGTAAAATAAGCATTTTATTTTTTTTTAAATCAAACATTTTTGGCATATTTATTTTAAACAATGAGTACCCTCTTCAGATAAAAAATTTAATCAATTCTATTTAGTTTTTACTTTTGTGATGTAAGAAATTTTATTTCTTCTTACAACCTGACTTTAAATTAGTATGATTTTTATGATTAAATGTATGATTAAATTTGTATGATCATTAAGACTTTGTGTAAAGATGAGTAAGCCTAGCACATCAAAACATTTTTCTATATATTGCTATAACCCATTCAAGAAAGGTGGCCATGATTATTATAAAAAAGTTTGTGATTTGTAATAATGGAAAAATTTATATTTATATATGTTTTCATTTATAATAAATGAAAACATTTTGAGATATAGTCCAAATTTGTATAAACATGTACTGGATGTCGTAAAGCTATATTAAAGCTTCCAGTAATTTTAACTGAACAATGTATTTATACATACCTTTGTTTCTTTATTATCATTTCTAATCGCAGTAACAACCTACTCTAAAACATTTCAGCTATAAAACTCACAGTAATAATTTTTTTTTTTTTTTTTTTAAATAATTTAACAAAATTTTATCAAAAAAATTGTTTATTTTTTATTAAGCACAATTACATTGAATATTGATCCCCCCCCCCCCCATGTTTAATTGTATATTAGCATGCAATACTGTATGTGTGAATTTTAATTAACAGGTATTTTATAAAGTAAGCATATTATATGATAATTGTAATACAATTTACCATGTAGAGTAGCTAGGTTTTTTGTCATAACTCCTGATCCCATTGAGATCCCACTCTGAAAGTTTCAGGTTATATAGCTTTTAGTATAACCAAAAACATATATTTTTTTCAGATTTTTTAAAAAACACTATCTTTAAATCTTTTTAAATTTCAAATTTCAAATTTTTAAAAATTTTTACCCAACATAATGATGTTGCATATCAAATTAAACCTTGTGAAATACTCTTTAAAATGAGGGGTCAAAAAATTCGCTATTCCCTATAGAACTTGAGAAATTTGAGATTAAAAACGCTTATACAAGCTAAAAAATGCTGATTTTTTGAAATTTAAAAAAATTATAAAAAAAAAAAATCGAACAAGATAAAATTAAAAAATATATATATTCTCATTTATATCATCAAGGAGAATGATTCCTGCAAGTTTCATAGAAATCTGAGGGGGTCAGGTTGAGTGAGTGGTTGATTTGGCATGGAATGACCCTTTAACAAAAATTTACAGGCAATATTAAGAGTCTGTGCATTTTGTGGATTACGGTACTGTTCATTTATTTCCCTGTTAATTAATTCATCGATTTCTTTAATATTTATAGAAGAGTATAGGTTAACGACATCAAAACTTACAAAATGATAATTTTCATTAATATTAATTTCATAAATTCTACGGGTAGGACCTTCACTTTTGCTAACAGCTGGTCTAATTTTTGGGGGGGGAGGGGTTCTTATGATCTTTAAAATGGCCGAAAATGCATGGGGTATTAGTGGCAAAATTATCTAAAAAGTCATTTTTGAATGGAAATGCATAAAATTTACTAGCATTATTATTCAAATTGTTAGGAATCTATTAGCATTTTTGGCTCAAATATTGTTTTATATTATTTCAATTTGCATGTGAAGTAATTTTTTTTTTTTCTCTTTTTTTATGAAGCTAGATGAGCATCATTTTTATGGAACAAAATATATTGAATCGATGGATTTATTAAAGGTAATTGATTTTTATTTATTTATTTATTTATTTTATAAATTAAAGTGTTTGCTACTAATTACATTTAATTTTTGTTCTTGTTTTTTTAGTTATTACATTTAGGTTTATTTTTCCTTATATGTTCTTTGAACTTCATCCCTAGTCTAAGGAAAAGCCTTAACTTTCATATTATCAGCTTTGGTTTTGCAATTTTGATGATGTGTGTCTGGAGTTATTTCCACCAGCAGAATGTATTATTTTGGCTTTTTGAATTTTGCGCATATACTTATAAGAGAGTAAGTATTATTAATAAATATTATTATTAGTTTATCATTTAAAAAGCAATTTGCATATCTATATATATCATAAAATACCACAAAAGTATGCCCCTTCCCACTGCTTTTCACATGACTTTCATTTGTTCTGAAATTTACCTTTTAGGCTCAGCAGTAGACTCTATTTGTTTAGAAGATAGTTCTTTATGTATTAATTTCTTTGATAAGATTCGTCTATATAAATATGAACATTGATTTATTATCAGACCTAGATTATATGAAAATGGAAAACGTAAGCTTCTTAGAATAGCAGCAAATTTGATATTGTCATGAAGCATGACATCGTTTTATTTACTATTTTGGCCAAACAATATAATATTCACTCAATTTATCTAAATTGTTTAATGTTTTAAACTCTTTCCTGTAATTACACCATAAGTTTTGCCTCACATTGGCACTTCGCGAACTTTTACTCTTGGTTCTTCATTTGCGGATCGCTCTTCCTTCCCTTTCTTGCTTGCGGCAGCTGTGACGTCCTTCCTTATGTCACACCCCTCTCTCCGTGTGCTTTCGTTACGATTGGTCACTTGGAGCAGTGACGTTTCGGGCACTCTCTGGTTATGCAAAACACATGGTTTTCCGTCTGTTTTCTCCAGATATCGACATGTAATAGTCAGCGTGTTCCAGCTCTCGTGCTGTGGCCCATCGTACAACTGACCGATGGGTACGCTTAGTGTTCACCTTAATAGAAAGTTAATTATTTTAGTAATTTAATAACCACACATATTGATTCGATAGGCCATATTTTGTTTAAAATAAATCTAGTTTCATAAGTTTCATTGTCCACCTGCCCGATGTAAAGGGATTTCCCACCAGCATCCCTAGCACATAAAAGTGGCTACCGAAATTTCCATGCCATCATCCCATACTTTAGATGCATCAATTAAAGATATTTTCTATTAATAATGAGTCGTCGTCTCTATATTCGTCAATGGTAAGATTACTCTAATTTATTTATTTTAGTAACGCAATCTCTTCTTCTAGCGAGTTTGGTGCAACTGTTCCTGGTGTATTGTACGAGACTTTTACTTATGCACAATGTAATTTAATGAAGGAAAGCATTTAATATATGAAGTCCATTAAGTACATATACAACATGCTTTTGACTAAAAGACTATTTCACCTCACAATATCTTTATCAATATTCAGTTTTCTCTTCATACCACTATATCTTGGCCATGTGATAATTGTACTTATTACGATAGGTATATGTGAGGGCCATTATGAAACACTATGTGGATTCAGTTTCAATGCATATTGACTGATAGCTAGTGTTTCTCTGCTGCAATTTTTCCCATGAATGGAAGGTTATATATCAGATTATATTGTATATAATTGCACAAACCTTGGTGTATGAGTGTGCTATTTTGAAGGACTATGCTGATTCAATTTAGGTGGTGCTCCTGTACTGCAATTTACTTCATGAATAGGAAGATTAAATTTCAACTTCTATGGCATATAAATGCACCAAACTTAATATTTAAGATAGCCTTTATGAAAATGAATGCTGATTTAGTTTGGGAGTATATCAGCTGACGTGGCACTTCTGTTACTCATCTTCATTGACTAAAGTTAATTAAGATTATAAATTAAAAGCTAAAATTAATATTTCCTTTCATTAAACTTAAGTGGTAATTATAGATTATTAGAATAGAGATTTCTTTCTACACAGAAATAATGCCAAGCTGAAAAATTTGCTTCAGTATGTAAAAATCATGGAAAACGACATCAGAATTTAAGTAAACTAATATTAATGATTATTCAAAAGGTATGTAGATAAATAATGTAATGTAAAACATTTAAAACCACTTAATTTATAGAATTTGTTACCTAAATTAAGATTTTCTTAGCAATTTCTATTAAAAGACCATCTCTTTTAAGATCAAACTTTCTATGGCATGATGAATGGGACTCTTAGGGAAGTTTCAGAGTATATATATGTATCTATAATCAACGGATACAAAAATAAAATGTTTCGTAAGAACTTTCCTTCATGTACCCTGTACATATTTTATTCTGTAGAAAGAAAACAGTGTTGTACACTCAGAGAATGGCATGATGATCTCCAAAACTGCAAAAAGTACTAACAAATGGAATAGCATAAATTTTAATAGTAATATTATTAATAACGATATTGCAATGTGTAATAAATAGTCGTATAATAAACACTTTATATAGTGCCCCCCCTGTCGGGGAAGTGGCATTTCCCTATCACCGTGAAATGAACAATAATTTAATATTAACAGTTAACTAGAAAGTATTTTTTGTATATGTATTGAAAAATTGTTAGGGAAGTACCTGGCCAAAAATTTACAGTGTTTTTTTTTTTTTTTTTTTTTTTTTTTTTGGGGGGGGGGAGGCATAACATCCTATGTTATTTCATTACTAATTATCACAGAGAAATGCAATATGTAACATTCAATGAAAAATTATGCATGAAAAGAAAGATAAATTTTGGATTATTATCATGTACATATTTTAAAAAAATGTGCAAACTTAGATTTATTTATTTACTTATTTTTGTGATAACATGTTAATTTTACTATTTGAATTCCTGGGATCACAGGGATGTGAAAAAATATAGTGGTTGTATATTTTACAGTAGGGAACCAATTATCCGGAATGGTTTTTACAAGACTATTCTGGATAACTGGTTTTTCTGGATAACTGGTTGCTCATCAAAGCAAGCCTCATTAATCAGAATTATTGCATATGGTTCTCATTTAAAATAAATATTTTTAATCAAAAATTAATATTTTTTATCAATTAATGAGATTTAAATACTTAATTAACCTCAATCTTTTTATAATAAAAGTATTAAAATAATTTTTAATTAAGATAAATTATTAATCAAAATTTAAAATGTGAAAAAAAAAAAAAAAAAAAAAAAAGAATCTTTGAAACTTAACTTTCCATAAAAATTAAAATCTGCCTAAATCCAAGTATTTTTAAATATGATTAGCCAATGATTTTAAAACATTGAATATTACTAAAGATTAAAAAAATTATGGTCTGATTTTACAGGCTTTCCTTTTTATTTCTAATGAAAATTCCTTTTTTTTTAAGTCCATGAAATCGCAAAATATTCATAAATTTTTAAAGGTTATTTGATATTAATTATCACCCCCCCCCCCCAAATAAGTAAATGAATAAAATAAAATAATAAAATGAATAAATTCAGTACAGGACCAATTATCTCCATTTCATCCATTATCACCTTTGTGATAATGTGCAGTGGCGCCATCTATCGAAATTTTTCAGAACTAAAAGCTAGTTTTTCAGTTTACATTGTACATTATGACCTTTAACTTATAGTACCCCTTGCCAAATATATAAATACTACTTTTAAATAAATATAACAAAATGAAATGGAATCATTATTTATTAAATATTTCTTTTAATTGATCCAGATTGCAATGTTAAACCATTATCATTAAAAAAAAAATATCTGTACTTTTTTTTTTTTTTTTTTTTTTTATGTATTGTAAGTTAGTTGTTTGAAAATATAATTCCGGATAACTAGTTTTCCGGATAACTGGATTCCGGATAAACGGTTCCATACTGTACTTATATGTTGAATCTGTATCACAAACCTAAGAAATTAATTATTAATAACTTTTTTTTTTTTTTTTTTTTTTTACCAGATACAATGAAAAGAACTGAATATACTCCATGAAACCTTTTGATTCAAAAACATGTTATGAAAGATATTAATAAATTCATATTCAAACGATTTGTGAATTATGATCTACATTAATTTTAAGATAAAACAAATCATAGTGGTAAACACATGGGTATGGAAATTTCTAGCTCATTCCAATTATTAGTTTTTGAGATATAAATATTACTTTTGGATAGCTTTAAAAACTTTCTTTTAACTATTTGCATTTGTAAACAACAAAGAAAATGTTGCAAAGTAATGGAGAAAACTAGATAAAATTATTTAATAAAAAAATATTAATTTAATTTATATAGTGTGCAGTTTTTTTTTTTTTTTTTTTTTTTTTTTTTGGACTATTTAAAGTGTATTTTAGTTGTAGGGTAGGTGCTCCAGTTATTGGCATGCTCCAGTAATTGACATCTATCTCAAAATAATTAATAAATAATAAATCATATATTTTACATATAAGAATTTTAACATTTTATGTCAAACACTGGAGCATAGGGTACTAATAACTGGTAAAATGAATAACTAGCAGTGTCAAACACTGGAACATAGGGGGGCCAATTACTGATAAAATGAAAAACTGGCCATGTCAATTACTGGGACATTGAGTGGGTGTCAAATAAAAATTCAATTAAAAAAATAATTGTTATCAAATGTATATATATTAACATATATGTAGTTCTGAATGTCTTTCATGCCATATGTACTAACTTAACACATTGTTTGCGGGAAACAAGCAAACTCGTCATATCCCTTTTTATACTAAAATGCAAAAAGTCTGATTTTGGCACGAAAATGTCAAAAGCCCCGCTTTACGCCGCGATTTGGCGTGAAAATGCCCGACTACATAGTGTTAAGATTTCTAAAAATATTTTCTGATGACTAGAACATTAAAAACATCAGAGATTGCTCTAAAAGTGTCAATCACTGGTGCACATACGCCATATGTTAATCTTAAAAGTTCATTTTTTTTCTTTTTTAATATTGTCATTAAAACAACTGTATTTTCTAAGAAATTATAAAACATTGTGCGTACAAAAAATTTCATAGAGTTAAATTTTTATTGGTGATCAGCATTGCCATATTAGGCACTTTATTATTCAGGTGCATCACACTATCTGAGTTGTATTGTCTGATTGATTTAAAAGGAATATAGAATGTAAATTTATATTTAATAAATCCCAAATCAGGCTAAGAAACATTGTTGCGGGTAACACCTCTGATTATTTCCAGTTATTAACAGTATTATTCATTCCCCCCTTCCCCTTCTTCATTTTTGATTTTATTTTTCTAAAATTTGGGTATACCTCGGCTCTTCTTTGTGTTGTACTTTTTTTGCTCTGCCAGGATCCCAGGGACTCAAATATGAAATCAAAATAGAGTGTTACCATTGGAAAATTTGAAGTTGGCTTTTTACTTTCTTTTACCTATAAGGTAGAGAAAGTATTGTTTTTGGGTCTAATTTTAAAATTGAATTTTTGTTTTATTTACATGTTTTGAGGTCCCCTGAATTCAAAATTCATGTTTTTAGCGGTTGGTCTGTGTGTGTGTCTATGTGTATGTCTGTTATCAGCATATCTCAAAAACAAATTCTAACAGAAAGTCCAAACTTGGTATTCTAAATGTGTATAATATAGGGATGCTACACTAAACTTTTCGTTGAGATCAAGAAAATGGTTTGTGTACAGGAACACCCAAAATAATTCAAATACATTATGACTATGGGGAAAATTGCAGGTAAGTAGAGTTCAATGTCTATAGACTGCACTAAACCAAATGAAATGAATATATATATATATATTATATATGTAAAAACATGTTTCTTGTAGAATATGGTATAGAAATCATTCACTGTTCATTTACAGGGCTGCACGAAAGAACTAGATTATAGTACGACAATAATTGAAAATTGATGGAAGTGTACTTCAGGTTGTGCCGTGTATCATTACTATAAGTTTATATTTATGTCCTTCATGTGGTGTGTACATAATTTTTAGAAGATATACAGGGCTGCCAATATTTAAGCAATAACATTCTTTTTTATTGTTAGTGGAAGTGCTTTACTACAATATTTTACCATGTCCAGGAAAGCTGCTCAGGAATTGAAATTAATTCCTCATAGCCATATGGTAAATAATGTATTTTTTTAAGCAAAATATTCATCACTTAGTTTTTTGTATACTTAGCTGTTTTGAGGCTTCCTGAATACCAAAGTCAATTTTTTAACGTTTGACCTTTGTCTGTGTCTGTTAGAATAAATTAAAAACGAATAATTTCAGGCGATCCATTATAGGATCCGTTATCCGGAAACCCGTTATCCAGATTGCTCTGAAAACCAGAATGCAAAACGCCAACTATCAAAATTTTGAATTATCGTAAAATTTAAGAATTAAAGTTACACAAGAGCAGAGGTCAGAATTATAGTTTTAAAACCTACTTTCTTTAGTGCCACGGTATCCTTCTGGGGAAATATGGTGAGCACAAAATTGTCCAAATAATTACAGAAACTTTTGAAAATTTAGGTTAGAAAATGAATTTTTATGGTATTTTTCAATAGATAAGCTAAGCATTAATAATGCATACTTGCCCAATAGCAGATGAATTTTATCCTTGAACTCAGGTCGCATGCATGAAGTCCCAATTATTATAAAAATTTCAAACAGTTTTTATTAATTTCCATTATTTTTAGAATTCATTTCATAAAATATTTAGCATTATGTGCTAAAAATATTTGAAATATTTATGAACAATCAGTATCAGAGACACATTATAAGCAAAAAATATCATAGAAATGTTTGAAAAATCCAAATGAAAGGATTTTACTCTCAGTCCAAAATTAAATTTTATATCTATTTATTTATTTTTCATTTATTATTACTAATATTATTTATAGTTTAAAATTCTAATTAAGAATGTTTTTTTATTTTGTAGAAAAAATTTATTAAATGAACAAATATATAGGTAAAGTGTTTATATATATTATCCATGTTTATCACTGGTATTTATGAAATTATTTTGTATAATTTTTATACATTTAATAAAGTGTTCCGAATTACGGACAAACCCCTTATCCAGAATATCCCAGGTCCCAAGCTTTCTGGATAACGGATCCTATACTGTATTTCAAGTTAATGTTTTTGTTACTAGAAAGGTTTGATCAAGATTGATAAGTTTCAAGGAATGTTGGTGCGGGATTTGTCTCAATAATTTTAAATGAACTTTTGAATTAAATAACAGATTTGAATTCTATATAAATGTAGGTACAATAGTGAAATGGGGATTGAGGGGGTGGCAGCCCCCCTCACACAGAATTACTTGTCAGATAAAGTTGCTCCGAAGCCTAATTTGAATTGTTTTAACATAAGTTTGCATAACAGTACTGGTTATCTTACCCCTTAATCTCTAATCTGTATTTATAGCATTAAATTTCAGAGTAAGAGAAAGTCGTGTGAGTGACACACCAGATTATTGGGAGTACAAATTAATTCGGTCCGTTTTCAATAGATGGCTCTGGCTGATTTGTTTACTGAATAATGATAGATGTTTTTGGCATTGTTAGAAAGGTTTGACCTTTGTCAACCATATTCAGTCAACGAAGCTTCGAGTTTTATACAACAACATTGGTTTTTTGAGCATTCAATATGTCGAGTTTTGTGCTAAAGAAACAACATTTGCGGGAAGTTTTGATTTTCTTTTTTAATTGGAAGAAAAGTGCCGCTGAAGCGCATCGATTGCTTGTGGAAGTTTATGGTGAATCTGTGCCATCTGATAAATCATGTAGAGAGTGGTTTCGACGCTTCAAAAATGGTGATTTTAGTGTCGAAGACAATGAGCGCCCGGGCCAGCCGAAAAAGTTCGAAGACGCCGAATTGGAGGAATTGCTCGATCAAGATCCGTGCCAAACGCAACAAGAGCTTGCAGGATCGTTGGGAGTCACTCAGCAAGCAATTTCCGTGCGCTTAAAAAAAATGGGAATGGTTCAAAAGCAAGAAAATTGGGTCCCATACGAGTTGAAACCGCGCGACGTTGAAAAGCGATTTTTCATCAGTGGACTGCTGCTCGAACGACAACAAAGGAAAGGTTTTTTGCATCGATTTGTTACCGGAGACGAAAAGTGGATACACTACGATAACCCCAAGAAGAGAAAATACTATGCTCGGCCTGGTGAATCATTGCCATCGACGTCAACATCAACGCCAAAGTCGAATATTCATGGTCTGAAGGTAATGCTGTGCGTTTGGTGGGATCAGACTGGGATAGTGTACTATGAGCTGCTAAAACCTGGCGAAACAATTACTGGCGAACGCTACCGACTGCAATTAATGCGTTTGAGCCGAGCATTGCGTGAAAAACGGCCAGAAACCATCGAAAGGCACGACAAGGTAATTTTGCTACATGACAATGCTCGGCCCCATGTGGCAATTGTCGTTAAAAATTACTTGGAAACGTTGAAATGGGAGGTCCTACCCCACCCGCCGTATTCGCCAGACCTTGCTCCTTCTGATTATTGGTTGTTCCGACGGATGCATCACGATTTGGCTGGACACCGCTTCACTTCTTTCGAAGAAATTCAAGAATGGCTCGATTCATGGTTTGCGTCCAGAGAGGACTCATTTTTCAGAGATGGAATCCGAAAATTGCCAGAAAGGTGGACAAAAGTTGTGGCTACCGATGGACAATACTTTGAATAACATGTTTTTTCATTTTGATAATAAATAAAATGTTTTTTTAACGAAAAAAAACGGACCGAATTAATTTGTACTCCCAATATTTAATATGTAGGTAACCCTAAAAGATTTCACTTCATTTTTTTAAAGAACATATAATTTCCTGTTAAATGATACCTTTAACATTTTTTGTATTACTTAATAACAAAATAATATTGGTCTTTACTTTTTCCTTGCAACTATACATAGTGGATATAAAGGTCTCGAGTGATTTTATTAGTCTGTCTGATTCACCCATTTGCAGCAAAATGATAGCTTCTTGAAAATTTAACAAAATTAAACAATTTAAATGGAACTTGGAATGTATATAACCCACACCAAAAGCTTAACCAAACATCATTGTTTAACATGATCAGTGATCTTGTTTCCAAATTGATTCTACTTAATTACTTCAAATAAAACCAAAAATTTTCAACAGATTCGATTGAACCTGGGTATGCTTATAGTTCATATGAAGATTTTTAGCAGAGTTCACTGGTCAGCTTAATCTGCCATTTTGTTTTAAAATGGCAACCACATAAGAAGTTTGAAATTCAAATAAAAACTGAGTAATCGACCTTGACAGTACCTTATTTTATATTAAAAGAAATAATTAATTAAAAAATTAAAAACAAAAAATCAACCAACTCTGTCAACTGAGCTGAAAGAACTTGTTTTACAATTATTATCTAATTTCATTATCTTCTTCTACAATTTAATATTATGTAATATTTAAAAATAAAATTTTTATCTAGTTTTTTTTTTTTTTTCCCTTTATTGTGATTTTTTTTTTTTTTTTTTTTTTTTTTTTTAAGGCATTTGTAAAGATTTTTTTTTTTTTTTTGTTAATCTGTTAAATGAATATTAATCTGAAAACTTTATTAAAGATTTTTTTTTTTTTTTTTTTTTTTTTTTGATTTAGATTAATCTTCTCTTGGTATGGCTGATTTTTACTTTAGCTTCCATTGGTTTTGTAATCTATATTAATCAAAGAACAAATTCTGTTGCATCAACTATAGACAGGAAATATTTTCATTTCATTATAAATGCTGTGTTCATTCCTGGAGTAATATTTGATGTGCAACTTCTTTGTTTTGCATCTGGCATTGTTCTTGGTGTTTTTATTATTCTTGAAGTAAGTAATTTAATGTTTTAAAACTCTTTTAATTTTAGTATACATATTATGAAATTGATATACAGGGTGAGTTTGACATAATCTGCCAAACGAAAGGAGGTGATAGAACAGCCCATGGGGAGCATAAAACACCACAGAAACCCTGTCCTATCTCTAACCGTTTCCGAGTTATGGTAGATAGAAGAAAAATCTGTTTTTTTTTTCCATCCTGTCTGAAAAAACCCAAATTTGTGAGCTTTCTGAAAGACTTACACGCAAAATAAGCACATATTTAGAAAGAGTAGAAAAAATCCTATCGGGTGACACCATTTACATCAGGATACCTTAATTTGATTGCGAGCTACAAGCGCTAAAACATTGGTGAAGTTTAAAATTGAGTTGTCACTAAATTCTTTAACCGTCAATTCTGCAAACACCGTTCAAGCTACAATTGGTCAAATTTACCAAAAACTTCTCCATTCCACAAGCTTTAGAATAAGCCCACAATAAACCATATCGGTGTTCTAGTTCAGGAGAAATTTAGCCTTTTGTTTGAAATACATCACTGAAAACGGCGTTCGTCGAAATTTGGCAAACGAAACGATGGTGAGTAAATGGAACGTATGCAAATTCGTGACTATCTGCATATGGACTCTTAGTGATATGCAGATGTATTCCAACCTTCCTGCACATGCATCCCACTCGCGGGTACCAAAGTCGAGTCAATCTGTAACAGCTCATTAGCTTGTCAGCTTCTTTTATGTTTTATGCTGCTTATTGCTTTAGCATTTTCTGGACTTTGCCTGAGTTCGGTCGATTCTTTTCACGCTGCTCTCACATCTACTTGCTCTCTCTTATTTCATACTTAGTATGTTTTCCTACATTGGTACGAATTAACCAAGTTGGTTCTTATTCCGTAGCACTTTTTTTCTTCTACTTTTGTAAATTAATATTGAAATTTTATCCCTTTTTGTTTACCCTTCTGAATTTTATTTTCAATTAAAGTCATCACAGGGATCAAATTGTCATACTTTCCAACCTGTAAACAGATATGCCTAGTTTTACAAATGAAGAGTAAACGGATATCCATTTTGTGTATGGATTTTGCGATGGTAACTCTAGGAGAGCCGAAGAAGAGTACCGTCAGCGTTATTCACATCGTCGTGCACCCAACCGTGCTGTGTTTGCTGCAATTCATCGAAGGCTTAGGGAGAGTGGGTCATTCGGTAGGGTGTACGAAAAGGGCCATGGTCGCCACTCTGCCACTGCTGAGGAGTCCGTACTCGACCAAGTGGAGGAAAATCCAAATATGAGTTCACACATAATTGCAAGAGAAGGTGGAATCTCCCAAAGTAAAGTGATGAATGTTTTGTGCAAAAACCAGTATCATCCATATCACTTCACACCTGTACAAGAAGTATGCTGCTCAGATTTCCAAAAGTGGGTAACATTCTGCCGCTGGCTTTTAGAGCGAGATATTGAGGAACACCATTTCCCTAAGAATGATACTGTGGACAGATGAGTCACTTTTCACTCGGGATGGCATGTTAAATTTACATAACTGGCATCATTACGCTCAACAAAATCCATTTGTAACACGAAACTCATTGTTCCAGATGCGATTCAGCTTAAATGTTTGGCTTGGAGTAGTTGCCGATTGCTTGATAGGTCCACATGTGTTCCAAGGTCATCTGACAAGCAATACATTTTTAGAGTTCCTGGAACATCATCTTCCAGGCTTACTTGATGTCATTCCTGTACCCCAACGAGTGGAAATCATTTTCCAACACGATGAGGCCCCTGCACATTCTTCCAATGCCGTTCGGGACTTCTTGACTCAGCAGTATATGTGATGGATTGGTCGTAATGGACCAATTCCTTGGCCACCTAGATTGCCAGATCTCACTCCATTGGACTTCTATGTTTGGGGTTTCCTGATGCAAGAAGTTTACCGCACAGAAGTTGCCAGTTTGCAAGATTTAAGCAGCCGGTTTGATGATGCAATAATAAAACTGAGGGATGAGCTTTCGCTAAGAGCTACTGTGGTTTCCGTTCGTAAGCGGGCAAGGGCATGTATCAGGTGTGGGGGGGTGACCAATTTCAGCAGTGGCACTAAATTGCACACATCCTTTGGAATACATATGTGCTTTAATCATAAACATGAAATACGTCTTTTTTTTTTTTTTTTTTTTTTTTTTACATATTCCTTTGTGAAAGGCATGAGAAACGTCATGCTTCTTTTGTTTCCATTCCATTGTTTTTGTAAACTTAATACAACTGCTATTTTTCTTGTTTATCTTTAAAACTCTCTTTTTTGCATCTGACAAAACAGCGGGCTGAAGGCAGACATGAAATCAGGAATGACCATGGCACCCTGTGAGTCTCCTTGACGAACGTTGAGTTTAGTGATGAATGTATTTCTCAAACAAAAGGCTAAATTTCTCCTGAACTAGAACACCAATATGGTTTATTGTGGGCTTATTCTAAAGCTTGTGGAATGGAGAAGTTTTTGATAAATTTGACCGATTGTAGCTTGAACAGCGTTTGCAGAATTGCCGGTTAAAGAATTTGGTGACAACTTGATTTTAAACTTTGCCAATGTTTTAGTGCTTGTAGCTCACCGTCAAATTAAAGTATCCTGATGTAAATGGTGTCACCTGATTGGATTTTTTCTGCTCTTTCCAAATATGTGCTTATTTTGCGTGTAAGTTTTTCAGAAAGCTCACAAATTTGGGTTTTTTCAGACGGGATGGGAAAAAAAACAGATTTTTCTTCTATCTACCATAACTCGGAAACGGTTAGAGATAGGACAGGGTTTCTGTGGTGTTTTATGCTCCCCATGGGCTGTTCCCCTCCTTTCGTTTGGCAGATTATGTCAAACTCACCCTGTATATATCAATTGCATATTACTAAATAATTTCTGTAGCTTTAGAATTTATATTTACCTATCAGCATTTATACTTATAATAAAATAGTATATTTGACAGCAAACAAAGTAGAATGTTTCCAGATCCAAACATTCCTGATTTCAAAGTCAGCCATTTTTAATAAAAAGTGGAGGGTTATATATATATATATATATATATATATATATATATATATGTATACAGAGAGAGATAAAACTTATACGTTTTTATACATAAAACACAGCTGTTAAATTTTTTGAAAAGAACACTAAAAAATGCTAATTTTTTTTTGCATGTGAACATTATATATACATCAAGTAGTTAGTTTTGGAGCGATTAGCTTTCAAAATTTTTAAAACTTAAGAATTAATGTAACAATTGACCAGTGGCGGCTCGTGAAAAGAACTGCAGATCTGCAGCCCCCCCCCCCCCCTCCTCCTCCAGAAATATTTGAAATAATTATTTTATCAACTTACAAAATGTTTTGAAAATATATGTTATATTATGTAGTATTATGCACATAAAATAGTAGATTACTTTGTTATAATGAAAAATTATTAAAAAGCTGAGAAAAATTAACCACTTTTAAGTGTAATAGCATTTTCAAAGTTCCCAATGGGGCTGCTCATTCATGCAGCTCCCGAAAATAGGGATTTCTTTAGGGAAAGGACAGTTAAAACCACCCCTGCTTCTTTTCCCTACCAGTTTTGACCTTGTGAAACTAAGCACATTGGAGCTGCATCTGATGCAGCTCTGATCTGGTAAGGGATTTCCGTAATGTTGGAAATGAATAATTTCGCTTTGTAAGCTACAGTTTTTTTCACAGTTTTTAATGTGGTAATCGCTGTGTTTAAAGATTATTTATGTTTGAGAGATAGAAAATTTAGCATCTTTGCTATATGAGAAAATAGAAGTCATTTTTATTTATGTTTCCAAACAGATTTTTATTTTATATTACATGGAAATTTCATGCAGTTTCCTGTTTTTACTTTCCAAATGGCAGAAACGTTGAATAGACAGAATTTCAGTGTTTATGCAAATTTTGACTTCCATTAAACATAGTATTTAAAATTTATCAAATGTTTAATTGCCTTGTTGATAAATTTATTATTATTATTATTATTTATTTTTTCATTTTTTGTTTTAGTGGCTAATGTTTTTTATTTTGATGAAAAATATTAGTAGTTGAACCTTTCTTAAAAACACAAATTTTCTAAATTTTTAATATCTGACATTTTCCTCTAACAAAGTTGAAAAAGGTTTATAACATTGTTTCGTCTGTATTTCTATTTGAGTAAGAATTTCCATAAATATGCTTGGAAATTTAAGAATTTTAACATTCGTTATTTAGACTGAGCACACCATTTTTCCTATTGAAAATGTGGTATATTTCATTTACAGCTCATTTAGAGGAATGCACAAAAACTACACTTTATGAGAAAATGAATTTAATTACATTCTTGCAGTGTTATTCTGCTTCAGAATCTAGGAAACTGATTTAAATTATTCTAATGCATAATTAAATTATCCATTTAAAAAATGTATTTGTCATTTATACTTCTTTTACAAGGACACACAAAACATGCAGAAGGCTGGTTTGGTTATCCATGGTTTTAGTTGTGTGATAACATTTCAAACCAAATTAAATGGATATTTGCCATTGAAGTGTTTTTAAATATATCTAAAGGAAATGGTGTTTTAACATTTGTTGATTTGTTTTTTCTTTTTTATGCACTGCAATACAGAAGATATCATGTACGTTACTGACTATATACGACAAATTTTAGTATACTGTATCGTGTATAAAGTGTACATTTTTAATAAAATAACCTAAAATGTTTGTAATGTTGGCAAGTATTTTGTAATCTATATGATTTGCATGATTTTATATTAATGTTAATTCTTTCAATTAATATTTCAAAGGATGCTTCTTACTAAATTAATGAAATGTGTCATTATAATTGCACTTTTAAGACTTTGGCATTGTATTACTATGACAAGAATTTTAAAGATAAATAATTAATTATAATTTGACATAAATGCTCGTCTAATGTTTCTCTACATAAAAAAAAAAAAATAATAATAATAATAATAATAAAAAAAACAATAAATATTTTAGATTATAACAATAGTTGCTAGGCCAAATTATTTATTATAATATAATATTAACCTTTCCAAATATTTAAAATTTTTAAAATTATTAATATTAAACATAATTATCTTAAACATAATATAATATAATACCAAAATAAAATTTTTTATTTAGACTTTTCCTTGTTACATATTCCTAAACTCTTAGATTCTGTAATAGACTATTTCTTAAGCAAAATTCAAGATGGTCTACAGTAAACGCCGATGATGCTATTTTTCCTATCTAAAAGAAATAGGATAGAGATCCTAATATTTATATCTATCTAATATTTTAAATATATGCATTTAATAAACATTACTGTAAAATTTATATGGCAAAAAGAATTTCCTAGGGATAAAATGATGAAAAAAAAGAAAACTATCATCATTCCATTATTCTCACATGAATAATATATTAAGTAAAGATATATATAAATAATTTATGCATTTGTATTGTATGTGCTTTTCTTTCTTTTCTTACGTACCTTGAATTATTATTTTAAATATTCAAATAAAATTTTCAAATCGTTTGATTTTATATAGGTCTTCATTTTTACTTTTTTATTAATCACTTATAAGCTTCTTTACAAAGAACTTTGAAAATATTGTCTTTGAAATAGTCACTTCTGAAAACAATTTTGAACTTAGCAGATTTTTTCTTTATGTAGACTTGTTTGCATTTTCTTCTTTGTTTTTTCAATAATTTATTAGTTAATCTTTGTTTCAAATACTTTGCATAGTAAAACTGTGTTAGATACATTTTTTTTTTCATTTTACTTTCTCAGCATACATTATATAAGAAAAGTTTTGTAATCATGAAAAAAATCGACTGTGTGATTTCGGTGTATCTGTATCTTTTTGAGGTCTCTTGAGTTCATTTTTGCTATTTTTACACTGTTATATGTATGTTGTGAGTATTTGCATGTATGTGAGTGAACATGATAGCACCTAAATGCGTGGTTCGATTGAACTGAAAGTTGGTAGGTATGCGTTTGGAGTTTTCCATAGTTTTCTCCGAAACTCGCATAAATGTGAGCTAGATATCGCTTAGAAAGACTCCTTAGGAAAAGCACACCACCCAGATCTAAGACATACTCTCAATCAACTGGTTTTAACCCTAACACTACACGCCACTAAAATTTTAATTTAATTTTCTGTACACTCTACATGTAATATATTTTAGCTTGCGTGAATTATATCCCTCATTTAATAATAAAAATTTCAAATGTTATATTCATGTTTCTTATCTTAAAAAATAAATAAAATAAGCCTTAATGAATTTATAAGAACTTAAATTGAAATTTAGAAAGTCATGAATAATGTAATGTAAATACATATTAGAAAACTACCATGTTTCTCACTTTAAGAGCTTAATTTTAAATAATTTAAATTAAATATCTTTTTCTGATTCAATTTAGAGAAAATTATCTTGAAAACATTTATGTAAAATCAAATACCTTTATCCTGACAAGATTCGAATTTTCATGCTTAAAATTATAAAATTTAGAGAAAATTTAGAGCGCATTTAGAGAAAATTCAGTTTAAATTTTGACATTTCATTAAAAAATGTCATTTTAAAACTTTTGAAATATGATTTTAAAATTCCTACTTTTTGACACAATTTTATGCTGTTTTTATGCATAATGTTTGTTGAGAATTAAAGATTCATTCTTAAATAAAATAAAAAACAAAAATAGATTTTTTATTTATTTACATTTTTTTTTTTTCAAGGATGTAATAAATAAAGAAATAAAGACGGTCTATCGTCTTTAAATAACAATTATTGTCTTTAAATAATAATATCAAATTGTATTTTTAAGAAAATCAGTTTAAAAAAAAAACACTTTTATGCAGAAATTTAATCTATATATCCATGTAAATCTATTAATTAATTATTTAAAAATTTTACAATTTCTTTGCATAAAAGTTTTAGATACCAATCTGAAGAAAAATATTGTAGTTGTACATTATCTTTTCATTTTTTCGTTTAAATTCAAAATATTTCAGTTAGAGAGGTCTCAAATTCTTAATTAAGAAGTTTTATCTCAAATGCTAATATAGAAATTTTTTTTAACTATCAACAGACAAAATTCATTTTTAAACTCTAGAATTTAAAACTATCATATGTAAGTTTTAAAAAATGCACTGAAAAATCATACAAATAAAAGTAATGCAAAAGTCACCAAATTTCATCCAGGAATTGTATGTTTAACATATTTTAGAGGAGATCATTTTTTCCCCCTTTAGTTTTGTTCAAAGGGCCAGTCAGCCATGGCCCTACCAACGATAAGTTATGGCGTGCTAATACTAATAAAGGAGTTTGTCGCCAAATCTGTTAACCCGCTGTTCTAATAGAATAAATACTGTGCAAATGCATATGCCAAGTCGAGCCATTACGATGTGGCCCTAAGCTCTTGAAAGGCAGTGGCAGTCTGTTCAAGGCTGTTTTTTTTTTTTTTTTTTTTTTTTTTTTGTCAGCCATGAGTGGGTGAGTCATTAAGTGATTTATGACACCTGAAAAGAACATATTAACAAATAATAATAATAATAATAATAATAATAATAATGAGAAGCAGATTAAGAAAAAATTATATATAGGATGTTATTTTGTATATATTTTTTTGAACAGTTACAAAAATTAAGAAATAATAAATATATATATATATATATTAATTGTAAAAAAAAAAAAAAAAAAAATCTTAAGTGGGGCAGTGCCCATTGACCCTTAATGACGAGCCACTACTGCTTCTAATATAACATTGAAAGAAAGTTAATTATTAATTACATTAATCATAACAATTAATAATATATGAAAAAAAGTTGTTGTTTTTTATAACAGTATAAAGGTTAAAGACAAGCATAATCAACAAGGTGTTGCCATGTAGAAAATTTTAAGAGGTCAAACAACCTGATCATTCACATCACAACTTGGCAAGAAAAGGGGCACAAGTCATAAAATGGCAAATTTGAGCTTGTCATTGGAAAATGTGTATGAAATGCCCCAACATGCACAAAAAGCTTCACATCTCTGTCTCGTAATTTACCCACGTAAGAGGGATTTGTGTCAGTTTTAATGTAAGCTAGCCAGTGCTTTATTGTTATCTATAAAATTGTTTTTCCTCAAATGCTGCATTTTTTATTTGCGTCATTCTAGCTTGGGTGTGACAAGCTGTTGTCATATGGAAATTTATGTGTTCATAACAAGCCTAACAGTTAATAAATAATTTTCTTTGCTGTGAATTGCTCCACTCTTTATGTATAGTAATATTTTTTAAATAATTTTCTACATTTGAATAAAGCATTGCTTTTGAATACTAATTTTTTATACTAATTTTTCATAATTAAAAAATGTATATATATATACATGCATTATATATTGCGTTTTATATATTACATGTAAATGGTACTATTGAAAAAGTTTGAAAAAAAAAAAAAAAAAATAATTCAATAATTGGTCAAATAATCATAATTCAGCTTGAAAGATATTTGACATTTGGCTGAATAGTTAGTATTCGGTTGACTGAATATTCGGTATTCAGTATTTGGCTGAAACTGCTATTCAGTACATCCCTGATAAGAATTGTAGAGACACTATCTTTTCGGCAGTAGCATTTAATATACTGTTGTTTTCCAGTTTGCTTTCAGATCTATGCAAAATTCAGCATTTTTTCTTTCTTTTTTCTTTTTTCTTTTTTTTTTTTTTTTTTTTTTATTAATTTCAGATATTAAGAAAAAAATTTAGTATTGATCCAATATATCTGCAAAAGAAAATCAAAATCAGGGTAATAATTTGTGTTTACCCTGTTTATTGAAAATGCAGAAACATGAGGTATTTTTTGCATGTATACATTTGAATTTAGATACAAATTATTAAAAAACTGAACATTCAAAAGACATTCAAAACAACATTTTAGAATGCTATTTTTAGTGATGTGCAACTAAAATATAGAAAAAAATTATATATTTATTTATGTAAAATGTTTTATTTTTCTATATTTCAAAATGTTGATATGTAATTTGTAATACACATGTATTATTTTTTATATGATATACTAATAATAAGTGCTTAATTCTTTAATTTGCAGATTTACAGAATTCTTAATCTACCTGTCATTGGTAATGCAATTGGAAATGGTTTCCAAATATTTTTAGACGAAAAAGATTCAGGAGTTTTGATTCTAACTCATATTTATTTATTAATTGGTTGCTCTGGTCCTGTATGGCTTTTTTCATATTATGTACAGAAAAATGGTTTGTATAAAATAGCATTTTTTCAATTTCAAATTTTTGCTCTCTCAGTACTTTAAGTATTGACAGTGTATACATTTAAACAATTAATTTCAAAAATGTATTAAGATACATAACTTGTTATTGTAATTCATCTATTTTATGATTAGTGGTAAAATTTGTTTGAATAATTACTGTACAATAAATTGAAAGAGAAAAAGGTTGCCTTTTAATTCAGTTTAGATTATTTTTGAAGAAATATGATGGCCTGAACTAAATCATGCAAACAAATTTCTTTATCTCCAGTGTAATTTTCATGCTAAAATGATTAATGGATAATATATGTCTTATTTTTCAGAAATTTGATTGCATTTCATGTAACAGTTTTTGAATTGTGATATTTTTACTTCACATTTAACGTGTTGGTAATTTCAAATAAAATTTTATATAATTATGTGCATCTTGCATCAAAGGTTTAATCTGAATTAAGTTTTCTGAGAAATTCTAATTAAGGTTACACATCGGTCAGATTTACTCTTTCTCCCTTCTTATGCAATCCTAAGGAAAATTTGTTGCTTCATAGTATAAGAATATCTCATTAAATAAATATATAATATTATAGTTTTAAAAAATTAAAGAACACGCTTTTATAGAAATGTGAACTAAAAAGCTCAAAATATCTATCTTAGTATTAAAATGCAGGGTAAGAGAAAATCGTGTGAGTGACACACCATAATATTTACATACATTTAAATCTTTAATTAAAATAATTTAGAATTAAACAAAAACCATTTTTAAAAAATCTCCCCTGACTGGGATCGAATGCTAGACCTTTAGGTTCGTAGCGCGGAGCTATACCTCAACGCCACGCCGTTCATGTAGGGAAAGTTTTTTTTTACAATATAAATTTTTTGTTTACTCCCAGAGCGGTTACAAACATACATACATACATACAGGTTGTGATGTTGAAAAACATCACATATCCCTTTTTAAAATAAAATAATAATAATAATATAAATTACATTTTATTTATTTATTTATAATACAAGCAAACATTATATTTCTTATCCTAAAAGAGTTTAATACAATTTTGTTTATTTCGCTTATGCTATTTTATTTTTATTTCTATTTCATTAATCTGTAATTTCATATAATTTATTGTTCTTTTTCCTGCTCTAAATCTCATCAAGTAATAATTAAATAAAATATCAAAGAAAGAGAAACCCATTCATTTTATGCTTTAAAACCGCAGACGATTTTTTTTTATTGTAGCTTCCTGTCTCCAATCAAACGTTTATAGATTCCGTTGAATCATTATAGCTGAAAATGATTTTTAATATTTTTTTTATCAATTGATTTCGCACTCTTAGCCAAAT
Organism: Salticus scenicus; assembly: GCA_963930645.1. NCBI lineage: Eukaryota > Metazoa > Arthropoda > Arachnida > Araneae > Salticidae > Salticus > Salticus scenicus. Next base: position 270,713,144 of record OZ005650.1, read on the forward strand.
TCTGGATGCCTGACAAAATTTAATCACATCCTATGACGTAATTTAATTTTTAGCCAATCCTTTAACTATTATTTAGGTTTACCAGATATAAAATTTAAAATGTGTTCAGCCAACTTGATTTTTGATGCCAATGAGATTTGGCGAAATAAATTAATTAGCTTGCTGTCTGTCATTCTGTAAAGATGTTATATTTTTATCATTGACTGGAAATGTCGAAATGTGTTCTGTTTAGAAAAAGATATCGTAATGGCTTCCATTCTTCTTTTGGATGTCTGTCTTGAAATAATAAACAGGAATTCTCCATCGTGAATGTTTTCGAATATACTTATTCCATTTTGTCCAAGAATATCATTAATATATGTCTTATAAGAGTAATTAAACATCTCATTTACTAAATGGAAAATGACTCGATGCTATGTTTTGTTTTACGGAGCTTATTGAACCGGGTTCCCTGTACGTCATGGCCGCTTCCTACTTTAGATATCTCCATCCCAGCTTCTTCATTAAATATATGTGGTGCCAGACTCAGGCCGGATAATATATCCGGATATCCAAAAATTTTTTTTTCGTCTAATATCGACGTGATATCGACTGCGTTAATCATTCTACACATCCTGATTAATTCATGAATGCGAAGTTTTACGTTGTTGAAGACTGTTATGTTTTAAAAACAGCTGCCCCAATGATGATCCAAAAAGAAATTAACTACGTTACGGTGAACAGCACCGAAATTACCGATTTGTTGTTCATCTTTACTAAAGGCTAATGTGCTGCGGGATGTCATCTGTTATTTTTTTTTTAAAGAGATTACTTGGTGTCTACGGTACCGATTCTTATCGCCGATATTGTGTGATGCCATGCCGGTGGACTTTCTACGGTTTCATTGAATAACATCCTCTCTACAGTCTGCAATGTTCGCAATTTGTGACCGTCTTATGCACTTACCGTTCGGTATTAAATGATCGTTGATTCATCGGTGCAAGGAGAATTGCCAAATATGGGTCGTCTTTCTAGAATCTGTGCAGTTAAATTACTGTGTTCATTTTTTTTTCTCGCGCACTCATACAGGAGAAGAGCCTTACAGTTTTAAATAAAAGAATAAATAAAATACCGTAAATAAATAAATTTATATCTACAGTACACTCTCAAAAATCCGCATAGCTTAAAACGAAGTGTTTTGCGGATTTCTGAATTTTGCAGATTTTAGAGTAATTTCTTTTATTTACATCTTAGAACATCATTTGAGTAGCAAATCTTTAAGATACAATTTATATGTTATACATACAAATCTGAAATAAAGTGTGTCTAATAAAAGTACAAATATTTCATGAAATTTTAATTTAAAGAACAATTTTTATACATCATATTATAGTTATCTAGATTTTTCAAAAGTCTGATCAATACTAGTTTAAGTAAGAATATTCATACATATTTATTTTCCTATAACCTGCAAAAAAGTCAGCAATTCTTGGTCAATCACATAAGTTTGTGCTATGAGAAAATTTGAGTATTTATCTGCATGAGAGAAAATCTTTCATGAAAACTGTCTTTCTCCTTTTCCTCTAAATTATTATCATTTATTTTTTAATAATTTTGTATAATTACACTTATCATTTCCCCCTCTGCAATATGTTGAGTGATTGGTGATTCATCAGCATCAGTTGAAAAAATATTTTGTCTCTTAATACAGCTGAATTTTTGCAATCCACTAATCAACAAATCAATTGTGACAATGTTTGTTTACATTGCAAATGATATGCGGATTTTAGAGAATTGCGGATTTTAGGGTTGCAGATTTTTGAGAGTTGACTGTATATATATTTTTGTTTTAGCTAAAAGAAGATTCGGAAAAGGGGTAAGTTTCCTTTGCAATCAATTTTTTGTGCCAATAAAAAGAAACATTTCTCACATATTTTTCTTAAATACTGACAATAAGAACTTTTCGTACATTTTTCTTAAATATTGACATTTATTTAAACTTTATATATAAATTTTTACTTATAGGTAAAATCTTTTATTCTTCATATGAGTATTATATTCTACTTTAACTTTTCATTTCAATTTTTAAGAACAGTTAAAAAGTTATATAAATGATCAAAATTTGCTTATATTATTTTTGAAATATCTAGTTTTTGGATATTCAAGTAAAGATTTATTTCATTTGTGAAATTAAATACCAGATCATAGTGATATTTTTTTTCTTTTCATCATACTGCATAAAATATTTTTTTTTGATTTTTTTTTCATATTTTGATCTTTGTGTTTGGTTTACAATTTAATATATCTTGACAATTATTTTAATTTGCATATATATCCATTTTTAGTATTATTCATTATATATTTTTAAATATATCTATAATATATATATATACAACAAGACGTATGTAAGCCAATTTCATGATTGCAAGGTATAATGTTATACAGGAAAATATTACAAATAATTTCTACATATTTTTATTAATTGTGAAACTTTATCATGCTTAATTAGAACAAATATATTTAACAATTTTTTTTTTCATTTTTCATTTTTTAAGTGTCTTGGTAATTTTATTTATCATATGATAATTAATTGAATTCTTATACATATTATTTTCATTTAACTTCGTTAACATTTTTATTTTTGAAAAACATGGCACAGAATCGAAACGCGTTTTGCTCCGTTCCTAATTTCGATGGGGACGCGAGATTTGTCAAATTTTTCTTTGATCAATTAAGATCCTTTGCCATGTTAAATAAACTAACAAATGACGCGACATTACATGTAATGAAAGAAAAACTTCGTGATGCCGCGTTGGCATACTTTATTGAAAATGAAACTTTATACAAGTCGACAGATCTTGAATATATCGAGGAAAATTTCTGTAAGTTTTTCAAGGAATCGTCATATAACACTGGAATATCAGAATTTCATAATTTAAAAATTTTGCCGGGAGAGTCTATTAAAAATTTTGCCCATCGTGTAAATGTTGCTGTACCTAAGGCTTTCCCTGACCTTAAAGACAAACAATCCCTTGATAACATTAAACTTCCGAAATTTTTAGAGTGTGTACCATCAAATATTAAAATTAAGTTAATGGAGGAAAACATAAGAGACTATAATAAGGCAGTTGAACGTGCTCAGACATCAGTGGCGCACCCACGGAGGGGGCTTAGGGGGCTGAAGCCCCCTCCAGAACGAGCTGACATAGTAAAAAATTTCAGATGTGCATGAAAAAAAAAATACTACTCAAACACAGATATTGTAAGCAGAAATAGTTTATAAATTACACATTAAAAATTAGGAATTTTTGAAATCCTTACTGTCAAAAACAAAAACAATGAACTAGTTCTTTGATTTTTAGTTGAAAGAAGTTGCAATTTTTAGGGATGGGCTTCTAAGGTCCTAAACTAGAGAATATACTGTTATCACGAAATCGAGTAAGTATCTAAAAAGTCAGACAGAAGAAGCAATCAGACGTGGAAATAAGCTGGGATGTATTTTTCAGGAAAAGGGGATACCAAGCTCATGCAGTTATTGTATCTTAATTTATGAGTATTTATAGCATCTTTGTGGAAGTGTGTTTTGTCCCTGGGCAAAATTAACACATTCACATCGGCAAATGAAAATTCTCGTTTGATATGAAATAAAAATTAGCTTTGCTCTTATAGTCGTTCCTCTAAAACTAAATTTTAAATTAAAAATGGACTTTGCATATTCGTGTTAAACCCTTTAAATGCATCTAGTACAAATACATGCTAGTGAAATTTCGCATCAATTGCTGAAGATAAAATTTAATTGATCTGATCACAAATGAGTAAAATATTTTTCTAAAAATATACCGATTTAGAGAAATGCCACAAAGCGTAGTTTACTGTTCAAAATAGGAAAATACCCTGATAATAATATTTTGAGATATTTTACAGATGCTTGGGAGGATGGGGTTAATTATTATTATTATTATTATTTTTTTTTTTTTGTAACAGTATGTAGAAAATACAGTAGGGTCCAAGCACAATTTTCATTTTTGCTTCTGATGTCACTGAGATCTAAGCTCCGTTCTTGGATAATAAAATTTTTGCCTGTTATAAAAATTCAAATTTCATAAATATATATTATATTATTGGAATACAATATCCTGTAATGATATTACTCAGAAAGGTAACGCTTGAAATATTTACCAACTGAACAAACTATTCTAAGTAATAGGATATTAAGAGGTTTTGCCCCCTGCTTGCTGTGTTGGCTTACCCCCACGAAGACTGCACGTCCGATTTGTTTCTGTTAATCGAACCTTGAAAGAGCATCGCCCCACACTCCAGATAATTAAATAAAAATAGCCATGTAAAAATTTACACTGAAATTCTGTTCTAATTCATACTTATAACAACTGCAGCTTTTATTTGGCTATAATTATTAAGATTTCTTAATTACTTAAGTGTTACTGCATATACAAATAAAGCATCACAAAAGGGTATTAAAATTGATCAAATTTTATTTTCAATGGAAATATTTGGGTGGGGGCATTTCATTTCGAGTAAATTTTATGTTCACCAGCTTGTCATATTCTTTTGATTGTAGATGGACCTAGAAGATTTTGATCGTAGACAGTTTTTGATCATAGTTGAATCTACAACTTTATGTTCGAAAGTTCAATTTCAACCCCAACTGACCGAATTACTTGCACATTATATACGGAGATAAATTTCACAATTGTGCTATTCAACTTAAATTCAGTTTCATTCATTATTTCAAAAGAAACATTTAAAACAGATTCTTTACTATGCATATGTCTGCGTACCAGTGGCGGCTCATGGACCGAAAATAGGTGAAGAGCCATTTCACCTAATATTTTACATTGTATTCATTTATAGAGTATAAATTTACATTTAAATAAAATGAGTATTTTTAATTAAAATTATGCATTAAAACTACTTAAATGTTATTTCTCAGCTCTTCATCTATTTTCGGTTCATGAGCCGCCGTTGCTGCATATATGGACATAAACCTACTACTATACTGTAGGACCCAATTACTCTTCAGCCCCCTCCAGACAGAAATTCTGGGTGCGCCACTGTCAGACATTATCCGAAATATATGATTCTTTCAACAACACTACTAATACTAAGACTATTCTTTCTTGTGATAATAAAAATGACTCTGTAATATTAAACACATTGAAAGATTTATCTGAGAAAATTAATAGCATTTCACTTACAAACAACAATCCACCCTCCCATAATGAATCCTTGCACGTAGTTCAGTCAAGCAGACCCAAATTTGATCAAAGAAATTATAGAAATAATTACAAAACTAGACAGGCCAATTTTCGTTCTTCCCCTAGAAGAAACTTTTCTAGAAATAATTTGATTTGTCTACTTTGTTCCAAACATGGTCACGTTGCTTTAAATTGTTATAAATGGAGAAATAGAGATAATTTAACTTATAAAACACGTAATTATGAAAACCGTAATTTAAACTAGAAAAGAGGTATGGAGATGCTGATGCTGCCATATCTCGAAAACTAAGGGTCTCATCAGCGAATTAACATAAAGTCACAAATGTGTCATCTTCAAATTCTCTTCCGAAAATTTCACATACTAGACTTGTAAATTCCGTTGGATCTCAAACTGTTGCTAATATTACTGTAGCAGATAATAAAGCTACCCAAACATTTCAAAACTTTAGTCATATTTCTAATACAGGGTATATTCCAAGTGACAACAATGAGAGTTGCACAGATAATATTAAAGATCATATTTTATTTAATGTAAACAAAAATTCACATACACTTCCTATAATAAAAGCTAAATTAGCCAATAATGATATAAAGTTTCTTATTGATACCGGAAGTAGTTGTTCACTTTTAGCCCAATCAACATTTGATAATTTAAAAGCAAATTTAAAATATAAAAGACTAGGTTCGTCTATTACTCTTAAAACGGTCAATTCTTATGTTGAATTTTCTTCATGTATTCGTGCAACTTTCAAAATTAAAAAAAAGTTTTTCCAACACAATTTCTATATTATCGACATACCACATAGTTCTAATTTTCATGGAATACTTGGCATGGATTTCATTAAAGAAAATCATGTCACTATTGACTTTTCGAAAAATTCCATGAGAATTGGAAAATTAGACTTTACTTGTTCCTTATTTGATTCGCAAAATGAAAAATTAGATGTATATAATGTTAACTCTGACGATAATAATATGAATGTTTACCTTCTAAAGAAAGTTATAATACAAACTGGTGAAAATATCTACATTACTGCAAAAACAAATAATAAGTTACAAGAAACTAATTACATATTTTGTACTGACTTAAAGGATCCTGATATAGAAATTTTAGATTCTATTGTATCACCGAATTACAAAAATGAAATTAATTCTGAAAATAATAATTCTCTTTTTACGTTACTTATCTCAAATAAGGGTAAAAATTCAATCCATCTAAATAAAAATATGCATATTGGTAAATTATTTTTAATTGATGAAATTAAAGAACCACATTTAGATAAAATTGAAGACTCTTGCTCTAGTAATAATAATATACAAAATATTGAGGACCATATCCACTTAATTCAAGCCTCAGAGGATATATTACTAAAACGTAAAAATGATTTATCAAGTAAAGATTTTTGTTTGAATCATTTAACCCTTGATCAACGTAACACACTAGAAAATTTATTTTTAAGCAAATTTGCTGCATTTTCCAAATCTCTCAGTACTCTAGGACATACTGATAAAATAATTCCTAATCTTAAATTAATTAATGATTTCCCTATTAAAACACTTCCATTTCCGATTCCACAAGCTTTACAAAAAGAAGCCCAAGAACAGATTAATGAATTAGTAAACGCCGGCATAATTGAGCGTAATTGCTCCGAGTGGGCTTGTCCCATATTGCTGGTAAAGAAAAAATCGGATGGTTCAAAGAAACAACGTTACAGACTTGCTTTAGACCTTAGAATGGTCAATACAGTCATACAAGGTTCCTCATATCCACTTCCTAAGATTCAAAATATTATTTCAAATCTTTCGTCATTCAAATACTTTACTTCGTTAGATTTCATGCAAGCGTACCACCAAATTGACCTTCCTAAAAAATATCAAGATATGTTAACATTTACATCTATTTTCGGCAGTTATCGATACAAACGTGTTTGTTTTGGTTTAAAGAACGCCAGTTCTATATTTCAGTCTCTAATGGACACAATACTCGACGAGATAAACATTAATGGCATATATGCTTATCAAGATGATCTGATTATTGGATCAAATTCATTTGAAGAGACTTGTGAAAAAGTAAATAAAGTTTTAGAAATTCTTATCAAATATAATTTAACATTATCCCCATCTAAGTGTGAATTCCATAAATCAGCAGTTAATTATTTAGGTTTCCATATTGAAAACCATACTATTTCACCCATCACCGCTAACATCGTAAAGATCAATTCTTTTCCACCACCAACGACAAAACGACAATTAAAAAAAATTCTTGGACTTGCTAATTTTTACAAATGGATTTTACCATCTTTCTCAGAACTTGCGCAACCCCTTGTGGAACTCACAAAACCCAAAACAACATTCAAATGGACAGAAAAACATCAGAGTATTTTCCAAAACATTCAAAAATTATTCTTTCTTCCCCCAATGGTTCGACTTCCAGATTGGGAGAAAACATTCTATGTCAACACGGATGCATCAAAAACAGCCATTTCAGGAGCACTAATGCAAAAATTTAATGGTAAATTACTTCCTATAGCATACTTTTCCAAATCTTTAAAACCTTCTGAAAAGAAATATCCTGCGTTAAAATTGGAACTTATGGCAATTCATAAAACTGTCACTGCCTTCAAATACTATTTACATAATCGTGAGTTCGTAATTTTGTCAGATAGTGCTCCCCTTGAAAAATATAAGAAAACTACCAATCCCGCTGACGTAACCACCCGCTGGTTAATGGACTTATCTGAATATACATACGTTTTTAAACATATTCCTGGAAATTTGAACATCTTAGCGGATTATTTATCACGTTGTAATTTTGAAAACAATCAAGAGGATCTCAAAGCTAATCCAAACTTAATTCATGACATACAACCACTACCAATTGTTGATGTTGATGAAAATGAAAACAGACTTGAAATTAACAGTAAGGATAAAATTAATAATGAAAATCAAAACAAATGCTCAGAATATGTTAATTATATGATTTCTGGAAATTCGAACTCTAAAGACCCCTTGCTAGAAATTTCAGACCAAACATTTGTGTCCGAACAAATTAAGGATTCTGAATTAAAAACAATTTACGAAGAAATCTTAAAAAACGGAAAGTCAAAAAAATTTCCCAATTACTTTATAAATCCTGATTCTAAAGTATTAATGCTCAAGAAAGAGAATATTCATAACAATTCATTCAGTTATTTAATTATTGTCCCAAATTCTTTAAAAGCGAAAGCATTGTCCATTGCGCATTTATCTCACTTCGGTTTGGCTAAAACCTATGAATTTCTTTCTAAAAGATATTTTTGGAGGGGTATTTATACTGATACCCTCAATTTCGTCTCTTCATGCATTAAATGCTTACAAGCGAAACATCACAAGACACCTCCTGCTCCATTACAGAAAACATATACACCCACTCATCCAAATCATACAATCTCCACAGACTTGGTGGGTCCTTTTAGTAATGGTCAATACGTCTTGACAATAATTGATCATTTCAGTAGACACTTAGAACTTTACCCGTTATCTAATATTACTTCTCCAAAAATAGTTCAATGTTTGTTTTCATACATTACAACCTTTGGTCGCCCTGCATGTATTCTATCAGATTTAGGTCAACAATATACATCTCAAGTTTACAATACATTTAATGACACTCTAGGCATAAAAATAATACATTCGTCTGCTTTTCATCCTCAATCGAACTCTATTAGCGAACGTGTAAACACATCAATTAAGTATTCAATTAATATATTATTAGAAGAAGGTCATTCATTTCAAAATGCACTATATATACACAAATCTCTCTACAATGGATCTACGCATTCTTCCACTCAATTCTCGCCCAATCTTCTACATTTTGGTAGAGAACTGGCACTAATTTTTGACACTTATAATTCAAATTATAATTACACTTACCTGGACTCTAATGTAAATATTTATAAATTAATGCAAGACCTTCAGGAAATTTATAAAAAAGCGTACAATAACATTCAAGATTCCCAATCAAAAAGAAATAAATATTTTCAAAGAAAAGCTAAACTAAGAAGCATCTGCACAAAAGATATTGTGTATCTGAAGTCTATGGATAAATTTAAATCTAAATATACAGGTCCTTTCATTGTCACAGTTAAACATTCCCCTGTTTCATTTTCAATTAAACGGTTACATGCTAGTGATGATAAAGCATTTCGTGTGCATATAGATAGAATTTTATTGGCACCTCCACGTAATAATCACTTATTTGACATTTATAATAATTCTAATTTTAATAAGAATCTCATTATTCCCAATGATACACATCAATATAATTTACGAAACAGAAAGTAATTTTTCATCAATTTTTCCTTAGGTTAAAAGTTACGCAGAGTAAATTTTTAAATATTTATGAAGATTAAAGATAAATTAAATAAATTTGATGTATACTTTCATTGCAACAGACCTGATCAACCTGTTGTGATTTTTATTTGTTGTGAAATTTCGCAGCTTGGATAATCAATGGCTGGTCCAGGAAATTATATTCTAAGCTGCATTGTCTTACAACAGCAGTGTATATCATTTTAATATTTTTCTTTAACTTACTTGTTAATTATAATTGCATTTTATTAAAATTTAACATACTAGAACAATATTTTGATTAAAAAAAAAAAAAAAAAAAAATGTTAATGCAATTAATAAAAAAAAAAAAAAAAAAAAAAATTGGTGCCTGTAATATTTTTGTCATACACATATGCATATGTCTCATATATTCCAATTACAATTACCTATAAAAAAAATGAATAAATAGAAACATGTTTTATTATTACTTTCTTTCAACATGTATTATTTCTTTAAACCTTTTAATGAATATAAAAGGCTCACTATATATATTTGATAACATATAAATATACTTGATTTTTATTTTGTCAAACTTTCATATTCAGATTGCTTATACATTTGAACTATATATTTATTACAACAAATCCTTGTCCTCTATGAACTGAAATGGACTCGTCAAAGTTTCTCGCCATGCATGGTAACATAAAAACTTACTGATTTCAGCATCTTACCACGAACTGATAAATATATGATGACTGAATTATTATGATTTTAAATCAAAGAACTAGAGCTCATTTTGTTTGTTGATATATATTCTAACGACTTGTGTACACAGATTTATGGCCATACCACATTATATCTCATCACCATATAATAAATATCCTTATTTTCTGTATTTGTATTTGTATTTTAATATTGTATAAGAATATTATTTTTTTTAAGTATGCATACTAGATTTTCTATTAATAATATAACAATGTACGTATTTTATTTGTATTGGAAGCCATTCGTTTTTTGTTTTTGTTTTGTAATCAATCTATTTTACAAGATTGGAAATAATTTGATTTAATTTAAATTTTTGCTGAGTTGTCATATCATAGACGATGTAATGGCTGAACCCATTTTTTTGTCGGTCGACGGGGAGAAATATGTGATGTTGAAAAACATCACATATCCCTTTTTAAAATAAAATAATAATAATAATATAAATTACATTTTATTTATTTATTTATAATACAAGCAAACATTATATTTCTTATCCTAAAAGAGTTTAATACAATTTTGTTTATTTCGCTTATGCTATTTTATTTTTATTTCTATTTCATTAATCTGTAATTTCATATAATTTATTGTTCTTTTTCCTGCTCTAAATCTCATCAAGTAATAATTAAATAAAATATCAAAGAAAGAGAAACCCATTCATTTTATGCTTTAAAACCGCAGACGATTTTTTTTTATTGTAGCTTCCTGTCTCCAATCAAACGTTTATAGATTCCGTTGAATCATTATAGCTGAAAATGATTTTTAATATTTTTTTTATCAATTGATTTCGCACTCTTAGCCAAATTCTGGATGCCTGACAAAATTTAATCACATCCTATGACGTAATTTAATTTTTAGCCAATCCTTTAACTATTATTTAGGTTTACCAGATATAAAATTTAAAATGTGTTCAGCCAACTTGATTTTTGATGCCAATGAGATTTGGCGAAATAAATTAATTAGCTTGCTGTCTGTCATTCTGTAAAGATGTTATATTTTTATCATTGACTGGAAATGTCGAAATGTGTTCTGTTTAGAAAAAGATATCGTAATGGCTTCCATTCTTCTTTTGGATGTCTGTCTTGAAATAATAAACAGGAATTCTCCATCGTGAATGTTTTCGAATATACTTATTCCATTTTGTCCAAGAATATCATTAATATATGTCTTATAAGAGTAATTAAACATCTCATTTACTAAATGGAAAATGACTCGATGCTATGTTTTGTTTTACGGAGCTTATTGAACCGGGTTCCCTGTACGTCATGGCCGCTTCCTACTTTAGATATCTCCATCCCAGCTTCTTCATTACACTGTTTTAACATGTCTTTTATTTTAGTGAGCAGTTTAATATAATAATAATTAATAAATAAATAATGATATATATTTTTTTCAAATTTGAAAATTAAAGCCCTAAGTTTTGTTAATGAAATAAAATGTTTATTTTTTAATTGCTCATTGAGATAAAAGATGATGTGATCAAGAGTAGAATTCGAAAAACTTCAGCGAAATTTTCTTATAGATCAAAGCAACAAAAATCCTATAGGAAATACAGGAAGAGGAAGAAAAAATAAATCTGACTGACTATAATCCGACTGCTAGTATTTAAAATATAATTTCATTGATAGATTTTTATTTGTAATTTATTTACAGTTAAATGAAAATTGTGTTTTCTGAAAGTAAGATTATTAAATGATGGGAATGAGGAGTTTATAAACAAGAAATGTTATCAGAACTTTTAATGTGGCAGATTAAAACGAAATTTTGTATAAATGTACACAATGAAGATTATTTTCAACCAATCATTGTGAAATTTAAAATCAGTAGAAATAATAGTAATAATCAATCAAGATAAAATTGTTGTATATTTAAGAGCATCATTTTCCCATGGAGGTGTAAATTTTCAATATTATTTTTTAAAAGTGTTTGTCAATATCTTATGTCGTCTGTTGAGCACAAAATTGACATTTTTTTTTCCAACATTTGATTTTTTGAGATGAAAATTGTCTGCACTCACCATTGAAAATAATTTTAACAAATAATTTGCACTGAGTAGAAGAAAGTTTTCTGATGGCCACAACTTATTAATTTATTATAGTTATCACCAAAATTTACCTTGGCTGGATTCCCTTTTTAAAAGCTGTTCTGCTGTGCAACTCATTTATTTTTAAAAGGATTTTCATTTAACGATTGAAAACTTTAATCTCCTGTAACAGTGTTTGCAAATAATATGTAACCCAAACTTTACCATACGTTAGTGGTAATGTGAGGTGTTTTAAAAGTATTAAAAGGAAAATAACCAAAACATTAATTTTATAATGTTTGATATTTAATAAAGTGTCTGAGTTAAAAAAAAAAAAAAAAAGAAAGAAAGAAAGAAAAAGCTTCTTCAACTGAATAAAGGGAGTAAATTACTTTATCTTACTATATGTTACCAAACAAAGTGCTTCAAGTTGAATAAATGTTACTTAAAATTTGATATTTCAGATGTAAACAATATGTTCATAAATCGATCTTCTTCATTAGAATCACTTAAAATAAATATAAATTAGTAACTTTAAGCTGAAAAACAACATTGAAATTCAGTAGACTTAATTTTCTAACAAAAACTTTGGCAATATGAAAAATCTGTAAAAAAAAAAAAATAGGGAAAACTCACAGAATTTTGAAATTTATTGCAAAACAAAAAAAATTCAGGGAAATTAGAAATTTTTTCGAAAACCCTAGGAAGAATTTGTCATAATAGTGTTTTAATTTCAGTTTTTAATTTTTAACTTTCTAGTTTTTATAGTTTCAAAAAAAAAAAAAAAAAAATCTTTATTTTATTTTAGTGCTTTATAATTATAATAATAATAAAAAAAATCACTTGATATTTCTCTATTATATAAAGTTAATAAAATTAATATACTCTCTATATATTCATTTGACTTATAAATGTGTTAGATTCTCAATATTTTTTGTCTCAGTTCTGAAAATAATATTCAAAAAGTAATTTCTTATCTCTAGAAATTTTTATCATTTTCCTTCTTTATTTATTTATTTATTTTTTAATTCAATCCAGAAATTCAGTTTTTACTTTCCGAACACTATAGTGAGGAAAGTATTGTAATCATGTCAAAAATCCGAATTTGAGATTTTGATGTTTCTATACGTTTCAAGGTCCAATGAGTTCGTTTTCACTATTTTTGCGATGATGTATGTATGTGTGTGTGTATGTATGTGTGTATGTCTGTGTGTATGTATGTGTGTATGTCTGTGAGTGAACACGCTAGCGTCTAAACGCTTTGTTCGAATAAGCTGAAAGTTGGTATGTATATTGTAAATCACCATAGTACGAACCCTATAGATTTTGGTGAATGTAGCACTTATAGTTTTTTTACAGGGACACAAAGAAAAATTCTTTATCATTACGCCCTATGGGACCAAAATCTTAAAAGTGCGATAGCATCTAAACGCCTCATTCAATTGAGCAAAAAATTTATACACATATTATAGGTCACAGATACTCAATTTGTATATATTTCGGAGAATCTAGGACTTATAGTTTTCTTACAGGGACATAAAGAAAAATTCTTTATCATTATGGCCAATGGGGCCAAATTTTTAAAAGTGTGATAGCGTCTAAACGCCTTATTAATATAGACAAAAAATTTGTACACATGTTATAGGTCACAGTTGCACATACTGTATAGATTTTGGTGAATCTAGCACTTACTGTTTTTTTACAGGGACACAAAGAAAAAATCTTTATCAATATGGCCTATGGGAGCAATTTTTTAAAAGTGCGAAAGCATCTAAACGCCTTATTCAATTGAGCTGAAAATTTATATGAATATTATAAATCACTGTTGCACTAACTATAAGCATTTTGGTGAATCTAGCATTTATAGGTTTTTACAGGGACACAACGAAAAATTCTTTATCATTATGATCTATGGGCTCAAAGATCAGTAGCATTAAATAAAACATCGTGTAACATATGGAGAAAAATACTCAAACACTCTATTATGGTTTTCTGCCTTTTGTTTGTTTAACAACTCCTCTTTCTTTACTTTATCTACAAAACTGCTAATTACTCAATGTTCGGAAAGTCGAGTGGAGTCACTCCAGATTTTTTATTTTGATTTTCTGTGTACTTTTCATCCTCTTTTCTTCCAGTTATATTTCTGTACATCCATTTCATCCTCAATATTTTTTCTTCCTCATCTTTCTTTCTTTTTCTTTTTTTTTATAGATATTCTTATATTTTCTCAATCTGCCTAATTGCCATAACTTTTCCCAAGTAATCTTCCCAAAATGAACTGCCCAATTGTTTCTGTTTTATGTCTTGTTCAAAAATCAATTTCTTATCCTCAGAAATTTTTATATTATCTTAAGATACTAAAAAAATTTTCTTTAATTGTGTGATATTTTATAAAAATGACTACTTTATAAAAAAAAAAAAAAAAAAAAAAATCCTTGCCTGAATCTTTTTTTTCTGTATTATATAAAACTGCTAAAATTAAATTAGTTTAAGCAAAATTGAAATATGTTGCCTTCAAGTTTTTTGTATTTTCATCCACAATATCAGTTTCTTTTTCTTCAAATACAGGAAAATCTTTCACAATTCATGCGCCATGCTGGTGAATGGTTTTATTATGTGTGCATGTATGCATGCTATGAATTCAGTAATTACAATTAAATTTCTTTTATAAAGAGCATTCTGCAACTAAAACTGGCTAGAGCTTGCCATCAAAATTTTTAAATAGACATGCATTTAACCCGTTAGTAGTTGCTAGTTGGTCGATTCGCTGCCCATCTTTTAGTGGTGCCAGATTTTTTTTATTCAATAGCCACCAAAAATTTTTAGAAGTAGCATTTGATATACATAAAACGCGAATAAAATCGAAGAAACATCGGTCACATTACTTCTTAAAATTATTGGTGACAGTTAAATAAAAAGTGTGCAATTTTTAATAGGTGGCGCTGTCTATAGTGACTACTAACAGGTTAAGGAGTTTCCAAAGAAAGAATTCAAAAATTTCCTCTTTGGGCACTAGCCTTAAAAAAGGGGGATATATAATAAAAGAAATAAACTCTTAAAAAATTAAATTTGAACTTTTATTAATTACATTTTTATTCCATGTAGAACATTCCATTTGTTAGATTTGTCATTTTTTCCTTGCCACATTCTGAACAATTTTTGAATTTTTTTTTTTTAATAATGTAACACATCATGAAACATCTATATACCAAATTTGGTGACAGCCTGCTCTCCCAATGTAGCTGTAGGATGATATTTGCAGCAGAAGTTTAATTAGACCCACCCTGTATATAAATCAGAACTCTGCATTAGTGTAGTAATTATATGATTAAAATTTTTACATTAGTCCACATAATACTAATTTTCAGACAACTTAAAAAAAAAAAAATTTTCATTTTGAAATTTTTTTTTTTTTTTTTTTTGTTAAAATTTGGTTGCATATTTCAAAACACTGTATTATAAAAGTAACAGTATGAGTGTAATGTGTAGTCTTTAAAATAAAATATTTAAAAAGGTATCATAAAAATTTTTTACATACTTTATAAATTGTTTTAATATTTATTATCATAACTATTATTTTCTTTTCTTCTTTTTTTTTTTTAATTTCTTATCTTGCAGGATATCACATTTCCTTATTTAGTGGTATTATATCTGTTGGATTTGGTGATACATTTGCAGCTATTGGAGGCACACTTTTTGGGAGACACTTTTGGAGAGGTATGAATATAAAATAATTTGTATAACTTTTAAACATTAAGTGCTTATATATTGAGTATTTATTTGAATATTCCCACACAACTTTGTTTAATGCAATAATAACTAGATTTTACTATTTGTAATACATACAGTCAACTCTACTAATCAATATATTTATAATCCAGTTTTGGATGGAAACAATGAAGGCCTCTAAAAAACTTCAAAAAAGCATTATTGCTGCCCTCTGCCCAAAATCTGATTTCTCAAAAGGGGGGGAAAAGAAGAAGTCAGAAAATTAACTGATATTATTTGAAGAATATGCCCCTCTATATGAGATTTAA
This sequence comes from Salticus scenicus, assembly GCA_963930645.1. Classification (NCBI taxonomy): domain Eukaryota; kingdom Metazoa; phylum Arthropoda; class Arachnida; order Araneae; family Salticidae; genus Salticus; species Salticus scenicus. The sequence goes on from OZ005650.1 coordinate 270,729,493, forward strand.
TGGCTATCAATAATAAAATCCATAAAAAATAGTGTTTCTACAATTCATTACCAGTATTCCAAAACAAGCAATAGGCATTGTTTTCAAATATACAGCCAAAAATGTAACTAAAATTTCATACAAAAAACACTTAGAAAATGGGAGGGCACAGTCTATCTGTATATAACAATGCAAATGTCCAAGTTTGAAGTAATACAAAATTCAGAAGAAATTTTGAAAATAAACTTTATTTTAATTATTAGACGGTGCCTTCTCAATTTCTGAGTATTAGTTTTAGTTAAATTTCTGGCCATATATTTGAAAGTAATGCCTGACACACAGACATTGTCTTATGTACAGATATATATTAAAATTTGTAAAAAGAAAAAATAGGAGAATATGATCAAATCCAAAGTAACAAGTAAGATGATTAAAAAAAGATCAAAACAAGACAAATGCATGGAATGAAAGCATGCATTTTTAATTTTGACGATTATTTTACTTAAGCTAAATTGTAAATATACTTTTCATTTTAGGATCCAAAAAGACATTAGAAGGTACAGCTTGTGCTTTTATTGCTCAGTTATCCTGTTCATTTTTCTTTGTATACATAGGTAAGAATCTTATGTAAATATAATTAAAAAATATATATATATGTATACTATGCTTAATAGATCATCATTATTATATATATATACTATATACTAGCAGACCCGGCCACGCGTTGCTGCGGCTAAGTAATACGTTGATAATTTGATAAGGTATATAGTATTTCCCCACAACTGGATTTGGAGATTTTTTTTTTTTTGGGGGGGGGCACCTTTTTGAACGATAACGAAGTCGTTCTGGATTCTTTGCAACAAAATATGGTAACCTGCATGCTTTTATTTTAGATTTATGATTTAGCTTATGATTTTATCATTTATGAATTTTAGATTTATGATTTAGCCATAATCGCCAAATCCAGTTGTGGGGAAATACTATAGTTGTTACCCACAACTATAACTTATAATATAACTTCAGTAATTATATTTGGATAATTATAACTTCAGTATATCCCCACAGCTGAATTTGGCGATTTTTCTTTGGCGCCGTTTTGAACGATAACAATGTCGCTCTGGACTGTTTGTGATATAATATGGCAGCCTATATGTTGTTTATTTTGGATTTATTATTTTATGTTTTTGATTTATGATTTAGATTATCATTTATGATTTATGATTTAGCCATAATCGCCAACAAAAAATCGCCAAATATCGTTGTGGGGATATACTGATTAATATATTACTGAAAAGATTAATATATTTTAACGAAGTGGTGAGAAGATTCTGAGTATGTTAAAATTTTAATAGTAAATTCAAGTTAATCAAGAAGGAAAGCATTGAGGATTAAGATAAGAAAATTGCAAGATTTTAAGATCGCATTTTCAGCAATAAATATGAGTCAAAATTTAATGCAAAATACATATATAAATCACAAATTTAATCAGGAACGTTAAATTGGTAAGTTATTAAAGAAAAAGTAAAGAAAAATAAGAGAAACAATTAAAGTTTCGAACATCGATCATATAGGTTAGCGTTACAAAACAAATAAACAGACTTAAACTCTTCCAGACTTTTAAATAAGTTTTAAATTAAGTTTTAAAATTTAATGTTAAATAAAACAGACTTTTAAATAAGTTTTAAAATATTGAAATGGTTACTTTTTATTTAGAACGTTATGTATAGATCACAAATTTCTTAAAGAAAACGAAGTGATACAGATTAGAATAATGCAACAAAAATTGAAAAAGCAAGGTTATGTCGTAAATAAATTTTTAGCACACGTGTCACGTGAAATAAATTGTAGCATATACATAATGTATCTGATATAAGATATTAATATGTTGCAGCGGAATAAATTTCATATCTATCCTCCTTGGCAGAAAAAAAAAATATCGCCAAATTATCTGATGCACACATTTAATTCCTTTCAAAATTCATGGTTATTTTAACAACTTATATTAAGAGAGTAATGAATAATATGAAACAATATTTCACACAATACATATTACGAAAATATACATCTAGCTTGTACATTTTTGTGTTACGTTTTTGATCACCCAATACGAAAAACTCCAAGGACGACAGAGCTTTGAAATTTAAAATTAAAATTTTGTCAATTTGACAGCAAAATAACTCAAACTAACGTATGCACATGATAAATAATACATATCTATACAAAAATATGGGGATTAAAATCCGGAAATAATTTTCCTCGTTTTTTAATAATTTTTTACAAAAAATACAATGGGCGATTAACATAAGAAATCTTTTTCTTGATTTCACAGATGGTCAGTGACGTCACACTTCGCTTGTGTATAACTACATACTTTATCAATGCGAATAAAATCTTTAAATTGATTATGACGTCAATTTTCGTGAGATGTATAATTTAACTTTTTATAATTTTTTAACGTTCACGTTTGATTAAATGTATTTACTTTTATGTCAAAAGAAAATGAACTCGTATTTTTTCTTTTTGGCAACAATTAAAGTTATGGAACTCACGGATATTTTGGAGCAACTGTAACAAAGATCTATAATTAACAAATAATTGCAATAAAACAATATTGTGACAATAAATTGAGATAAAAACTATCCTATCTCTCAAGTTGGACCAAACTGCACACAGTGTGCAAAATTTCATTAAAATCGGTTCCTTAGTTTAGGAGTTTATCGCAGACAAACATCGTGACACATAATTTATATATATATACAGATATATATTTTTTTTCAAGAACTTGCATGTTTTTTGTTATGTATCATTTATCAGCATAGATAAAATCTGTATACAGTGAGAATAAAAAATTGTTTTTTAGAAGAATGAAAAAAATATTTGTTTTAACCTTCAATGCTTGGTTTCTCACTGGAATCAAACATTAACATTTCTTTATGCATCAGTGTTTTAATTTTTTCCTTGTTTTGATAAATTTTAAAACTTTTGGTTCTTCTTTGTTTGGTAGATAGCAGTTTTACTCCAAAATTTAACAAACAGTGTTTCAGAAGAAGCAAAATGCCGAAGTTACTTTAAATTTCTTAGTAGGTGTGAATGCATAATTGCTGCTTTAATGATTCTTCTTTCGTGACTGGTGTTTACATCTAATAGAGGGCCATGCTATTGACCTGAAAAAAAACTGTTGCTTTTTTTCCCAAGTGTTTACCTACTAAGTTTTTTATTAATTAAATTATTATTTGAATTTAATTAAGTTAACTAGATGTTTCAAACCAAAAATTTCTCCAATTCAAAATGCATTTTTTTTTTTTTTTTTTTAAATATATATCAGTGCTGCCAACCTTGGTAAAAAAAAAAAAAGGGAGAATTTCCATAATTTCAAGGGAGAAAAAGGGAGAATTTCCATAGTTTCAAGGGAGAAAAAAGGGAGATTTTTAAATTTCTTTATACTGAAGAAAAAATGTTTTTCTATTAGTTATTTAGAAATAAATATCGCATAGCACTTAAAAATCTGACTAGAACTGAATTTGATTATCAAAATCAAGCATCATAAACAAATATTTATCATGATTTGGCTAATAATTCTAATTACCATAATAAATCATGTTATTAATGAATTATTCCTCACCTCCCTCCTCCCCCCAAACACTTAGTAAAAATTAAAATATAAGTACTTATGCAATAAAAAGTGCCAACAATTGATGTTGAAAAATCAAGAATAAGAACTTTTATACACATTTTCTAAAGCAAAATGGTGCATTGCTGCTTTGAAGTCGCATTTGTGCCTTATTGTTGTGAGTGTTTTTGCTTTAGATGGTGCCGTGTGTATGTACAAAGTTTTTATTCTTCATAAATGTTTACATTAAAAATGTCAATTGGTAAATAAAAAAAAGGAGGATAAATATGTCAAAGTATCAGTAAATAAAAAAAAGAAAAATTAACAAAATTAAAATGTGCACTTATTTATATTACAGTTGACGAAAAACAGTTTTAGTTATTAAGTATATATATTATTGAAATCAAACATTACTGTACTGCAAGTAAAAATCAATATAACACTTTGGTTTATAAAAAAAATATATAAAAATTCATTTGTTGATCCTTTACTTTACTAATACAGATGAGATTTTAGATAACCAGTGACTGATTACTCTTTATTCTTTACTAATATAAATGATCAAGAAAAATTATAATTCAAAAATTTATTTTAAATAAAAACAAATAATATACATACCTGACTTATAAACTTGACTTGTGAACCTACATTCTAATAAACATCCCTAACATTTTGATTATTACTGACAGCTACTTAGAAGTTTTCTGAATAAATCGTATTATGAAATTTGAATTCTCTTAAAAAAAAAAAAAAAAAAAAAAAAAAAACACTGAGAAATCAATTACAAGTAGATCATCTCATATGATTTATCAAAATTTCTAAACATGAAGTATTATTAAAAATCAAATCAATAAACAACAAAATTTGAAAACACATTTTAAATTTAAAAGCATTTACTTAACATAATTTACAAATTTACAATTTCAAGTGCGAGACAGTTGCAGATTTTGCACGATTTAAAAATTTTGAATCAAAATTTTGTTCATAACACCGGCCTGAGAAGTTATTCTTGAGAATTAATAGAGTTTCTAAACTGTCATCAGACATACATGGACGAAAATCAGTTCTATTCCTTCTAACTAAACTAAAAATTCTCTCACACTCAGCATTACTGTGTGGTATTGATAAAATACCAAGCATTATGCAAGATATATTTTTGTATAGCTGCTCATTCACTGGATTCTTAATTTTGCTCACTAAGTTCCATTGAATGTCTGCTCTCTTTTCTTGCATAATGTGGGTTGGTAGCTCTGCAACTTGCAAAGCACAAAATTCTGCATGTATTTCATCAATTTTTTTATTTTCTTTCAAAAACACAGGAAATCTATCAATAAAATATTTCACACTTGAAAAAGATGTAGTTTCGATGTTTTCAAGATTGCATACCTGTGCATGGCACAGCGTTTCATCTTTTAAAGGAAACTTTAGAATTATATATTCACAACATTTTACATAATAATTTCTTATAGTTGAAAAAAATTTCTTTTTTTCATCTGATTTTAGATTTTGAATAATTTCATTTGTTTTTTCCCCAATAAGCAGTTCATCATCACTTTTCTGATTATCAACATTATGATAATTTAAAGTTAGTAAATTTGAATTTTCTTTTATGACACTGGCTTTTATAAATTTGACTAAAATCTCTTTTAATAAACCAAATAATATTGACAATAACTTGTGGATTAAAGGTGTTTGCCCTTGCAAAACAACATTCACCTTTTCAAAAGTTGGTGAGATATACAACAAAAAAAAGCAATACGCTTTGTTAACATCTGATGTCAATATATAAAAGAGTCTTTCTTCTCTTGACAAAATTGACATTTTCTCCAATTTCTGGATTTTTTTTTTAGAATCTGCAGCTATCTCATTATTATGTTTTCTCTTAGCAGTTGTGCATTTTGTTTCAATAATTGAACTCTGCTTAATTACATTACAGCTATTTCCACTACCCTCATTATTATTTTGTTTTCTCTTAGTGCTTGTGCTAGTAGATTTTTCTTCAATAATTGTACTATGCTTATTTACATTAGAGCTACTTCCACTGTCCTCATTATTATTTTGTTTTCTCTTAGTGCTTGTGCTAGTAGATTTTTCTTCAATAATTGTACTCTGCTTATTTACATTAGAGCTACTTTCACTACCCTCATTATTATTTTGTTTTCTCTTAGTGCTCGTGCTAGTAGATTTTTTTTCAACAATTGTACTCTTATGTACTATAGAGCTATTTTCACTACTTTTCTTAGGAATCTTAAAAAGATTTAAATTACTACTTTGTTTCGATACATTTTTGGTGTTTTTATCGATTTCCTCCTTAAAAAAGGCAATCAAAGCTTCCCATAAATGTAACACTCTCTGAAGACATGGGGTTGTTGATAACCATCTAGTCTGCACATGTTTTAGAATCTGCCTAACATCATCATCGTATAATTCTTGAAATTTTTCAAGCTGTTCTTTTCTTTTAGAACTTTTCTTAAAATAGTAGAACAAATCCACTAATAATTCGTCTACATTTAATGGTAGGGTAGAGGCTCCTTTTTCTGAGGCTAAATCTAACAAATGGCATGGGCAGCCTATGCTTATAATATTTTGTTGTTGTCCTCTTAATATAGATAAAACACCAGATTTTTTGCCCACCATCACAGGAGCATTATCGGAGGAAAAAGCTATGCAATTCAATATTGGCACATTCAGTTCTTTTATCTTGTTCAGAATAAGGTTGCAAATATTTATTCCTGTAGAATCTTCTTTTAACACTGGCACTGCTAATAAGTTAGTTTCGATTTGCTCGCTATTAGTGTTGAAATAAGTCACAACAATTGGGTATAGTTTGCTGTTGGAATCGTTGCTACCATCTGTAGCCAAAGAGAATGGGTGAGATTGCAAATTAGAAATTAATTTCTTCTGGCTTGACGATGCCCATTCACTAATAATAGCGGTCGTTTTTGTCCGCGCACAGCTGTATTTTTCTGCGATATCGTTTTTTGGAAACATTTTGCGGAACAGCGGCCCAATATGGTCCACGCAACTCAATGGCAAATTATGCTCTACAAGGAATGCCGTAAATAAACATTCTGCTTTAATTACTTCATCTTTGCTATTAAAAAAACAACTGATTTTAGCATTTTTGGCATTATTTTCCACATTGCTGACATGCTTCTTCATTCCAATATGCTGCACTATATCATTCCTACCACCATGACTGATATTTATATCAGACGAACATTCTTCACAAAAAGCATGATATACACTCCGGTTGGATTTTTTTATAAATGCAAATTCGTTGGAATACTCGCTTTTAAATGTCTGTAGATATTTCTGTTTCTTTAGTTTCAACATCGTAAGAGAAATAAAACCACATCGATCGAAATTAACAATACCGAAATGCGCACAAAATGAAAGACGCGAACAAAACAGAAGCGTAAATTCACATAAACAGGAAGTCGCACATGTATCTCAAAGCTGCCTATTGCACACGTGAAGTAGAAGTTATACGTGAACCGGAGAAACGGGTCAAGGCTAAACCAGATCTGATCTCCGGCGCTCGCGTGTGCATCATAGCTCACCGAACGCAGAACGAAAAGCGGAATACCTACGGGTGACACTGGGTAGAATGGAGCAAACGTATGAGAACGATCGAAATGCGCAAGACGCAATGTGGTGCCATCTATCGGTGATATAATGAACAAATTTCTTTAAGTAGACACAAATTTCACTTAAAAAAAAAAAAAAAAAATTAAAGAAAAACGGGAGATATTGATACTAAAACGGAAAAACGGGAAACTAGGGCAAAAAAACGGGAGTCTCCCGTGAAAAACGTGAGAGTTGGCAGCTCTGATATATTTATGATCAGCTGTCTATCTAATAGCAATTTTTTGAAATCTGTTTAGTAATTTTTAAAAGAAAATACAGTAGAGCATCGATTATCTGTGAAATTGGGTGGCATTCGTGGATAACCCGAAAAACAGAGTAAAATGGGGTGCAAACAGGAAAAGAATATGTGGTAGAAGAGTATAACCCCCATTTCTAAAGTAAAAAGATCCATTTCCTCCTAAAACCGTCAAAAAAATTCCAAGTAGACCTATAGGATTACGATGTACAATAAACATGTAGGTAATTTTCGACCTTCGCACTGTAGAACCTGTTGTATTTTCCTTGTTGCTGCCTTGAATTAAAATTGTTTTTTGGAGGTTAGTAATTTATTTATTTATTTTTATTTATATTATTTTGTGGCTCTCACACTCGCGGATAATTCACACTGTGGATCATCCACTCAATAATCGGTGCTCTGCTGTATAGAATGAACATTAAAGGATTAAATGAGTCAATCAAACATTAAAATAATAAAAATTTTCTAAACAAGCATGATAAATGCATAAATATTTTTGCAATTTATGGTGTTCGTTTAAAAAAAAAATTATTCATTATTCAACACATTTTTAGTGCTTTTTAAGGCAATCAAACATATGATTTGAGGCATAAAATATGAGTATAAATTTAAGTGTAAAATGAAACTATAAATTTTAAATGAAATAAGAATGGTGAAGAAATAATGTATAGACTTACATAGCCTGATTAATTGGAAATCAATAATTTTTTGAAAATTAGCAATTTAGATAATGTCCCACCTGGTGGTTGGGTGGTTAGCACTCTTAAGAGATGCTGGGTTCAAGCCCCAGAAATAGGTGTTGGTGTTAGGGTTAAAGCCGACTGTCTACTCTTAAGACCTATGCCTGGATGGGATGCCTTCTATGGGGATAAAAGAAAATAATTCCAAATGCAGAGATGAGATTAGCAAAAACGCAAAAAAATTGAAACTGTATGCAAAGGCAAGACGTTGAAATGGAATACTGAAATTTTGAGTAAAAAATCTATTATTATAAGAGTAATACATGTTTTTAATCTTCAGTCTATATATATATATATATATATAATTATTAGGCTTTAATATTGTCGTGAAGCACGACAATATGTTTATTTGGTTTTAATAGTTTTTTTATATTAATTACAAAATCTACATCGTAACCTTCATGTAATTCAATTTACCTCTTCTCCAGTCACTTCACGTTCCGCCCCTGTATGTTTGCTCGCCGGCTACACGTTGATTTTTCTCTCAGTGGAACTTCAATCGAGGTTCTCCTTCCCCCCTTTCTCTTGGCACGCGCCTCCGCGCTTGATCGTTGCCGATTGGCTCGGAGTGCCGTGACGTCATTTTTCTACCGTCGACCGGAGATCGATCGCGATTTCCAGTCAGTAGCTGTAGAGTCTGGGCTTGAGTTGCCGCGGAATTTGAACGCTTTTGCGTTTTGCAATGACAGAACGTGTATCGCGTGCTGGATTTTTTTTTGAAACTTAACTGCTTAGCTATCATGCTAAATATAATAATATTTCTTGTGATAACTCCATATTTGAACGATATTTACGTGCATATTTAAATATATAGTGATGTGTGCTTGGATGTTCTCGGATGATCGCACGAGGTAGCAACCGACGCCATGTCAACAGCACCTCTATTTTTGGATAATTCAATAAAAAGGATTTTGGATCTTCAACCAACGATGTGTCATCTCTTAATTGGTGAGCTCTGTCCATTTATTCCCTATTTTATGTAATTTTATTTGTCAACATCTCCACTGAGAACTAACATTCTTTGAAAGCCGCCATTTCAGTGAGTTACGCTGGGTTTCCGTTTTTTTTGGTTTATACGATCACCGCTGAAGTAACATATCCTGAATGACATTAAAATCGATGTCTAGTGTATATATTCAGCCCCAAAGGGATGAACTTGATATATCAAATTTGAAACGTTCTAGTCAATATGGATGTGTTACCAAATTTTCAAAATGGTTCCCTTGCGCCATTTCGTTCTAGCGGTGAACTCCGTTTTCAATACTTCTCCGGGGTTCACCCTATGACATATGGTGCCATGACTTTTTCACAGGCTGGCTTTTTAGTTAAATAAATATGAAATATGAAAAATTACATCGTTCTATAACAGTGGAGATTGAAATATATATATGAAAATAGAAAAGTGATTCATATTTTGAGTGCATGACGTTATTTTTAAGTGTAATGTATATATATTTAAGATAAAAAAAAAAAAAAAATAATAAGAAGAAGAAGAAGAAGAATCGTAAACATGATCGAAAATTCTTTTAATATCTGCAATATAGCCTTGTATTTTTTTTATAATATAATTCTCAGTGTATCATGTTTGGATATGATACGGACAAGAAATATTTATTTAATATCTATATGAATTTGAGTGGTATAATAACGCCACATATACAATTTTTTTCATTTTTCAATGGCAGATATATATATGTAGTTCATAGCTTCTTTATAAAGTAATGGCAGTAGGATTGGTGGTGTGTATAATTAAAAAGTTTTTTTTGTGCCATTATAATATGCTAATATAGAGTATGTACTATTTACTTCTTCTCTTGGTTTATTTACATATATAATATTTACATACAGTATAATGGTGGTTTTTATTTATGGCATTTAATTTAATTGAAGTATCAATATAACATATAAAAATTCCTTGATCCTACATATTTATGGAACTGGTATGTTTTACGGAAAGGTCTATAAGTGCTATGTGTAATTTTTATCCTAATAGTCAATTATATATTTAAAAAAAAAAAAAAAAAAAAAAAAAAAGGTATTTCACATTAAGTGGTCAGATATTTTCTGTTGCAAGATATTATTTTATTGCACATCTATGGTATTAAGTGTCTTAATAATTGAAATAATTTACCCAGTCAATACAAGAGCAGTATAATAATATAAATTTATGTAGTTATATATAATCTTCTTTCATCTCATATACAAAAAAAATTAACTGCAAGAATGTCTAAACGTAGAAAGAAGGCCTCTGTTGACTCAAGTAACATGCCCGATTTAACACCTATGGTGACCCCGACCATGTCGGATGCTGACCATTCGCAGCGGACATTCTTCCCAATTGTACATGTACAACCCTTTGACGGATCTTCTGAAAATCTGAATTTTTTTATCTCTCAGATACAAGATCTGGCCATTGTTCATAAATGGACGGATCAGTACACACTTGCGTATACAAAATCAAAGCTACTAGGACCTGCTCTCAAATTCGTGTCACAGACACAAGAGATAAGGAAATTTAATAATTCCGAAGATCTATTTGATAAACTTAGAAGTTTCTTTCACAAACAGTCATCTGCTACTAATTTATTAGAATTTGAAAATTTCAACATTCTTCCGGGCGAATCCATTACCAACCTTTCCCACAGACTTAACTTACTCGTCAGTAGAGTATATTCGAAAATAACTGATCCTGTAGCTATAAACGAAATCAAACTTAACAAATTTTTAAAGGTACTACCGCCTAACATCAGGCTCCTGATCATGCAGGAAAATATAACTGATTATGAAGCTGCTATTAAAAGAGCAACCCTTGCTCAGGACTGTGAAATTAACAATGAATTGCTGGCAGTCGCCTCAAATGACTCAGTGTCAACATCAGGTATTAAAGAAATAGACCAACTTACACATCAGGTTAATGCTCTACAAATCGCCATGAAAAAAATTAGTGAGGATAAACACAATAATGAACACAAGAATAAGAGATTCCCATTCAAAAACAAGAAATTTTACAAACAAACCCAACAACGTAGTCCTCAACATCATAACAGACAACGATTTAATTTTAAGAGGCATGACAACGATAAAAATAGAAATAAATTCCAGCATAGGCGTTTTCCTAACAAACAAATGTATAACAATAATAATTACCACAGGTCTTCCAGACAACAAAATTCCAGTGTTAAGTGTCAACTATGTTTGTGTGATGGGCATGATGCCCGTCAATGTGTCATTGCACCTATTCTTAATTCTTCTAACCAAAATCAAGATAACAATAATCATTTAAACTAAATGACGAGGTTCATGTAACTGGAGGCATGTCCTCGTGCTTTTCTTCAGCTCCAGATCTGTGTAATGTTAAAAACAACAATAATAATTTAGATTCTAATCATTCAACACTCCAAGATAATAATAATGAGGTACATATTAATCAGCATAAATCTTTACTTCATAATAATGATAACATTCAGGATGAAAAATCTTACACTTCTTTTTCCAATTTAACTTCTCATGATGAAATTATAGCCAATGTCCAAGGCCAAGAGCCGAATATCCCGATTGTAGACATCACTTTTGCTAATCAGGATGTCGCATTTTTATTTGACACTGGGAGTTCCATTTCATTGATTGACAAGAACTTTTTCGATATGAATAAAAGTAACTTAAAATATAAATTTTTGGCTAGGTCAGTAAAGATGACCACGATCAACTCACAAGTCCAGTTTAAGGGGTGTGTCGACATTTCTTTTAAAGTTGGTACTGCACATTTCAGACATCCTCTATATTTAATTGATGTTAATCCTTCTTCTTCTTTCTTGGGCATTCTCGGTTTCGATTTCATTCGAAAGTTTAATGTCCTTATGTTCCCAGAAAAGGAGTTGTGCAAAATAAATAACCAATTTGTCCATTTTAAATCTTCCAAGTCTACACAATTGGCCGCAATTACTTAAAGTTTCCAAGAGGGTTTAAACTATATCAATAATAATAAATGTAAGCCTTCTGTAAATCTTAAAACTCTCGTAGATGTCCCACCGTTCATTCCTCAGGACACTAATAACATCAAACTTCTTAAAAGTTCTAACAAAAATAAAGAACATAAAGTCCATGTCAATAAGAAAACACTAGTTGACGCACAAGACACGTCATACATCGAGGTTCACGCATTTTTACCCAATGAACTTACTGACTGTGATATCCTCTTCGTTCCTAAACAGAGCAAAACACATCAGGCAATGCAGGCTGTTTATGTTCTTAGCCGCAAATCTTGCGCAGACTCTCAGTTACTCACATCTTCAGCGGAGCAAGCTGCTCCTATTGTTAATAATGACTGTCAGACCAACTCAGGTTATCCTTTTAAGTTTTTTGTGTGCATTAAAAATTTGTCATCAACTCCCATACACTTCAATAAAAATATGTGTATAGGAACTATCGAACAGATTGATCACATTAAGTATCCTGATGAAAAATCAGATGACATCAGATCCTCTCCTTCATCTATGCAAGAGGTAATTAATTTGATTGTACCATCACAAGAAGTAATCGAGAAACGCAGACAGGAATTTAATAAAAATAAAATTAACTTAAAGCATTTAAATCAATTTCAAGAGAATCAATTACGTAACATTTTAAAGGAGCATTTTCAGCTTCTCTTTCTTCCATCGGTCACTCTGATAAGGCAAAGCCTGTAATCAATTTCACTAATGATTTTCCCATACGTACACTTCCTTTTCCTGTTCCTCAAGCTCTCCAACATGAGGCAAGGAAGCAACTTGACCAGATGATCGAAGCAGGGATAATTGAAAAAAATGTGTCAGCATGGGCATGTCCCATGATTTTAGTTAAAAAAAAAGCTCAAGATTCAGGTCCCCAGAAGTATCGGGCAGCTCTTGATCTTCGTCTACTTAACTCTATCATAGAGTTCTCTAGTTACCCCCTTCCTAAAATTCAAACTCTCATTAATAACATTGCTGATTTTAAATTCTTCACCACACTTGATATGCCTAGTGCATATCACCAGATTCATTTACCTAAACAATATCAGGACAAAATTTCTTTTACAACTCAATGGGGTACTTACCGTTTCAAACGTCTTCCATTTGGGTTAAAAACAGCCGCCAGCATCTTTCAAGCCATGATAGATGAGATTATTGAAGAGATCAACTTACCTGGCATTTTCTCCTATCAAGATGATATTATCATCTGCAGTAACTCCTTTGATGAAACTACACGTAAATTAAAAGCCTTCTTACAGTCATTCCAAAAATATAATCTTACCCTTAATTTAGATAAATGTAAATTTCACCATACTTCTGTTGACTTCTTGGGATTTCATATCAATAATAACAGAGTTTACCCAGTTTCTTCTAATATTAAAAAAATCAACTCGTTTCCTGCCCCACAGACAAAAAGACAAGTGAAGAAGTTTCTTGGTTTATGTGGCTTTTATCGCCACCTCATTCCTTCCTTTGCTCTGGTTTCTGAGCCACTTATCGCTCTGACATCACCTAAGGTTCCTTTTAAATGGACACAGAGTGAAGAAGAAGCGTTTCAAAAATTGCAGCAGATTTTCTTTAAACATCCATTTTTGCAGCAACCTAATTTTAATGAACTTTTCTACCTCAACACGGACGCTTCCAAGTTTGCGATTGGAGCTGTAATCTTGCAAAAACATGGCAAGGATCTCTTGCCTGTGGCTTATTTTTCTAAAGCGCTCAGAGGAGCACAAACCAAGTATCCTCCTTTACAGCTTGAGCTCATGGCCATCGCCAAAGCATTGTCAGCTTTTCGTTACCTCCTCTACGGTAGGAAGTTTGTCATCTTATCGGATTGCAAATCATTACAAAAGTATAAAAAGGCTAAGTCCCCAGCTGACATAATAACCCGTTGGCTTTTGGAAATAGATGAATATACCTTTACATTTGAGCACATTCCGGGTAAAAATAACATCCTTGCTGACTTTCTTTCACGTACTCCAACCAACCAAGAGGACATTAACACTAACCCTGATATTTTAAAGTCTAATCAAATTCTCCCGGAAACTATTTTTGAAAATGATCCTAGTATAAATTTGCAAACTAATGCTCAAGTACATAATATTAATACGCAAAATTCTAATACAAACCATCACATTCATCAGCCTCTACCTGATTCTCGTTTAGATATAAGTATACCTACAATTTTATACCATCAAAATAAAGACAAGGAAATTAACAAAATAATTAAAGATTTAAAGAATCAAAGGATCTCTCGACACAAGAATTATATAATATGTAAACAAACACATCTTTTACTTCATGACCCTTCATCTAAATCTAATCCTCAACAGAATTGTTTTCGTATTGTTCTCCCAAAAGACCTGCAGGAAAAGTGTATCCAAGTGCATCATGTCTCTCATTTCGGCATAGGCAAGACCTACAACATCATCTCACAGAAATATTATTGGAGGGGCATGTATGCAGATATCTCAAATTACATTAAATCCTGTAGGGTGTGTCTCACTTCTAAACCTCAACGTATTAAAGCAGCTCCTTTCCAAAATACCTATATACCTACCAGACCAGGTCAATTCATCAGTTTAGATTTTGTTGGGCCTTTTCCTAACAACCAATTCATTCTTACAGCAATTGATCATTTCAGTAAGCACTTAAAATTATATCCTCTAAGAAAAATTACTGCCATGAATACTGTTCATGCAATTTTCGATTATATCGTCACATTTGGTAGACCCGAGCTCATTCTAACAGATAACGGTAAACAGTTTACAGCAGAAATTTTTGATGAATTTTCTAGAATGTTAGGAATAAAATTAACACACACCACCGTAGCCAATCCTGCTGCAAATTCAGTTTCTGAACGTATAAATACATCTATTAAGTCCACCATTAAGGCTCTTGTACAAGGAGGGTATAGTTTTGAATATGCCATCAAATTCCATGAAAATTTATATAACAATACTTACCATAGTACTATAAAATATTCACCAAATTTTGTCCATTTTGGCCGTGCCATGGCCAGTGTCATTGACACATTTCAATCGCATCAGTACCAGAGTCGTTTAGATGTACATCACGATTATTTTATTTTAGCGGAAAATCTACAGAAATTATACAACCAAGTACATAAAAATTTATTGGAATACCAACATCTACAAAATCAGAGGCAACATTCACAGGCAAGATTAAGAAAATTTAGAGTTAATGATACAGTTTTTATTCAGTATAATAATGGATTCAAAAAATGGTTCTCTTCATCTCCTTTTAAAATAGTTGGAAAAATTTCTGATGTAATATATAAAATTCAGAGAATAGATGAATCTCATGCACCTATTAAAAATATACATATAAATCGTCTTCTTCTTGCACCTACAAGAAATCCTAATTGGAGAACAACTTCATCTTCTATTGTTCCGAATAACCTAAGAAATACACAAGATAATACACAAGATAATTCTACCCCTCTATCTTCAAGAAATAACTCACCTGAACCTTGTCAAGATTCAAATTCTTCGTTAAATGTTTCTATACAGTGTAATTCACAGCCTTCCATACACAATAATGATTCTATCAACAATAAACCTACTTCTTCCAATAGTCATCACAGATATAATCTGCGTCCTCGTTGAACTGTGGTAACTGCACGGATGGTGTAGACGTCCATCATTCATGTAGTGGTTGTTCAGTTGCTGGTCCAATCTGCTGGCAGAATCGTCTAGTGACTGTTGCGAACTGTGCCTCAGCTTCATGGGACATTGTGTTTTTAAATTAATCTACTAATCTCATCAATTGTGTTTATAAAAGAACTGATATTAGTATATACGAACTTTTAATCTTAATTCAGAACTTTTAATCGTAATACAGAACTTTCTTGCTTTTGAACATTCTTCGTGATTTTCAACTTGTTGTGCATTCATAACAATATTTAAAAAAAAAAAAAAAAAGTTTAACGTAGCTACCAATTTTTACTAATGTAACACATCATAACTTAACTAATATTTGTTTATTTATTTCAGTAATGCCTAATGTAACCGGATGGTCCTCTTTCGGGTAATTTGTGTATAGAATTTTTGTATTGCCTGAAGGTAATATTTTATTTTCAAACCTCTTAACATTTAATTCCCTTACAGAGTTTGTTCTGATGTAAAAAAAAAAAATGGTACTAAGGTATATATAACATCTTGTAGGTGGTACAATTACAGTATTCCATTGTTCCAGTAGTATAGTATATTCTTTTTTATATACCTAATAATGAATATGTTTCTATAAATAATGTTAATCAAGAATATTACAGTGTGATAAAAGTGTCATATACTCTGTGATTTTTACATACCTATTGTTGCTTTCAAGTGTGTATTTATATGTTTTTCCTTTTTTTTGTGTTTTGTTATTTTTTTTTGTTCGGCCGAACATTTTCTTTTTGTGTATACATGTTTTTTTTTATATATTTGTTCTTATAGTATGATAACTCAGAAATTGTGTGTCACACATTCATATAATACATACCTTTTCTATACTCATGTGTGTATGTCAACAAAAAAAAATATAGTCATTTTTTATATTTGTATTGTTTTTATGTAGCTGAAGATGGTATCAACACATGCATTGGTTGTGTTTTTTTTAGTACAATTGTTTTTCTAATATGTCCCCAGATATGTACAAGAAAGTGTTTTTATATGAATACATTATCATCAAATATCTATGTATGCATAATATATCTGTATATATATGTAATTTGGTGCTGCTTGACAGGTTGTTGTGCGTGCTCCTTGCTGCTCGTCATTCCTTGTTTGGCCTCGCTCCCCGGTCTTTTTGTTTTTTTTTCACTGTGTTTTCCGGGAGAGTGTCGTGAAGCACGACAATATGTTTATTTGGTTTTAATAGTTTTTTTATATTAATTACAAAATCTACATCGTAACCTTCATGTAATTCAATTTACCTCTTCTCCAGTCACTTCACGTTCCGCCCCTGTATGTTTGCTCGCCGGCTACACGTTGATTTTTCTCTCAGTGGAACTTCAATCGAGGTTCTCCTTCCCCCCTTTCTCTTGGCACGCGCCTCCGCGCTTGATCGTTGCCGATTGGCTCGGAGTGTCGTGACGTCATTTTTCTACCGTCGACCGGAGATCGATCGCGATTTCCAGTCAGTAGCTGTAGAGTCTGGGCTTGAGTTGCCGCGGAATTTGAACGCTTTTGCGTTTTGCAATGACAGAACGTGTATCGCGTGCTGGATTTTTTTTTGAAACTTAACTGCTTAGCTATCATGCTAAATATAATAATATTTCTTGTGATAACTCCATATTTGAACGATATTTACGTGCATATTTAAATATATAGTGATGTGTGCTTGGATGTTCTCGGATGATCGCACGAGGTAGCAACCGACGCCATGTCAACAGCACCTCTATTTTTGGATAATTCAATAAAAAGGATTTTGGATCTTCAACCAACGATGTGTCATCTCTTAATTGGTGAGCTCTGTCCATTTATTCCCTATTTTATGTAATTTTATTTGTCAACATCTCCACTGAGAACTAACATTCTTTGAAAGCCGCCATTTCAGTGAGTTACGCTGGGTTTCCGTTTTTTTTGGTTTATACGATCACCGCTGAAGTAACATATCCTGAATGACATTAAAATCGATGTCTAGTGTATATATTCAGCCCCAAAGGGATGAACTTGATATATCAAATTTGAAACGTTCTAGTCAATATGGATGTGTTACCAAATTTTCAAAATGGTTCCCTTGCGCCATTTCGTTCTAGCGGTGAACTCCGTTTTCAATACTTCTCCGGGGTTCACCCTATGACAAATATTCAATCAAGTTTTATTTGGTTAGCTGATGTAACAAATTCACACATCAGAAACACAAAAAAAGCTGAGAAAATTGAAAAATCTCATCCTTGTAAATGGCTAAGTGAATGAGTGCATCATAGGTTTGAGCCTAGCACCTCATGTAGCTTAGATAGCAGCACCTCTTGGCCATTGGTGGGGCCTGGAAATAGATATGTATGTTCATAATGGTTTCGGATTGACTTAAGCAGTCAGTCCTCTCAAAGTGACCTTAATGTGAAAAAAATAAATAAATAAGACAAACCAAAATAAATTATTCAGTAGTGTCTAAATTTGAAGGTTTTTTATTTATTTATTCTTCATTTTCTTTCTTTCTTCTTTTTTTAAATATTCACTTTGTTTATTTATATTTTGTTTTGAAGAACAATTTGATATTACCTATATACATGTAATAATTCTTATTTACGTAGAAAGTTTTAAAACTATATAATTTTCTTTAATGCCTGTCAAATTATCTTTCAAATGTACAACAATGCTTACTAAATAAAGTTTATGAAAAGCATCTGTTAGAAGTTACTAAGCAAGAAATCATTTTGTGTCATTCTTTTTAAATCTTTAAAGATTTTTCACAGTATCAGGTACCTTAACTTAATTCTTACATTTGGACATGCATTGTGTTACTATTAAATTTTACTTAAATATGAAAAAAAAAAAAAAAAAAAATCTCATTGTTATCATGTTAGTTTTTAAACTCCAGTATCGATGCTATTCAGTTAACTCTTAATATTTTTTCAAAAATATAGCTTTTTTTTTTTTTTTTTTCCCCTATAATTTTAATTATATATATGAAAACATTTTCAAACACATCACAGAAAGAAATATAAGATTTAAAAAAGAAAATATATGCAAAATAATTGATTCAATAACTAACAAAACTAAACAATTTTAATTGGGCAATCTAGCAAGGCAAGTAATTGGAAAAATTGTGAAATCCTATGAGATTAATATTAAATAAACTATGAAATAAAAGTAAATTTATGCAAATAGGAAATTTATATTTTACAATGTTGTTTCCGTGTTGCTGGTTTGATACAACACACATCTTTTTTTTTTTTTTTTTTTTTGCATGATGAAGGATTGTGCTATTCTGATTCAAAACAATTGTTCAGATTTTTACAAGTTATGGTGATACAAAGTGATAATTATGGTGTTAATTATGGTTTAATAATTTTTAATGCAAATTTTATTGACACTGTATTATATTATAGACTAATAGTAAAATTACTATGAAAGTAAAATTATTGATTTTCCAAGATTGAAATAATAAATTGTGGTTTTAATAATTTTTTTTTAGGTCATCAATTTACATTATTCACTGTAGTGATGGTTATGGAAGCTGCATTCCTCACTTCTATATTAGAAGCAAAAATCGACCATATTGATAATTTAGTCTTGCCATTATTTATGTTTGCAATGTTGAGTTGGATTGATTAATTGTTATTTTTATAAATATATTTACACAAGTACAAAAGCTGTGATTTTTATTTTTACATGTTAGCTAGTTACTTATACATGTTCATTTATTTAATGAATTTTTTTAAGAACAATTTGTATGAATTTTGATAAGATCTTTGAATTTTTATTTGTTAATTTGTAATAATACATTTTCAAAGCAAATCCATAAAATAAAGAGTTATTGATTTTTCTTACAATGAATTATGTTTTTCTTTATCATCTAGAGTAAAAAGAAAAGGCATACTGCAGATACTGCTTATATGAATCACTATTTAATGAGATCGGACATTTTTATGACTTTAACAATTATTGATAAAAGTACAGATCTTACTTTTTCAATATATTGAAATAAATTACTTCAATACACCAAAATCCATGACATCTTATAATTTTAATTCATACTGAAAAAATAAATGTTTGTTTTATTTATTCATTTTTTTTAAAACTTTTCCTAGACAGAGCATGCGTGCTTTACTTTTTTATAGACAAGACACGTCTGTTCCTCATATAAGCACAAAAATGAAAGCTTTATTGTAAATGTACATTTAAGTTGAATGGCGATACACATTAGGGTGCAATGAAAAATGAATAAATAAATAAAAAATCATAACAATAAAATAAAGATATTTTTTTTTTTTAAATCTTAAAATCTAGTAACAACCAAAAGTTACTTTTATAATGAATAAGAAAAATAGTGATTTTCAAAGTTTTTGGAATATATCTCTAGGATTTGCTCCAAAATAGCATTAAATTTTGAAAATTTCATATTTTAATAGTATTTATAAACCCATAATTGAATGTCTGTCCTATTAACCAAAAGTGAAAAGTTGTGTTAAATGCTATTTAAGAACTGGGCAAAATTGTAATACTATCAGAAAATATCCTGAAGGTCCACTATTGCACCAAAGTATAAATAATAATAATAAAAAAGGTATTGTAAGCTAAAGTTGTTAAATGTCTCTCCTGATATCCAATAGTGAGGGGGGGGGGAGTTAAATGTTATTTAAAGGCTGCGTAAAATTTTAATATTACGAAAAAATATCTTGATGGTGTACTACAGTGAACAGAAAAGTACAAAAGGGGAAAAAATCACAGGATAATTGAGATCCAGGTAGTGTTCCTGATAATATGTTTTATGCCCAACATTATTATTAATTTAATAAAGATGTGATTCTCGTGAGAGAAAGACATCTCTCATAATGTCTTGTGTCTGACATCATGAGAGACAGACATCTCTCATGATGAGAGAGATCATGATCACGAGAAAGACATCTCTCATGATGTCTTGTATCAGAAATCATTTTGTATATTTGGATTTTAGGTACCAATAGGCATTAAAGTTTTTTTTTTTTTTTATTATAGACCACCTTGGCAATTTTACTGTTGCATGGGTATGAGCTACTGCTGAAACTCATCATAAAATTTCCAGATGGGCTTTAAAGAAGAAAAAAAAATGTTAACATTAAATACAACTGGGAGAAAAAATTATATATTGTGAAAAACCTATTGTTCAGTTTTTTATCCAAAATTTATTTTATTTTACTTTTTTAAATTTAAGCACCAATCAAAAGTTTTTCTTCAAAATAAGTGAGGCCTACAGATTGATGTTTTGAAAATTTAGCTGTCAGCAATACTAAAAAGTTGTCACACTCAAAGTGGTTAATATTCAAAAATTGAACTTCTTCGTGGCACTAGACTACATTGACCTAATTCAATGACACACAATCCCAATATTAAAGTTACTGCATTGCTGCTTATTTCAGGAGTTTACAATAATAAGCTGAAGAAACGCTCAGGAATAGAATTAAAAGCATGATTTTTTGACATTTGTATACCATTCCATTAGCAAGCTATAGAGATCTGTTAAGTTAATTATACAAGTCTCAGTCTCTGGAGAAAATTCTAGGAATAGTTTTATTTGAATTCAAATTGAGTCTTACAGATTTGTTATGTGCTTCAATACAAAGAGAATTTTCTATGAAATTAGCTGATTTTAGACTTGAACCATTGAACATTAAACAAAAAGCTGTTTTACTACATATTTTTATTTGCTCTTTTATGTGTATTCTGTTACATAGGCATCGGCACATAGAGGCAAGGGGGGCACTTGCCCTCTCCTTTAAAATTCTAATAAGTAAAAAATATTTTTATAATTTACATTCTACTCTAATATCTTTCCCTGTGAGTAGAGTTCAAATCGAGTTGACAGTAAGTTTCTTGGTTTCGCATTAGTTTGAAACAAGCTGTGTAATTTTTGTAAAATAAAATGTCTTAGTTAAAATTACATGCATAAAGGTTGTTGTAGCAGATGCTTATACACAGGATTGCTTAATTGTAAAAAAAAAAAAAATCCTTCGTAGTTGTCTGCCTGTGTGTGTGAGTATTTTTAGCCTGATCTAATAACATATAAAATAATCTTAAAAACAAGCACACAAAAAAAAAAAAAAGAAAAAAAGTTTCCACAGTATAGAATGGCAGTAAAATTCCAGAATCACATAGCAAGAAAAGAATGGTGTTCAAAATCTAAGTCATTCAAAAAATGAAAGTTAAATTTGGCCTAAGTCTGCAGGAAAAAATTATGCTTGGTGTGCACTAGTCAAAGCTTCTGTGCAAACATCTAATTTCATTTTTTGCTTATAAAAAAATTAGTACTGGATATTTTGTCTTAATTTAAAAATTTGTTTTTGAACCAATACAATTAATCTTTTTCAATTTGCAATTCTTTTTTATAAAACTTCGACAATGTGGTTTAGAAACATCAGATTTACAATTGAAGACATTTGTTATTTTATAACATCATGAGCTTATTTTTAATTTTAATGCAATTCATTTATATGCAACAACTAATTTTATAAAGATATTCCTCATATTAATATAGTGAAATCATAAATATGTAATTAAAAATATTAGATATCAAGTTTTAAAATAAGCTTATGATGAAAGATGAGAAAGGTGGTTTTTGGGTGGCTAGAGAAATAGAGCTTCATAAAGAAACATTTTATTTCAAAGTATAGCATTAAATAAAAGATATGTACATTTATTTGCAAACAAAATTATTTTAAATTTGTAATGATGTTTTGATTGTGCACTCTTCAATATTATTTTCAGCTAGACTATTAAGTGATAGTTTTAATTCAGAAATCTTGGCTAATTTTGTAGAACAGTCTATGGTCTGGGTGACATTCTTTGAGCAGAATTTCAGAGATATGCTGTAATCAAGGTCTTCAGTCTGAAATATAGAAAAATATTTGTTGATAGTAGTAAATATGTAACAATTACCTATCTATTAATCTGATTTTTACATTTTGTTTTTATGAAAAACTAATTATATTATTGTATTTTATAATTACTTATTAAAGTTTCAAGTAAATACCTCTTGTGAGAAGTTTTAGCAAACATCGTTGGAATCAAACTTTGTAACAGAATATTTATTTAAAAATAAACATTTTTTTTTTTTTTTTTTTTTTTTTTTTTTTTAAGCACTGCAGTGTAATAACACTATTTTAACTCTTGTTTAATAAATGCATGAATATTGTTTCATTTATGCAATGATTGTCAAAATCTATGGACCACATGTGGCTTAGTTCTATAATAATAGTGCAACAATTAAAATGTTAACATAAATTTTGTGCCCGCACATTGCTAATTAGAAAAATGTGCATACTGTGTTCAAAAAATTTGTCAGCTTTAATTCCATAAATTTACATATATAAACTATGAAGATGCATTAAAAAAACAACAGAAATTCAGTTTTAAAAACTATATTTTTTTAATGTGACTGCCTCCATGGGGGGAAAAAAATCTAGTTTATAAAATGTACCACATATCATCTAATTAGAATATGGGGTACAATTTACTCATTTACACAGTATGTATTACTTCCATTACCCTACTAATATGTAGGGAATCTTCTAGCTATTATATCTCAGAAACTAATAAAGATAGAACTGTGAAACTTTAAAATTGAAACAGGAATGGTGTTAGGATGAATTTTCCAAATTTTGGTGAAAATTGGAAAACTGGAAGTGGGCGTAAGTCTGTATCTCAAAAACGGCTCTAACAATTTTCTTCAAAATTGCTGTATAAACACTCTTAGTGATGTAAAATACCCGGATATTTATTTTTAAGGGTAAATACCCAAAATGGGTATTTACCTGGGTATTTATTTTTCAATGAACTTTATTCGAATAAAATGTCTGTACTTGTGTATAATATGGCATGTATATATAGAGAGAGAAAGGAAGAAAGGCAGAGTGTGTAAAGAAAAGTTAGAAACATTTGAGACTTATATAAATTTTTTAATTTTATAAAACTAAAATTAACCAGAGAAACAAATGCAATACAACATCATGCATTTTGTATAAAATATTTGATTTAAATATTAGCTCTTTTTTAGTTATAAAGTATTTTCAGATTTTTAATAGCAATGTTAATTAATTTAAACTGAAAGAAACTGTTGAGTTTGGTTTTAAATGAAAAAGGAAACTGATAATTGGAAAAAAAAAAAAAAAAGATAGCTAGATACAATTGCAAGGGGAATTGTGATACTATTTTAAAAAGTCCTGAGAATTATTGCAGGGTTTTTTGCAACCATATTAAAATGATCCTACAATGACATTTAAAAAGACAACAAAGAGATTGAGAGATAGAGAGCGGGGTTTAAAATTGAAATACATATAACTACTTTTTAAGTTCTGTAATAAGATCAAAAATAAAATACAGTAACCGCCACTTAATAAATTCATTGGTTAATAAAATCAGCTGGTTAATCTGATCAAATTACCAGAACCATAATCAAATCAATAAAAACTACTTTTTAAACCGCTGCTTAGTAAAATCAGCATCGTTGGTTAATAGACTTTTTAAAAAAAAAAATTCTTTTCAGCAGCAAAAAATGTAATTCATGCGCATTAATTTTTTTTTTTAATTCTGCGTTTTTTTTTTTTTTTTTAACTAAAAAGGAAAGCAATCTCACTGTTATCTCTTTTTGTCCAAACTTTTACACTTGCAGCATAGTTACAAATTAAACACGCCCAATCACTTGTCTCAGTGACAATTTCAAGGAACGTTTTCTTGCGGTAATAAGTTACAAATTTGATTTGGTTCGCAAGTGATTTTTTTTTCTTTTTTTCTTTTTAATTATTAAAAAATAATTTCTAATTCTTATTTTAAAATAACTAAGAAACAAGAGATTTAAACGGAAAGATTTTAAATAAAAAATGCATGAACTTTAGCGAAAGTAATAATGATTTTCTTCAAAGGAAAGAGCATCGAAACTTGGGATGTATTTAATTTATTTATTTTGAATGAACAATCAATTATTTATCTATCAAAATTTAATTAATATTGCTTATTAATTACATTGTTACCTTTTGAAATTTCTTTCCATATTCAGGAAAGTAATACTTCTTTCTTGAGTGCAATTGCAGGATCCTTCGCCGGATATAAAAATCACTTTGGTTCAGGAGTCAGGACGAATGTGATTTTAATAAGCAGCGGGTACTGTATATTCCAAGCATGTTTTTCAAATTTTGATTAAGTGATATTTTGAATTTTACAGCTTCAAAATACAATACTTAAAAAAAAATTTTAATCAATTTTTAGATAATAATAATCAATTTAACAGTTGTGAATTTCCCGAATATCAAAACAGAATTTAAAAATATGTATTGGCTAATGATTTATAATAGGGCAAAATTCCCCATACAAGCCCCCAATATTGGCTTTAGTTTCCAGTGACAATAAGTAGAGAGCTAACAGTCAAAGCAGTCGCCTAAAGTTCAAAGCAGGACCTTTTTCTTTCCCTTTTTTTTCCACTTAAAATTGATCAAATATATTAACATTTAATAAGTAAAAGTCCCTTTATCAAATTAAAAAAATTAAAAATAAACAAAATCCAGAAAATATAATTAAAGCAGTAATAAATATTCTTCATGCGCATTAGTCAGTCAAATTATTGTATGCAATAAAGTATATATAATTTTTTTTTCCAAAATACCCAGTTTTTGGGTATTTACCCAGGCCTCGGGTAAATACCCAAAAAAATATTTACCTACCCACTGGGTATTTACTCAATCCACATCACTAAACACTCTATTAGATGTCCTTTCGAATGAGATAGTTGGTTAGTTCAGGAAAATTGACAGGCCTCCTGTATAAATAGCTGAATTTCAGGTCCTGCAAGTGTGTTCCTTTCAAAATGGCTGCATGAACTTTTTTTAAACTTGCCATATTAACCCTCTTTTACATATGCATGTAATTGTTTTCTGGTCAACAATTAATTATGCTTTGGTAAAGTTTGGTATCTAAAAAATGGCTCTAACGATTATCTTGAAAATTGTTGCATAAACCCATTTTAGATATCCTTTCTCATGCTTTACTTGGTTATCACAGGAAAATTAATACTCAGATAGATCAGTTTCAGATCGTGGAAATTGGTGTTTCAAAAAAAAAAAAAAATAAAAATAAATAAATAAATAAATAAATCACTGTGTAAAATATTTTATATGGCTGTATTAACTATCTCTTATGAGAAAATTTTTAGGTGTCTATTTCATTATGTCAATTCTATGTCTTCTGATAACACTATCTCCAAAAAGTGCATATAATACATGTAATAGTTGGTAATGG
Organism: Salticus scenicus; assembly: GCA_963930645.1. Classification (NCBI taxonomy): domain Eukaryota; kingdom Metazoa; phylum Arthropoda; class Arachnida; order Araneae; family Salticidae; genus Salticus; species Salticus scenicus. Next base: position 270,755,634 of record OZ005650.1, read on the forward strand.
AAGTCTTGTGGTTGTTTCACACCAGATTTTTTTCTATGGAATCTTTATATGTATTTTTTTTAATTCTTTAATTTTAATCTAATTTTTTAATTAGTTTATAAAATTCTATAAGTCATGTGATAGGAGGGGCCGTATAAAAATGAAATTTCATATTTAATATGTATACAGCCTCTAGTACAAAAAAATGCCATATTTGAAATCTACTCTTAATTTGCACAAATTTTGTAACTGGAAGTATCTTTTTATCTTTCTTAGTTTACGAGCGATATCTATTTTGAATCACCCGGTATATATATACATATATATATATGTATGTATGTAACAGCTGAAATACAGCTCATTTAATCACTGATATTTCTATGAATTTTTGTGATATTCAACTGGACTTTTTTTTTATAAGGTACTCTATACAGTTGAGTATTAAACTATGTCGAAATTTTTTTTGCTATAGTCTGCATATGCACAGTAATAAATTATTTACTACAACTGTCCATATCGCTTTGAATATTAAATCTATCTGTTTAAAAATATAGAATAACAATTTAGGCTTATGTTGTCATGTTTTCTGAAAGTTTCATGAAATTTGAAGAAAAACCTTCAGAGTTATAGTGCAAAAACTTTTGCATTTTTTAATAAATATTGACTCTTTTAAATATTTGAGATACCCTCACAAAACTCTACACACGTATAAAATACAGCATTTATAACCACATCTAAAATTTGCAGATCAGATAGAGGGTAATCACAAATACTTTTTATTTTATTGGATTCGTTGATCGTCCCTTAAGGACCTTTATGAGAAAATCTTTGCTGAAAAATATAAAGAAAGAAATGTTTTTCTTATTCCCAGAATTCAAGACCAACACGTTAAGTATTTTTCAAGATATTCGACAAAACATAAAAAAAGTGAAAGTGTTTCCATTATTTTGTCCAATATCTGTAGCTCTGTCTAAAAAATATTAGATAATTATGACTTCTTAGTTTTATAAGTATTTTAACAATAGTTAATAGATTTTGGTAATTAGTTTTTAAAACATCAGTTACTAAGGTAGTGAGACATTTTTCAAAACTCTAGAAATAAAATAAATCAAACTTAAAAGAGTTTGGAAAAACTGAAAAACCCAAGATTACTCTGTAGCAAGTTGAAAAATTTTTTAAATTTCAAAAGTCCCCATTGATGAAGATTTTCATTACACAGAGATTTGATTTACACATTTCTTCATGTATTATATATAGGTATAGTAGGCCAAGGTTACACTTGCCTACTATACCAATGGTACAAGTGGATCCATAAAACACAAACATTTTTATCATTATTTTTCTTTATGATACATTGTTAAAATAGAAAGCTCATATTTTTAAAAAGTCAATTAGTTGCAGTTTATACATTTTTTGAAAAGTATAATAGCAACAAAGCAAAATGAGGTCAAATTTTAATTATGCCAAACTATTGTATGTTGCATTTACTCAACTTCCCATACATAAAAGTTGAATTTAGCTTACACATGAAAATACTTACAAGTAATTTTTGCAGATTGGAAACTTCTTTTTTTAATAACAGATTTCGCCTTCCTATTACCAAATCAGTATTTTTTAAAGCTATGCCTTCAACAGGTTTAACAGTTAAAATAGGCTAAAATAAATAAATGAAAGTTAAAACTACATTTAGAATAGATAAAAGAGAAGGAAAATAACATATTTTATACCATTTTATAATTTTAGTAAGAAATGATATTCTTAAATACTTCCATATGATGAAAGCTCATATAAATATTACAATTCATTAATTTTTGTTCTAATTAACTCATTTATTCAAAAATTCAGATAAATACATTAAAATTTTTTAACATGGTTTATTAAAGTTACTTATGACAAAAGATTAATATGGAAATACACTTTTGATTATTCAAGGTTAAATAAAATTTTTAAACTCACAAAAATGTGCTAAAAGATAATTTTTGTACCATAATGGAATATTGAATGATTAAAACAGGACAAGAACTAATTCTATCAAATTTCATTAAAGATATTAAACAAATTTTTATTGAATGCAGTAATATGTTTCTGTAATTTTAGATAGTCTAAATAAAATATACTTATGCAGAAAGAGAAAAAGATTTCAATCTATATCAGAGTAAATACATTAAACATAAAATCACTTTTATTTATAAAATATACACTACCTACCAATAAGTTTTTGGACACTTTCGAATTTAGATGTTTTGTCAAACAACTAGAAAAGTTTTTTTGGAATCATCTTGAAACTTTAGTAGCATAAAGAACTTGTTATACCTCATATACTTCAACAAAGGTTGTGTCCTGAAAAGGAAAAAAGGACCAGTAAAAAATTAAAGAAAAAACAAAATGTTTTTCATCACCCTGTAAAAAGTAATGCATGAAATCCATTTTGGTTGTAGCATGTAATTATGAGGCTTCTTCTAATTATCTGCATAAATTTTTATGAGGCTACCACATACATTCATGGAGATAAAATGGTTTCTTTAAAAAATAGAAAGAAAAAAAAAAAAAAAAATTGCCGCTTTTTAATTAATAACATATAGGGCATTAGACACAGTGCAAGGCCCGTTTTAGGAAACTTAACATACTAATTAGACATAGCCTACTGTAATCAGAATGCAAAAATGTTAAATATCTTATGAAATATGAGCAGTTTTACAAAATAATTTTTAACTATGCATGCACAAGTTTTTTAAAAATTTCATTTGCATAATTTAATAGCTAAAAGTAGTGAGCTACTTATATGAAAGCCCCAAACAAATATCTTGTAAATTCAAAAAATTATGAGCAATAGAATGAACAGAATTTTAATTCCTTTCAAAATGAAGGCTAAACTATAAGGGGTTTAACTCACATTTTTAATTTGATTCAACCAATGCCCAATGGTAATACAGTGTTTGAAGACTGTAAACCAATATTAATGAACCCCTATAATATTCCTTTTCTTTTGAGAGGAACTGAAATTCTGTTCATTCTATCTCTCATTTTACACTATATTTATTTGGAGTTTTCATATAAGTTGCTCAATATACTTGGCTATTAAATTATCCAAATGATTTTTTTTTAAGCACATGCATAGATAAAAATTATTTAGTAAAAAGCTGATATTTCGTAAGATATTTAACATTTTTGCATTCTGATTACAGTACGCTGTTTCTAATGAAGTATGCCAAATTTTCTGAAAATGTCTTTGTTCTGGGTCTCATACCCTATGTATTATAATTAAAAAAGGTTTTTTTTTTTTTTTTTTTTTTTTTTTTTTGTGTAGTGTTTAAAAAAAAAAAAAAAAAAAAAAAAAAAATATTTCTATGAATTTTTGTGGTAGCTTCTTAAAAATTCATACAGACAATGAGAAAATTCCTCGTAATCATGTGCTACAGCCAAAATGCATTTCAACCATTACTTTTTACAGGGTGATCCAAAACATTTTGATTTTTCTGTAATTTTTTACTGGTCCCCTTTTCCTTTTCAGGACACAACTCTTGCTGAAATATGACATATAATGAGTTCTTTACATTACTGAAATTTCAAGATGATTCCAAAAGAACTTTTCTAGATGTTTGATAAAATGTCTAAATTTGAAAGGACAATACTTATTGGCAGGTAGTGTAAGGTAAGTTTAAGTTCAAGGGATTTAAAGTATTTAATAAATGTAAAATAAACTATGATGGCTCCAGTGTAGTTATAAACATATAATAGCAGAATTCATAATTGTATATATGAGGTTCATTCAGAATGAAGTTCCCAATATCTCCAAAAGATAGTTTTGCACAAGAGGCACACAACTTGAAGGCATAATCCTGGTAGATTGTGGGTGTGATTATCCTATGTGACAGTTATAATTGATCACTTGTTAACATCTGTGTAGTGTGCAATGTGCTTCTTGCCTCTTCTTCTATAAACTGCAATTTGAAGTCTGTGATAAAGATTTTGAATGCACAAAAAGGTAATGCTAATTGAAATCCATTGACAGTGGTGTTTAGTATATGGACTGGAAGAGATGAACAAGAAGATGGTTGATTGTTGGTGTCAATAGTCGGCAAAATATTCATGACAAACAGCACTATAGAATCGTATTGGTTATTGATGACAATTTTGGCAAAGCTGGTATGGCAGTGCATTCTGCAGAACCTTGGCTTTTTGATTTTGAGAGGCTAATTAGACATTTTTCTCAGATATCAAGATCATATGATGCATGAAATCTAAATGAAATACTTGTTCTGGAAACGGTGCATCAGGTAGGTGCAGAAGAACCTTAAACCCCAAAACCAAAATGCTATCAATGACTTTTCTGCAATACCATGATGAAGAGAGTGAGTACCTCAACAGTCCTTGCTTACATTGGGGGGGGGGGGGGAAGGAGAGATAGAGAGACTTGCAGCTGAAGTTTTGCTTTAAGTAATTTGAACATCCACTCTACAGTCCCAATCTTGTTCTAAGTGACTTTTACTTATGCTTACATCCAAAGATTTCTTGTCTCATCATTTTTCTACAGAATATCTTCAAATAACTGTGACATGTCGGCTCCATTCCCATGTAGCACACTTCTATGACAGTAGACAACAACAATTTATCTCATGGTACGACTAGAGTTACAATTCTCGTGATTATAACATTGAGAAGTAGCTAAAATATTATTGTATTTTTTGTAATAAATCTTTCTAGGTAAATTATGTTTTGTTTCTTTTTTTGGGCATGGAAATTTACTTTTTGGATGACCCATGTACTACATGTCAAGAATAGGTGCTTAGAAAAACAAAAGAGTTTTATATCAAAGGCTTAAATTTATGAAGTGAAAATATCAAAGAAGCATTTACAGATTAGTTAAATAATTAGCTGAATAATTGATTAGTTTGTTTAAACAAATTAAGCTGTAAATTTTAAGATTTCTAGAAAATTTTTATAAGATGTTTGATCAAAATAAGTTTTCATTCCTTTCCATATTTCAAAAAAGTATTGTAAATTTGATGTACGTAAAAGATGACTTCTTATATTATAAATATTTACAGTAGAAAAAAGCCTGAATATTTTTTACAAGAAGGGCCTAAATAGAATTCTGTAATAAATAAATAATAATAATAATAATCAGATTATTATAATTATTTAATAGTATTAAAAAAATGGAAAAACAAAGCTTCTTACTGATAGGAATGAAATGTTGATTTCCATATCCTGCAAAATAGACATATTTGCATTTTGCTCTATTTGAAGAAAAATAGATGCATCTATTCCATTGCAAAATACTTCCATATGATGGTGAAACTCAATTGCAAAAACTATTTTCAGCCTTGGAATTTCAATAGTTTTTGATATTGGTTTTCCTGTATAAATGAATATTTTAGAATTACAATGCTCTTGTCAAAATAAAAAGAGGTAAGCATAAAACATGTGTAGTTATATTACTTATCTGAGATGTTAATTTTCAATCAATTAAAATTATTAACTGCATAAAAGTGTGACATAAATCAAATATATTCTTAAAAAATATATATAAGATATTACAAATTTAATTATTTATAGCTACCAAAAAACTTTTTTTTTAATGCTTACAATTATTTTTTATTTGAAATACCGTTTGAATAAAAATAATTCTTCGGGGGAAAACTAAATTAAAAAAAAAAAAAAAATAGCTTGCAAATATATAAAATGAGAAAGGAAAATATGCATTAAAAAGATACAACAAAGGAGAAAGCCAAATCAAATAAATAGTGAAAAATAATATATTTTGTGAATTTTTCCTTTGATAAAATTCCTATTCACAATGACTGTATTTAATATTTCTCATAAATCATTAATTTTATTTTTAAGAATTTGTTCTTATATATTTTTAAAGAATATATGCATTAAAAAGATACAACAACAGAGAAAGCCAAGTCAAATATAAAAAAATATATATTGTGTGTGATTTTTTTTCTTTGATAAAATTCCTATTCATAATACTATATTTAATATTTCTCACAAATCATTAATTTTATTTTTAAGAATTTGTTCTAAGTTTAATGATTAAAAAAAAAAAAAAAAAAAAAAAAATAGTACATAGACTTTCATTATTGTACAAGAGGCAATCTAAACACTTTTTAATGTTAAATAAAAAAAAATTATAAGATAAAAACTTTTTATAAACCATCCTCTGGATTTTTTTAGGATGTGATTGTGCTATCTAGGTACATAAAAAAAAAAAAAAAAAAAATTAAAAATTAAAATTAAAATTCTGTCTTAAAAATAATTTAATTTTGCATAGAAAATATAAAACGCATGGAATACACTTTTCTTTTTGTAATCAGTATTATTATTATTATTTTTTTTTTTTTAACTTGATGACAAAAGGAAAAATTCATTCTAATTAATGGTGGAAAAAGAAGAATTTCTTCCACACTTATAAGAAAAGTACAATGTACAACTATATACTGAACATTTAAAAACATATTTATGAACTAAAATATTTCATCTGTTTTGGATTACTAGTTATTTGTTAAATATTTAACAGGAGACCAGTGTAGAAAAGTAAAATACTGAATTAAAACTAATTCTTACTTTTTATATCACACCAACTAACGATATCAGAATACATAGTAGTAGTTGATGAATTTCGAAGAGGATCAGTTAATTTTCTTTTTTCTGTTAGCGAACTTTCAATTACAGGAAACTGGATAGATTTAGCGACTGGATCTTTAGCAAAATCTTAAACAATATGAAAATAAAATCAGACTTGCTAAGTGAAGTGCAAGATCATTTTAAGTAAATAAAATAAAGCAAAAATATTAAAATTAACTATCGATAAAATAATTTCTAATAATACTTAACTGGCTGTTTGAATTTGAGCTTTATAATGCTCCTCTCTTCAATAATAATAAATTAATTAATCTGTTAAGTGAATTTAATTTAATAATTCTGTTAATAACAATGCTGCCTATTAAAATTGTACTTAAAAAAAAATAATAATAATCAAAAGAAACAAAAATTAATCAAAGTTTTCCCACACAAAGAAAGAAGATTCTGAAAAAATTTAATCTTTTAAAATCCAAATAAAGTAATAACATTTTTTTATGAATGAATTTAATTTTTAAATAGTTCAATTATTAAAAAGAAATTATAGTTTAAAATTTACTATGGAGATAGAGATGTAAATTAATGTTTACAAAATATATAGTACTATTTTGCATATAAATTAAAATTACTGCTTTCTTATTATAGCAGAAAAAGGATATATATATATGAAATATAAGGGATATGAAATATAAGAAATAAAAAGATGTAAGAATTAAATTAAATAAGAAATAAAAAGAAGTAAGAATTAAATTAACATTTTCAGAGTTCAGGGTATTCTGGTTATATTTCAAAGTAATATTGCAAAATAAATTAAAGGAGATTTCATATTAAGCTGTAAGATTAAAAGCATAAAAAATAATGAACGCTAAGTGCAGTCGCGAGCATGTGAAATAAACAAGTAATCATTTTAAGTATTTTGATGTTTGGAAATAGCTTTATAATTGGTCTGGAAATTAAGTTAATGAGCAATAAGCGCCAAACAGATACAAAGCAATAAATAATGGTTTTAAATGAGTTCAAATTGCGGTTTGATTAGTTTCTGTCAGATGCAAAGCAATAAATAAGGATTTTAATTAATTGGCGAGTTGGCAAAGGAGAGCGCCGACCAGATTCCCGATGTCTGCGGAATATAAAATTTTAACCTATAGGACACAATGAAAAGGCGTTGGTGTTGAATAAAATGACCAATTAAAGAAAATGGGTTGGGTTGAGAAAGACGCCAAGTTACGCCAAAAATTACGGGTACAAAACACGAAACTCGAAAAATTAGAGAGAGCTTTTTAGATATCTTTGAACTATCAGCTGCTAAGAACTAACGAGTACGCCGGCCCCCGAGGTCCAGAAATACCACGGCGATTTTCGATAATAATGTCCAGCAAAACCCCGTACTTCATTGCCTTCAACCACCTTCAGTCATGCCTTGGAATTAATAAAGTCAATTAAAGCTAACTACTGAGTGATTATTGTGCCTAGACTGCAAGTGTGCAATTTAATGACTCTAGAATCGGGTGTAATACTCATAGAACGCCCGCAAAGCTCCACAGCAATATTATGACAATAACTAATTATTTTACATATATATATATTTTTTTTCCCGATAAAATCCCTATTTAAATATATAATAATAATAACAAAACTAAATTAATAAAATTTTAGGTGAACTCCAGATAAATTTAAAGAATAGCATTATAAAATGCTTAAGGCCAGGGCTCCAGGAATTTGAAAAAACTGGTACCCAGGTAAAATATTGATAGCCACTAAAAAAATACATCTCCCCCTCTCGTCTTTATTTCTTTATTTATTTCAATTTTGGAATTTACTTGAATATAGAAAATAAAATTCTGTATATAAAAATTAAACACTAACTAGGACTGGATTACATATCAGGAAACATCTGTTTAAATTTAACATCCTCAAACTGGTTTTATTGTTTTCTCTAAATTGATACACCATTGACACTGGTGCAACATTCAGCACCAGGTTATAAAACAAGCGAACAAGAGGGGTGTAAACTGTATTGATTCAACACCGGGTTGAAAAAAATATGCATAGTGGAACACACTGTAAATTCCCTGTTAGTACATTGATTCAACACTGTATTCTCAATTTAACACGACTGTGTGCAATACATGCACAGATAGCCATGAGTCACTGTTTTCCTTCTATTTGTTTCTTACAGAAACTGATAGGAACTACACTGTAATTTAACATTGGTTTCGGTATTCGATTTTAGACACAATTTTTTCAACAAAATATTGAAAAAAAAATTTTTAATGTTGAGTTTTCGTTGAAAACATACTCGCCAGCTAAAATATATTGATCACCAATGACGACTAGGTGACCATATTTCAGGAGCCTTGCTTAAGATAATCACTACACATGCAAAGAATTTTTATATTTAAAATTTAGAAACTTTCTTTTGAAAGCGAAACGATGATATTGTACAGATTTTTAAGCTGCAGCATTTTAATAAAAACAATTTTAAGAGAACCACAATGAATAAAAGTCATAATATCAATGCATATGTAAAAAGTAACATATTTAATATACTCACCACATTGTACCATTATGAGTATGTCTTGGATACATTTGTCAAGAGTAATGTTCTTCTTTAAGTGTTTAACAAACAAACTATTAGCATCCTCATCACTTTCATGAGAAGAATACAAAAATGAACTGCAAAGTATTAATAAGTAAATAGTCAGTACATTTTATTATTTCCAAATCTGTCAATGACCATATAAGGAAAATATAGCAGTGTTCACCACCCTTGCAAAAGAAATGTTAAAATAAGCATTTAATAACATCTATAAATATCAATGCCTGCACTAGATTCCTTAGAACAGGAGAATCTAGCTCGGGTGGATTCAAATTCATAGATGATATTTAATGTTTATTTTAACATTTCTTTTGGAAGGCTATCGAACACTGATGCAAATTTTAAGGGTGGCAAACGCTGGAGTCTTATTCATAAAATATACATATACATTCATTTTTATTAATAAAAAAATTTGCAATCAAGGTTAGGAATTTGAATACAAGATATGAGCTTTTAGGATATAAGAGAATATGAAATGTAAAATTAATATAGCAGATTCCATATATGCATAACTATGCATACTTATATTTATTAATATTATGAATTGTGTATTTTTGGCAATATGTTTAACAGTACTTTTTAATACTCATTTGTATAATTACACTAAAAGATATCATTCCATTTGATCACTTGTGTATAGCATTAAAATAACTTAATAAATCATTTCACCGATGTTGATTTAACTTGTAAAATGTAAAAATCACATAAATAAAATAATTATTTTTAATATACCAAAACTTAAATCTATTAAAATGCTCATTCTAAGTTCTAAGCATAGACTTTGTAAATGACAATACTTATTGGCTAATTATTTGCCTGCTGTTAATCTTTTTCTGAATTATACTACAAAGTTTGGTAATGCAAAAAGAAAAATTTATGAAGAATAACTATTTGTGTATTTTTTATTAAAATCTTTTAGTCAGGTTTTTTTTTTTTTTTTTTTTTTTTAACTTACTTTGTTCTAGACCTAATTTTTTATGATGATGTAGAACTTGAAAAAACCATTTTAAAATTTGAATATTTATTAAATAATGTTAAATTTTGGAAGAGTAATTTATAAACAAGCAAAATATATTAGCAGCAGCAAAATAATCTGGTGTGGCACTCACACTACTGTGTTTCTTGTCCTACATTGTTATAGAAACAGATTATTTCAATTTCAGGTATAAGAAAAGAGGTATGTACTATTTGAACATTTACAAAGGATGAGAAGAGGCAGTTGCAAGCACTTTTCAACTATAACCCTAATGTATCAAAATTATTTTGTGTGGCTTTGTAAACAAATAATGAGTACTAGCCATATATTGTATAATTAGCATGCACTTACTGGGCATTTTTTAGTGATGTCCCTGTGTAGACCTGAAGATTTGAATTTTCAGTGATTTGCCACTTTTCTAGAACTTAATAGCCACTGATCATTACACTCTCTTAGCTTACTTGCCATTTTTTCCTTAATTGTATCAAAATGTATATAAAGGAATAATGTACAAAAATAAAGATTTATATAAAAGCTAACACAGGATTTTAATAAGGCATGGTAGAATGTAAATTAAAGCTACAGAACTTAGTAAGCTTTGCATATGTATACAGTAGACAACTGATTGGCAGAGCTGATTCTAAGCATTTTGCAAATTACAGATTTTAATTTAAAGATCATTAAGCAAAATGAAAACATATATTAATAAATAATTATGATTACCGATTGAAGAAAAATGTTATTTTTCATGTTTTCTGTTTTTTTTTTTTTCATTTATCCCCCCCCCCCCCAAAAAAAAAAAAAAAAAAAAAAAAAAAATCTGGTTTAACCAAATCTAATCTGACAGAAATTTGTTACAGATGATTTGGCACCCTTCCCCTATTTGAATAGTCTAAAAGCATACCTACCAACTTCTGATTGAAAGAATTAAGAAGACTGGGGTTATAAAAAAAGAAAGATTTTGTTAAAATCAACAAGATTTTAACAAAAAGTTTAATGAAAGTTGTGTTTGACCAAAAAGTCCATAAATAAGCCCTTGGCTTTAATTACAGATGCATCAGGGTTATTGCCTGAGTCTAAAAAATAAGAGTTTATTTTACTTGATTTCCATAATTTTTCAGCCATGTTAACTTTATCCTGCTGTCAAGTAGTTTTAATGCAAATGACAATCTCCCGCTATAATGAGTTTTTAATATCATATTAAAATATCATACTATTCATACAGGATAGCAAGCATGCAATATTCAACAAGTTTGTTGTTTGTTTGTGTAAGTAAACACATGAAGTAACAACACAGTTGTGGGAGTCGCAGATTTCCATTCTCTAAGCATTGCTAGGGGTTAGCTATTTCATTCTCTAAAACATAGGGTTATGACATGTGTTGCAAGATATGATTTATATTTTGGAACAACTCTCCAAAATAAAAAATGATGCACATAAATAAGATTTCTGCATATAATTAAAAAATATATTTATATGTATATATAGATAGATGTTTTCCTTTTTGATGTTGGAAGGAAAAAAATTAAGTACAAGGAAAATCTGAAAATTGAGACGATTTTATTTTCTGGAAAGAAACCAAGAAAAAAAATACAAAAATCATGAAGTCTTCCTGAAAATCAGAAAGATTTGGCAACTATATAAAAGCAATTAGATTTTTTACTTCCATTACCTGACTAGCGTAGGTAATAAAAGTTTTTTTTTTTTTTCTTTTTTTGGCGAATGCCGATAACTGATATGGCTAGTTTTGTTTTGTTATCTTATTTATGCTTTATGCATTTCAAAAAAAAAAAAAAAAAAATTCAAAGATGATTGGGAAAAAAAAAAAAAAAATCCTTGGCTATTTTTTAATATGCTCACTTCTTAAAAATCTGTGTTTGCAGTCACAGTGACTTTACCAACTGATAATATGTGAGAAATGCCAAGTTGGTAATCCACCAGGATGGCTCAGTGGTAAAGCATCAGCATGGTAAACGGATTGCCCAGATTCGATTCTTGGCTTGGGCTCTGGCATTTTTCACATAGTTGGTATAAAAATCAACCTTACACTCCAATTTCACTATATAAATAGAATTTGGCTGTTCAATATATATATATTGTTTTTCATTTCAAAATTGGTGCAATCAGAATACAATTTACTGACTATATTAATCAAGACCCTTGTTAATTTCCCTGTAGTAACTGAAAACTAAAATAAGTAACTAATACATACAAAAGGATATCTAAAAGGGGATAGGGACTATATAGGAAATTTGAAGAACAACACAAGAGCCATATTTGAGATACTGCTTTTTGGTGCTACTTCCAAATTTCCATGTTTTACATTCAGTTTAATGGTATTCAGTAAAACATGGCAAACTCATTTCTACATTGCACCTGTTTTAATTATAAAATTTGGTTATTATTATTATTGAGACAAACATACATATAAATGTAACGACCAGTTTCCAAAACTCTTTTGTTTTTTTGGACATATTAAAATATATACACCGTGACCAATAAGTTCTCATACAACTTTTGAAGCACGTTAAAAAGTTGTACAAATGTGTTACTGTAGTCCCAATTATTTTGCAGGCAATTTAAAGTAAGGTATAAAGCTATCGCAAGTGTAAATGCTGTACTAATTATAATTTTTCTAAGCCTAGGTAGAATGAAGAAATTGAGAGAAATTGTAATAAATAAATTTATCAAAGGAGAGCATCCGGTGAAATTTTCAGAGACTTGAAAGCCCTGGGACTGAAGAGAGATTTACAGAACTATCAGAAGGTATAATGAGACGTCCTCTGTCGATGACAGAAAAAGATCCGGCAGACCGAGGTCCGTCCGGACAAAAGAAGCTGTGAAAAGGGTCAGGGAAATGATACGATGAAACGGACAAAGATCTGCTTGAAAACTAGCATGAGAGCTCGAAATATCGAAGGAATCAATGTTAAACATCCTAAAAATAGACCTTGGATGCAAGGTTTATACAAAACGTAAAATTCACGGAGTTTCGGAGTCTGCTAAGATGAAAAGGAAGCAAATGGTGGAAGCAATTCTTGCTTGGCACGCTGGGGATGAATTTGTCTTTTCAGACGAGAAACTATTCATTTTACAGTAAAGTTTCAACCCCCAAAATGTCAGAGTATGGTCAGTTTTTATTGATAACATCCCTGAGAGCCAGCATTACGTTCTGTGTTATCAAAATGCTTCGTCTCTGACAGTTTGGGCCACTATTTCCAAAAGAGGAAAACTCTCGTTAGTCTTCATTGATAAGGAAATAAAAATCAATGCCCAATAATATAAAACTGAGGTTTTGGAAAAAGTTTACTCCCAAATATCCAGAGAATGTATGGCATGGAATACTTTTGCTTCCAACAAGATGGTGCCCCTTCTTATACCACACATATGATTCAGGAGTGGTGTAGTCAAATTTAGCTGACTTTTTGACAAAGAACGAATGGCCTCCCAACTCCCCCAATCTGAACCCGCTTGATTATTTTGTGTGGTTATATATGCTCTCTCAACTGAATGACTATAAAAATACCGATTTGAGCAAATTCAAAAATGTAATTCAAAAGATATGGCAGGAAATGTCAATGGAAGCCGTGCGTGCCACATGTGATGAATTTGAAAGGAGACTTAAGCTCGTTAAGAAACTAAAAGGCGAAATTATTCCAAAGCATTTATTGTAAAGATACTCAATGAATGCTACTTTAATTTGATGCAAAAAGTTTTTGTATGATTTATTTTGTGTTATTGTAATAAAAAATTGAAAGTGTATGAGAACTTATTGGTCACGGTGTAAATAAGGTGAAAAGCCTGTACTGAAGTTTTTGACAGAATACAATACTTCTACTACTTTAGTGATCAGATAATGAAAGTAAAGTATGATGACAAAAAGGAAACTTCAAAATTCTGAGGAACTTCAGAACTCAGTAATTATTTTTGTGCATGGAAAATTTATTTGCTAGTGTATTATAAATCATAGATAATGAGGATAAAATTGCAAACTTACGTAGAATAACCATAAAGTGTATTGTTCTTCATTTTAGCTTCATATGTTCTGCCCGGAAGAATAGAATGATGAGATTTGGAATTTCTGTAAAATTTTATACAAATTTTAAAAAGAAAGCAATCATTTATGATATTTTAAGTGATTAAAAATATCCTCAATTACAACAGTCATAAAGAAAAACAAAATTCCAATACAAACACATACACATATATTTTTATATAATATATAAATTAGAATTTACAAAATCCTATTTCAACAATCTTGATAATTATTATAAAGCTAAAATCCAGCATATTCTTTAATACTTCAAATTATTAATGTACTAAATAAATAATAAAAATTATCTGTTCAATTACTTCCACATTGTAATGAGGATAGGGCAGTGAAGAGTTTTTTGTATTTCATACCAATGTACTAATATTCGCATTTGAGCAAAGTTTTTGCTTTTAATCATAATGAATTTTTAGAATAGAAAATCATATTAAAATACTTTTTATTGCCCCCTTAAAAGGCACGGTTAAATAGAAAATTATTAATTTATTGAATAGACTTAAATTTTGCAAAGAATATTAATTTTTTTATTTGGCAAGAAGGGACTGTCTCAGAATTTACAGTATCAAATATATCCTTTATCATGAGATATTTTCCACAAAAAAAAGAAAAGAAGAAGAAGAAGCAATTTGATACAAATTTGATGGAAAATCGATAAAAATGCACATTTTATATAGCATTCAAAAGTACATACATATTTACATATATATATATAATCATTATTAACCTTGTAAAATTAATTATACAGTTTTTTATTACTTACAAACTTTGAATAAACACCATAAAATGCAATAAACTCGCAACAATTGTTTCGGGTCGAAAAAACACACGACCCTTCATCAGGCGAATAAAGTAAGCACAAGTGCTGCAGTCAAAGCGGCAACGTTTTTTGTTTTTTGGCAACAAGTTTTTTGTTTTCATGAATTCTGATAGTTTACAACTTGAAAATACAATTTTAAAAAAAAATGTTTAAAAATTTAATTCATGTTTAACAAGATAAGTAAATGTGTAATTTTTAAAATCAATGTTTAAATATGTAAATCCTTGATATTATTATTATTATTATTATTTGAATAGATATGCAACAGTCACACATGAATTATGACATCAAAACTACTATACCTTAGCTATTAAATGCTCTTCCATGCAAAAACATAAAGTCAATTTAATGAAAAATAAACAAAAATGATTAGGAGAGAAGAAATAAAATACTTGTTAAACTGCCAAAATACAGAGCATTTGTATCAATGAATATATCAATTTGTATCAATAAATTTATCTATGCTCAGTATATTTTACTTCAGTTTTACATAATCTGAAAGTTCAAAATTTATGTAATATCTAAAATAGGCACATGTGCAAGATTATTGAAAGTGTGAAGTGGGGCAAGGGCAAAGAAATTTCTTAAGATTTAATTGTTATTTTAAAAAAATAACAATACTTAAACAATAATTTGTGCTAACAATGCATCAATGTAAATTAATTAATCATTGAATTTAGCTTAATCACATATTAATTTGAAGTATTTACACAAGAATACCAAGAAGTATACCAAGAATACTACGTGATTACATTAGAATACACATAGTATACCAAGTGCCAAGGTATTAGAAAATGTATTAGAAAGTCGGTAATTTTGATTTGTTATACTTCTTCAACATTTTATGATACAAAGTTGAAATGACTTGTATATAACTTTATTTATATATGAATCTCATATAATTCAATGGATTTTTTTTTTTTTTTTTTTTTTTTTTTTGAGCTGTAGAAAAATTTAAGTTTTATAGTTGTTGAAATTGAACATTTCAAATTTTAATTTATAAAATTTTGTTTCTTTCTTTTGCAACTTTAAAATGCATTGTTCATTCTGCGATTTGAATTGTAAGTAAATAGGACAGTTCTATCCTCGGAGTAGAATTGTCTTTGTTTGTTTGTGACTCATATTGGAACATGAACGACATGATAATATATTTAAAATCAATATTTAAGAAATTAACATCAAGATAAAAAAATTTCAAACACAATGTACTTATGTACAAATATATATTTTTTACCTAAAATTTGGTGGTAATTTTCTGCAAGCATCTATAAGTAAAACATTCAAGGCTGGTTTTTTTTCTTGCAAGCACTGTAATATATATTGTGAACATAGGCATTCTGATAATACACATCCATCACTGCTATCAACTGCTTGCAAATATGTCTGACCATATAACTCAAATCCATGACCAGCAAAAAAGAACAACACTAAAAGCAATTTAAAAAAAAAAAGAAATGATTACATGTACGTTTGTACAGATATTCAAATTCATACATACATATACATGAATTTTAATTAATTTCATTATTTAAATAAAATAAGAAAAAAAAATGTTAATGAATTTACATTGAATTTATGTGCATAAATTTTAATCTTTCCTAACAGAAATACTTATTCTGTTATATTACATTTTAATACAATTTAATATTAATAGAAAATCTACAAAATTTATTCTATTTTTAAGTACATCTAACTAGTATAAAGTAGAGGTAAAAAATTACTATTATTTGTTTGTGTTTAGAACAATACTTATTATCTTTGTTTAAGATAGCTTTATTCATACATTTAACTAAAATTTACTTCCATTTCCAATACATAACAGTATTTAATTGAATGATAATAATGGTAATTCAAAAGAAATTCATGATTTGTAGTACCAGTGGCGTATGCAAGGGGGGGGGGGGTTGGGGGTTTAAACCCCCCCCTTGACAAAATGTATGATAAGAAAAATTAGGCTGTTCCTTACATTTTTTTTCACATTTCAGGCGGAAAAAATGTATGGCGAGCGTAGAATATTTTTTTTCTACGAAGTGGTTTAAAATTATGACTAACTTTTTTTTTTCATTAATCTGCGACAAACACTCCTGAAAATAACTTAACTACTTCATTTGCGTGGCGCGAAACATGTTTCCCCTGAAAACAATTCTCTGAAAGGATTTCACCTTTATGAGTTCATACTCAAGGACAAGAGGGGTCGACCATATGGGGAAGGGGTGACCATTGAAGTAGTGACCTTGAAGGAGTGACCCAAACAATACCCCAACAGTAGAAGACATTGTAAATGAACTAGCGAAAACTTCTCGTTGATTAGACTTCGCTCTGTAAATAAGAAAATTCAATGAAATATTTTGCGTAACTATGTATTGAATTTTATGTTTTGTGTAGCAGTTTGTACAGGCTCTACGTTATTCGTCGCTAATTAAAGATTTTTTAGTTTGATCTTCTAATTGGTGAGTTTGTTTTACTATTTTTCATTTTCTTACTCTTATTTTCGGCAATTATGATATTTTAAAAGATTGTTAAACTTAATTAAAAATAAACTTAAATAAACTTAATTAAAAATTCGGAAGGACGAACCCCCCTCCTTGGAAAAATCCTGGATACGCCACTGTGTAGTACTATATATTAACAATGAACATATCAATAAAAATGGCTTCAAAACTGTTTCAGACAGTAGATGCTACACAATTGTGCATGGAAACGATAAATAAAACTTCATATCTTGTAATAAAAATAACATCATCTTCTATTTTAAATTTAATCCTTTCAGTGTTAGAAATTTTTGAACATATTTGTTTAATGAATCATAAAATTAATATTATGCACTGTATAAGTATAAAAATTTGATGCTGTATACTACACATATTTTTTAATTATAGTCTCTATAAAAAATAAAATAATGTATTTCAAAATTTAGTCACACCAGCCTTTTATTTTGACTAAGCATGACAAGAGGAGACAGGCTTAATGCTGAAAGGGTTAAAGCAATTAAAAGAAGAGTTTATGGTAGTGCAGAGAAGGAACTTTTCCATCTAACACACATGCATGAGATATTAATAGTATCATAACTTTATTTAAACAAGTAAATATATGCTAATGACTTGAAAGGATTTTCTCATTCAGCTTCAACAAACATTTTAATTGTATACTAATATCTGAATAGAACTACAAGGTAGTCATATAATTTTATGAACTGTTCTCAGAGGTATGTATGTATATATAGCAGTTCATTATGCACATCCTTTAGTATAACACTTCTGATCAGTGGTTATTATTATTATATTCCTTTTTATAACTTTTGTGAAAGCGAAATTTGAATAATAATCAACATGAATAAGTAAGTGTGCACATAAGCTTCTTAAATGTGATACAAATATCTGTGTATAAATATTAAAATGGCTTTTTTTTTAAGAGAAAGAAGGGAAGAATAAGGTCTTTGAATGTGTTTTAAACTATTTTATAAAAGAAATGATAATTTTTGAACAAATGCATTTATTTTTCTTAAATAAATTTTATATCACAGGAGAAAAATCTGATTTCATATTAAAAAAATTAGCTACAGTGATCTCTCACTTACACACATTCTCTTTTACATGCGTTTTTTTCTTGGTCCGGGCCAGGGATATATGAAAACAATGACAACTCTTATTCATTTGTGCATGGAACTACAGAAGTACCTTTCACTTATGCACAAAACTTTTCTTTCGCTGAAATTTTCTTAGTACAAATTGTAAGTTCTTTAAGATGAAAATTTAATCACAACAGAATTGCGGGAAATTGGTAATTTAGATGTTGAAATAAATGTTAGTGACAAAAATAAAGACGACGACAAAGATGCGGCAAAAGTTCCCCCCTAATTCTCACAAGAGCACTGGAAGCATTAGAGAATCTGCAGGACTATTTTCAGTTCAATTTTGGAACTGAAAGAAATTTTTCATGTCTATGAACTTGAAAAAACTCTGAAAATATGAAAAAAAAAAAAAATCCTCGATTGTAACAGAGCTTCTATCCTAATCCAAAGGATTGCTAGTACCGTCCCTTTTTCCACACCACTTAATTTTTAGAGCAATTCTCTTCAAATGTATTTTCGATGAATTACAAAGAAAAATACTCTAAAAAAGACTGGTGTGGAAAAGGGGCGGAGTTAACAATCCTCCGGATTTGGTTGGCGGCTTTGTTGTAAGTTTATTTGTAAGAATATACATAGGAATAAAAGAAAATTTAAGTAAAAAAGCACTTCATTTGTGTGTGTATGTGTTTATGAAGAAAATAATTAATGGAAGTTATACATGCAACTTATACATTTTGTATTTTCAAAAACACATAATCTCATTTACATTTTTTAACAATACTATATGTATATAGCATTAATTAACAACTACTGTGTACACTCTGTTGATGTTTCGCTTTTAAGCTCCCTTTTGTGGTTTTTCACTTAAATGTGTTTTTCACTTATGCACGTTTTTGTCACTGTCCCTTGTGCCCACGCATAAATGAGCGATCACTGTTAAAAGGATCACTTTAAAAAGGAAATCTTTTTATTTATATATTAGCAGGCTACGCCTGCTTCACTGGTCACTAAGTTTAAATGGATTTTCAAAAGAAGTGAATCACTATTTATTTTTTATATCACATTTTCGGCTTTGTAACATAATTAAAAATTCCTTTTAAGGTCAAAAAGTCAAAATAACATATTACAAATTAAATTAAATATTTCTTCCATTTAGTACTCATTTTACAACAATGCTCTG
Organism: Salticus scenicus; assembly: GCA_963930645.1. Lineage (NCBI taxonomy): Eukaryota > Metazoa > Arthropoda > Arachnida > Araneae > Salticidae > Salticus > Salticus scenicus. The sequence continues at coordinate 270,775,395 of OZ005650.1, forward strand.
TGGTCTTATGTGAATGATTCTCAAGAATAAATCAAAAATTGTTTACAAATTTAAAGGATTATATATGGGAAATAAGTACACTGTAATTTAAAAATTGCAACTCTTAGAACTTCAAAACTGATAATTTTTAAAAAGTTATTCATTATTCTTTAATATTAGACTGCTTTTTATTTAATATTAGACTCTTGTTTTAAGATAAAAGCAATCAAATGATATTGTGTTGTGAAACTTTGCAACGTAATATCTTTAAATCTAGTAACTTGATGTATATAGTGTCCTCACAAAAAATGAACAGTTTTTAGAGCTCTTTTAAAAAAGTATAACATCTGTGCAATCTTTTTATAAAAAAGTTATCAGTTTTTATTAAAAGGAAAAAAAAAAAAAAAAATAGGCTGACCTTTATCAAAAGCAATTGAATGATATCACATTGTGAAACTTTGCAATGTAATACCTTTAAATCTAATAACTAGATATATACAGTGTCCTCTCAAAAAATGAACAGTTTTTAGAGCTCTTTTAAAAAAGTATAACATCTATGTAGTATCTTTTAAACATCAGTTTTTACTAAAATAAATGGCCTACTTTTATCATCAAAGTAGTTAAATCTAGACCAATCAAAAATAGAAGTGGTCCGCCAACAAACTCTTTGCTCTATTTATATAGAAAATTTGCAAAAATGTATTTTTAACTAGATTCATAAAACTTAAATTCTACTTGAACCTAACTGGCAAAAATCATATAGCAAATCTAATCTATAGTTAAGAAAAAAAGTTAGTGCTAAACTGACCTGTAATTCAAGTAAGGTTCAAATAAAAATGGGTTACCCTATCCAACACAGGACTCTAATTTGAACTAATGGATACTAGCAGCATAGATGTTATGTAAATAGATAATATGCTTTACAAAAATAGATTTTTTGAAATATCACTTACCATAACAACCAGGTTCCAAAGTTTTGCAAAAAGAAGCAAATGCATTTCTCATTTCAGTCAGAGTAAGATTTCGAAATGCAAAAATGTTAAAACCTAAAGATGAAAGTATGATAGCCAAATCTCTCACATCAGCTGTTGGTTTTTCAAGATTCTCCATATATTCATATGTATCATTAGCAATCATAAAAGCATATTTCTGAGTGGCTAAAAATGCAAAAGAAATACTTTGGTGTTTTCTTCATTTTTATTAAATATACAAAATTTTTTAGAAATAAACATAACTACAGCATATATATATGATAATGAATTATTTTACGTGCGCGGTAGTCTGGTCGGTAAGAGCAGCGAGTTCGTGATCGAAAGATTGCAGGTTCAGTTCTCGAGCCGGCCGATGACCGTCGTGTACGCTAATAGTGGCTGGTGCACGCTAAATTCCACCGTGGTCGCAAAGTCCTCCAAGTTCCCATAAAAAATTATACCTCTGGGGATACCGGAACATGGGTTTAACTCGCTCTGATCCGGATCAAAATTCGAGTTCCTGTTGTTTGGCTGGTGCTGCCATCTTTCACCAGCTTCTGGAGCTAAAGTCGTACTTCCTCCCTATGAGGCACTCCTAAATAATGGAAGACGCACCCCTCATGCCTTAAAATAAATCCGGTTAGTTCCACTACTGGGGCTCGGAATTTCCGAGTGGCATACGACAACAACAATTATTTTACGTAGTAAAAGCCAAGCAACAGATACAATATCACTGAAACCACATAGACTAATAAGAATGAATATTTTTCAAGTAGGAGAAGCTCAGACAGGTGAAAAAAATTCTTCAGGGGAGACTTTTTTCACCCTTGAGCACCAATGTACGATTTTGTTCATTAGTAGCTATAATAGTAAATCAATAGTGGTCCCCCTATCATACATGAAACTGATTGAAGTGAAATTTAAAATGGAATAAACTATTAAATACAAATTATCAAAGAATCTAACAGAAAACAACTTTAATAGACAAAACATAATAAACAAACAGTACTCAGAGGATGATACATTTTGAATCACATGGATTAAAAAAAATATATATATATTAATTCAGGGGTTTATATATTTATGGAGTAAAAACAAGCAAAACTCAAGGTTTAGTGGTATAGCTGATAAAGAATAATGAAACTATATAGCAATATGGATATTTATTACTAATTTTAAGAATAGTTGACAACGCAAATGAAGAATTTGAACATTTAAAGGAAAAAGAAAGAATGCATATTAATACAAGGTAAATGCAACAGGACTTCTGATTATTTATATATATATATATATATATATATATTATCCTCATCCTCTTGGCAGAAAGATATTCAATTATAATTCTGTATCTAAGTCTACCTCTTTTACTAACACTGTAACATGTAAATGCAATGATCCTTCTTTCTCTAAATTTATTGACAGAGACCATGGACACATTATCACTGGTAATCTCAATATTATTGATAATCATCAATTAAAAAAATTCATGGAATTTGGAACCAAATTTAGACTTCCAGTTAAAACTAGCATTCCACAAATCTTTCAACAGTTTTCTTATGACCTAGATTTATTTATTTATAAAATATCTATTACTCATAATAAACCTATTGCCTACTTCACTCAATGGAAAGTTTTAGTGTTACAAAAAATTAAAAATGCATTATTTATCAATTCTTCAAATGTGGTGTTATTTAAAAAATCTGTACTTCTTAACTCTATCAAATTACTACAGAATGACTTTGTGATCACTTATGTTGATAAATCACCTAATAATTATGCCATTATTTGTAAATCCTACTATCTCTCTATTTTAAACTCTTCAGTCACTAATAGTAACATCTTCAGTTTAACTAATAATAACCTTATTATTAATAACCAAAAAATACATAATTACTATAAACTACTTCAACTTCCCTTCAATAACTTTAATTATCCTTATATAGTTCTCATACCTAAGTTTCACAAATCTCCAATTAAATTTCGCACTGTCACTGTTGGGTGTAACACTTATAACAACAATGCTAATAAAGCTCTACTGGATATTCTAAAACAAATTTACAATTGTACTTGCAAAGTTGATAATTTACACTGTCTTAAAAATAGCTTTCAATTAATTAAATACATCAAATCGCTCCATTCAATAGACAATATTATGACTTTTGACTTTCAAGATCTTTCCAGTAATATTGAGTTATCAGATCTTAGTAATATCATTTACAGTCTTTTTCAAGAATATAAAGCTCAAATTAATCTTCCTCACAATTTTAAAGCAGAAAAATTTAAAACACTTCTTAACTTTGTTATCCATAATAATTATATTTTCCACAACAACGATATCTATTTGCAACAATTAGGCATCCCACAAGGAGGTTGTAGCTTCAGTATTTTGGCAGATCTCTATCTTTATTATTATGAAAAGCAAATCTGCAATGATGATGTTCGATTTTATCGTTACATCGATGATATTATTGTATTTTATCTCAACAAGCACTCACAAAATGACTTTTCCTTCAATTATCCACCTGATTTAAAGCTAACTCAAAATACTCTAACTAATCAATCAATTAACTTTTTAGATCTCAAAATAATCATTGATGTTAATAAAATTTACACAGATATCTATGACAAACGGCAAGATTTTAGTTTTAAAGTAAACTTATTTACACATTTTAATTCATGTCTGCATCTTTCGGTATTTAGAAATGTCATCATTAACCATTTATTTCGAATTAATCATTTATGTTCTGCGAAGTTTAAAAACAAGAATATTAATAACCTGATCACAGCCACTGCTAAAATGGGTTTTCCTAAAAACTTTGTATTTTCTATCCTTAACCATGTCTCTGTCAGTACAAAAAAAAAAAAAAAAAAAAAAGCTGTGTACACTTTTGTGTATATCAACAAAAAAATTATAAAATAATAAAAGACAATAAAAAAGATGGCGGTTGGGTGGGCAGATGTTTGATTATGGAGGTGGGGTGGTGTTGTAAGGCTGGATGGTTGGGTGGGTTTGTGAAATTAAATTTAAAAAAAAAAAAAAAAAAGCAGAGGGCTTGTTGCATTTACTTTGTATTGCTATGCAAACTTTCTTTTTCCACTAAAATTTCAGTTTCTTCCTTTTTAAGTTGTCAACTATATTTAAAATTCTAATCAATCGGTGAATTTCATTGTTATTCATCTGCTTTGAAATTTTGCTTTTTTAAATCCATATGGTTCCTGTTCTGGTCGTGGCGGGCTTGTGAGTGTTGCCGGCATGAAACTAGTTTAACCCCACAGGCAAGTCACAAGTCTTGCCGCCTGCCTTTTTCCTTCCTATCTTGTGCTTCTTAGGTTATTTTTTCATTAATTTTGATAAGTTTATGGTTTTGAGTTGGGATTTGTTGTGTTACTTTATTGATTCATTTGTTTTGCAGGCTGTTGATCAGTGGATCTGGTTTCTTTATATTAGTGTATTTCATCCACTGATAAAATTTTTTTAAATCTTATTGGTCATTGGTGTTTCAGTGATCTTGTATCTGTTGCTTGGCTTCTACTATGCTTAATAGATCATCTTTATTATATATATATATATATATATATAATTTCACATTCCCACCCAACCATCCAGCCAAACAACACCAACCAACCTCCATAATCAAACATATTCACACCCAACCTCCACCTTTTTTATTGTCTTTTATTGTTTTATAATTTTTTTGGTAAAAATACACAAATGTGCATTCTCTTTTTATTTCTTATTTTTTTATGTACTGACAGAGACGTGATTACGGATATAAAATGGAAAATACAAAGTTTTTATGAAAACCCATTTTAGCAATGACTGTGATAATTTTATTAATATTCTTGTTCTTATACTTAGAAGAGCATAACTTTTTAATACGAAATAAGTGGTTAAGGATGATGTTTCTAAATACTGAAAGATGCAGACAGGAATTAAAATTGTAAATAAGTTTACTTTAAAACTAAAATCTTGTCGTTTGTCATAGATATCTGTGTAAATTTTATTACCATTAAATATTATTTTTTGATCTAAAAAGTTAATTGAGTTATTATTTAGAGTATTTTGAGTTAGCTTTAGGTTAGATGGATAATTAAAGGAGAAAGCATTTTGTGAATTTTTGTTAAGATAAAATACAATACCATGATCTATGTAAAGATAAAGCCGTACATCATCATAACAAAATTGTTTTTCTTAATAATAAAGGTAAAGATTAGACATGTGCCGGAGCTCCGTATTCGTATCTGTATCAGCGAGAAAAAAAAATCTGGATCCCTTTTTTTTCTTCGACGGATGTAACACAGATCTTTTGTAGAAATTTCCATAAAATCAGGAAGAAACTGTTATAACTCATTATAAACTATCTTTAATGTATAACTAAAAGAAATACAGTACAGCCTCGCTTTTACATTTTAGGAATTTACATTTTCCCGTAATCTACAATTTTTCTTTTAAATCCCTTCATTTTTCCTATATATACCATGAAATCTTCACTTTTACATGATGAAATTTTGAATTTCCCGTCGTTTGCACTTAATATATACAATGTTTATAAAGGAAATACATGCTATAATTTAATTAAAATAATAATATAAAATTGAAACATCTGATAAAATTTTCAAAATTGAGTTTTTGTTATATTTACACATTTTTAGGTACATGAATCCGAAAATCATGTTTTTAGTGGTTGGTCTGTGTGTGTCTGTTAGAAGAATATCTCCTGAACAAATAGTAGCAGGCAGTCCAAACTCTGTATTCTAAATCTGTATGTTATAGTAATACCACACAAAACTTTTTCTTGAGATCAAGTTGTGATGAAAAGCTATCACCATTCTTTCCAGCTTTCATCCAATTTTTAATGTCCTATTTTCCCTCTTAAATTAATTAATATCAGCTAATAAAAAAAACCTCAATTTAAGTATTAAATAATCCGGATCTACTTTAGAACATCCATGTATTAATATTTTGTAATTTTATTTATCACGTATTTTCCGCGATCGTAATTTAATTTAAAATATTTTCACAATTTCGGCGTAATATGTCCATTCCCGGCATTGTGTGTTGCATAACGTTTACTCCACCGCGCTTTGGTCACATGCTCCGTTTCCGTCAATCGGCGCACGCTTTCACGGATGCGGGGTTACCGTTGATCGAGGTTCGCGTTTCGCGGCATGGCAGTGAACACCGGGAGTTCGGGAGCGGAGGACATGGAACGAGGGTCTGCGTTTCCCCACAGTTTTTCCGTTAGGATCGGCATCGGTGTGGCAGCTCGCGTATCATTCTCCTTTTTAATTATTTTACTTCTTCTATTATGCAAATAACACATTTTGACCTTTGAAATTTTTGTTGGAAGATTTTGTAATGAATAAAGGATATTCGTTTAAGAATAGAATTAGATCTCTTCATTAGAAAAATTGAATGTGTCAGATTCCCGTAGATCGGCGACAACAATGTACCTGGTAAGTACTTCCACTAAATTTTGCCTAAAACCTTTATTTACGATCACGTTATATTCTTGAGATAAAAATTATCTTTCATAATACACTTTTATTTTCATAACTTTCAACAACGAATTTTTTATTACACCACAGTTGGTGTCAGGACCTTCGTCGCTGGATGGCACATAGTTAGTTCCTTTCATCTAATAATAATTAAAAGTCAATATTCTTATGAAATATGCCGATGCAGGGCGCGCCAGCACTGTCAGGCGCCTGTGTGCAGAGTTTCAGTTGGCGCCCTATACTACTTAAAAAAAAAAAAAAAAAAACATTTTATAAAAAGTTATTATTCAGTAAGTCAATTGAATGTAAATAGAGGAAACAAAAATAGGCAGATTTTGTGTGAATGTGAGTGCAGCAATGCCGCGTTGAAGCATTACAATACATGGCTTAGATGAGAGCTGTAAATGTAAAAGTTTCTATTTGTTTCCGTCTAGTTTTTAACTAAATATTTAAACACAAAACATAATGTTAGTAAACTAAACGTTCCTTCACTTCATTATACCTTTTGTGAGTATTACGCATATCATAATAATCTACAATCCATATTGTTACCAAAATGTCGATTTTCTTGCGTGAAAAAAGTAATTGTAAAAAAAAAAAAAAAAAAAAAAAAAAACAGTAAATTATTGTACTCAAAGTCATACCTCAAAAAGTCATAAAACAACATTAAAAACACCACAGAGTGGAATTTCACTCATTTAAGAATAAAATATAAACCATTTAAACCGTAACGAACGTTCAGAACAAATGTATGAATACAACTGATTTCTTTGGGAGTGTCTCTTCTGTTTTTATAATTTTTGTTCGTGACTTGGCGAACTTTTGAGGTTATTTATTCTGTGCCAGAAGCCAATTAATGAATCCAGAAAATTTCAGAACTCGGCTCTTACTGAAGATAGAGCTTCGAAATTTTGGAAAAACTAAATTATTACTTCTCGCCAAGTTTGGTCGCCATGTCGTCAAATTCATCGTTAAGTTTGCCAAGTCTGTATCCAAGGCAGATAATCACCTTCCACCCCACCCCCGTTAAAATTGAGTGAACTGCTCCTTATTTGTACTTTAACTGTAAATCTGCTTTTGTTGCAACAACACCTTTCATTTAGGAAAGTGGTTTAACTCTTTACAATACTATAATGAAAAATAAATAAAAAAAATTCCGTAGTAAGTTCTGTTTTTTGAATTTCATTGTTGAAAACTCTCGAAATACTGTTAAGATCAAATTAATATATGACTATCAATATAGTGACAAGATTTGACTTGGTTAGTTATGGAAGTTTTTTTTTTTTTTTTAAGGAACAAATAAATTAATAAATACATAAAAAAGGAGCATACAATAAATATTACTTGGTAAATATGAATAAAAAATACCTAACAGGGGGAAAATATCTAATGTAAGGAATTCTGCCCATTTTCATTATCTAAACTTTATATGTAATTTGTATGTAAATTTATATGTGTTTTACCATATAGTAGTAAGATACAAAATTCTTTTAAACTATTTTGCCGTGACGTTTGTACGTGGCACAGATATTATTAGAATAAATAAATTTATAAGTAAATAAAATAGGAATATACAATAAAAATTATTAAATTTTAAAGTAGATTATATGAACATTTAAACAGATAATATTATTTAGTGAAATGAAATTCATTTGCTTGAGATTTGTGAATTCTGGAATAATATATATCCATTTGATCTAAAATATCTTATGCTATCGATGTAATTGCAAAATTCAAAAATCTGTCTGATACCATTATGGAGTGTATTTTTCGATCACTTTAAATTTAGAGAAAGATTGTTCCACTGATGCTACTGGTAATTATAACAAAATAATCTCGAAAACAATTAATTCACGCATAAAATTTATTCTTGGTGAAATAATTTGGAGTAAGGCGACGCTTGGAAACGTGTTTGTGACCTCAAGGAAGGAAAAGTGTGCTTTCGTAAAATCCCGTTACAATAGGTGTCGGATACATAGAAATAATTTACGTACCAAAATACGTGACCGCAGTTCCCATAGATTTTGCACGACAAATTTAGCACTAAAAAACAAAAAGGAGGGTCGGGGGGGGGTCCTCGAATTTACCACCTCATTACGTCCCTCCCCCCCAAATCGAAAATTACAAAGAAAAATAAATAAATAAAAAATGGGTTTTTGGAAATATCCTAAAGAAGACGCATACCTGTTTTATAAATCTTTGTACCATTTTTAGTAGAACACTTTTAATAGAATCCGGAATTGTGAAATTTCCCCCCAAAACCGAATTTCCCTTCCCCCCCCCCCTTAAAAATCGAAAATTTCAGAAAATGTTTTATTTATTTTTCTGGGGGGAGGGGGGGGGCTCTCAAGTCTAGTCTCCCCATATGCAATTTCCTCACTGTGAAGCAGCTTGGAGCCGAGTTTTGCTTAGAAACGTGTTTTTTGCCTTCTTTCTCCCTTACCCACCCAAGATCAAAAATCACAAACACCAAAAAATGGGTTTTTGAAAATATCTATATATAAAAACGGCTAAGAGATTTCCCTGGACTCTGTCTGTGTGTGGACGCAAGTTTCCACCAAATTTTAATACTTTAGTTAATTTTAAAAAATCTTATTGTCCGATCGATAAGTTGTTTAATCCGACGGATTCAGAAAACTCGCTCCTTTTATTTGGTACCTCATTTGTAACGATTTTTTTTTTAGCATGAAATAAAATATGCTTTCACGCGAAAAATAAAAAATTTAAAAATTTTAAATTTGCTCATGCATATAAAAAAATAAAAATATGAAAATGGAGTTAAAAAAAAAAATAAAAAATAAAAAAAAATTATATACCTGAATTTTAGATTTTTTCCTTTTTCCTATTGTTTAAAAAGTATGTTCTGGCACGGACGAATCGCGCTTGACATGAAAGCTAATTCAGCATTATATTAAAGAGCTTTACTTATTGATAATTCTGGGTAATTTTTAAAATTTTGATGCTGAAATCGATCAGACAATTTTCGATAAGGACTCCACTTTCGCAAAAGCGACTTTAAGCCAAATAGTGCATCAAAAATATAAATAAATTATAAAATATTGAAAAACAGAAATGAAAGAACAGGTAAGGGAAAAAAAAAAAAAAAGGAAGAAACAGAAAAAATAATCACATATGTATTTTTGTCTAAAGTGGCGGTAAAGTTTCAAAAGTCGCGATATTAAGGTTGCACCAAGATCAGGTTTACATATTTCATTATTTATTTTTCTATATACCAACTACCATTAATAACTCAATTACTATTATAACCTTTTAAGCCAGCATTTTTTTTTTAACCGGTTTCGAAAGGACGTAGCCTTTCTTCATCAGGTGCAAAAGAACGCGTGCTACTGCCTTGTAGGCAAAACCAAGACTAAAAGCAGGGCAAAATCCAGAGGGGGAGAAGCAACACAAACAACCAATAGGAAGCATCATGCGGGACCAATCAGAGAGGAACACACACACACACACAAAAAAAAAAAAAAAAAAAAAAAAAAAAAATTGGCTTAAAATTTGTGGTGTGTAAAGAAGTTTTAAAATCTATATATTGATTGTACACCAGTTTTGAATTTTGTTTTGGTACTATTATAACCCCAAAAATTGTCTCATGCGATAGACGATCATAGCACATTGTAATATTATTATATTTGGCGTGAAATTATTGTCATTTTATGGTTGATCGAATAAATCAAATAAATATAGAAAATAACATGAAAAAAAAAAAATGTTATATACACCACGTATAATAGTGTTGTTCATATGTAAGTGGGATTCAAATATAAAATTGCTATATCAATTTTTTTCGATACTGTCCGTTTCGAAAGTGTCATCTGATAAGCATCCGAAAGGAAGCCCACTAATAGGCTATTGTCACAAACACCTGACACCCTATTGTTAGACACAGGCACATGAGGGTCTGCGAATGAGTGGATCGCTGCCAAAGGCAGCGGGGAACCAAAGCGGGCTTTAGAGCAATTTCATGATTTATTTTTTTTATAAAGTGATATAGAAAAAAGTTTTCTTTAAATATAGTGACCAGCGAAGCGGGCAAAGCCTTCGTTGATTCACAACCTTCACTGATTTCATAAATTTAAAAATGATTTCATTAACAAACTTTGATCTATTGGTACGCAAGCAGCATCTGGCTGTTTTCTACAGTTTGAGTTTGTACATTTCGAGTTTGATTTTAAAAATTTTCCCGCATTTAGAATTCGATTCGTTTCCGAACCGAGGCTTTTCTAGTCCTAAAGAATATACATGGCTGTTTTCAACAGTTTTGTACTATTTTTGGTGTTTTTCTACTCAAAAATCCGGAGTTTACGAATTTTCCCCCGAAAATCAATTTCCTTCCTCTCCCCTTAAAAGTCAAAAATTTCAAAATTGTAGACAATGATTATTATTATTATTGTTGTTGTACTCAAATCTAGACTCTTAATGTGCAATTTCTTCACTGTGGTAATTTGAAGCCACGTTATGCATATAAACGTATTTTTACCTCCTGCCCCCCCAGGGGGGGGGGGGAATTTACGAAAGTTTATAGGTATAATTTTAAGTTGGGTAATTCCTGCCAAGTGTCGTTGAATACTGTCCAGCTGCTCTCACGTGATACCCACACAAAAATGTTATTGACATGCAGACACAACGATCGTACATTCACCACACATGCACACACACACACAGAAAATTTTTTGAAAACAGTATTGGCGTTCCCGGTGTCTAAAATGTGAAGATATCGCATTTTTTTTTTTTTTTTTTTTTTTTTCGAATTTGAGAAATTTACAGACAAAAGTCCGATTTTATTAATATAGATGTTACACCGATAATGCAAAGGGGAAAAAAGTACTCTAAGTAAAATCTCCGGTTCTATTAAGTCTTTATTTATGCAATCGTTGTCATTTTAGTAACCTAAGTGGCCTTTTTCCGCCAGAAGAGGGGGGGGGGGGGAGATTAAGACGCCCTTTTAAATTTTTATATAATAATTTGATCTGTTAAAAAAGTCAAAGATAATTTTGCTGAAGGTAGGTACATCTTTACAAAATTATTCCATTATTAACGTGCCCTTCCACAAAAAACCTCTTGAACAATTTGAGGAACACAAGTTTTGCCAGTACATTTTTCAAGGCGGCTCATTTAGCAACACTACTCGCATATGGCTTCAGACCGGCATTATGAAATCATATTTAATAAAGCAATATATAGTTTTTTTTTTCTCTTTCTTTTTTTTCAAATAATTTACCCTCGGCTTGCGCCTTTCTTTACCTGGCGCCTGTGTGCGCCGCGTGCCGATGGCACAAATAAATAAAAGGAATTCTTGAGAAATTTAACAAGATTTATTTCAGAAATATAGGTATTGCAGGTCAAAGAATAGAAATAGAGAACAAAAGTTTGAAAACGAAAGTACATAGAATATTATAGTGAATTGATGAAAATGTGCTAAAATATAAATTCAAATGAAGGTATTTGATACATTTATTCAATATATTTGTTTCGTTTTAAAATTGTTTATGAAATATTATTTTACTGGATCGTAAATTAAGATACTTTCGATTTCAAGGAAAAAGAATTCTTTTGTTTATGTTTTGATTACAGTCTTTACAGAATTTTAAAATTATTCTTGTTGAAAATAAGTAAAGAAATTAGTGTGGAAAATATAAAAACTCATGAGTATTTTGCTATGTTTTTCCTGTTTCTATGAGTACAATATAATATAATTGGTTTATCTATTTGTGTTTTTATGAAATATTTTGATTAAGTACATTGTAAATTTTTTTTCATTAGTCTGATGAATATTGCATAGGGGTATAAAATAGAGTAAAATGGCTCATAAATTCTCATTTAACATAACCCCATTTTCGGGAGATCCTGAAAAATTTTCGTTCTTTAAAGAACAATTTACTTCTTACGTAAAATTAAATAATTTGTCTGATGCTGAAGCACTCATCATGCTGAAATCAAGACTTGATGGTGCTGCATTTACATACTACATAGAATCTCCAGAGTTGCAGAAAATCACCAAATACTCAGAACTTTTACAAAAATTAAAGATGTTCTTTACCAACACGACTACACATAACGGCATGAATGATTTTGAATCCATAACGCTTCTGCCAGGTGAAAATATCAGATCATTAGCACATCGAATAAGCAAACTTACCTCAATAGTGTATCCCAAAGTTTTGGATGAGGGTGCCCTGCAACAAATAAAACTTACAAAATTTTTCCAGGCTGTTCCTGCCAGTATTAAAATCAAGCTAGTTGAGCAGGCACCTAGTAATTTTGATGAAGCTGTAGAAAAAGCTGCAAACCTATATACTCAATATGCTAACCATAACATTCTAAATTTTCTAACCACAAATCATTCAACCTCTGACTCAGAGAAAAATTTAAACCCTCTAACTGCTCAGATTAATCTAGTAAAAGTCAGGAATGCAAATTCAGGTGACTCTAACAATACATATAACAAGAAAACAAGTCAGTCACATTCACCAGAAGTTTCTCATTGGAATCGAATGTTTTCAAAATATAAATTCAACAACAAACGTAAATTCAATAATAATAGATCATACGAACACAATAGGAACCAATTCAATAGATACAGAACAAAATGCCAATTTTGTGGCAAATTTGGCCATGAACTCAATAGGTGTCGCCAATTTGAAAATCGCTTTGGCAAGGTTTTGCAAGATACTCCCGTTCCTCATGTTAATAAAGTGAACTCTCAATCATCCACTTTTCCATCACCTCTACCATTTTCGCAATCACATTATGTAAACTCTCTGCAACCGACTGGTACTTTTCAACAAACAACTCCTTTTCCTGGTGAACAGTCGTCTGATCCACAACAAATGCAAGCACCTGCTCCACCAAATTTCAATGTTCCGCAGTCTCTGCCTTATCAGTTTCAGAACAATACTTTGCCAATTCCTGGCACTCAACAAATGCTAACAACCCACCCAAACTACAATTGAGAGGCTCTGAAGGTGCCAGGGTTTCTCATACATTCGTACCCCCTATTATGGTACCGAATATGCCACCTCCAACTTTCAGAAATAACTCTTTGCATCTTCATGCAATGAAAGATCTCAGAAATAAGTCCACTCAAACCTTTAATGATACTAATGATCACGCTGTCACACCAGATGCAGATACATTTGTCGATTATGTACATAATAATGTCTCATTTCTTGATAATAATTCTAAAGAACACTTCACTTATTCAGTGCATGATCAAAATTCTCTCATTCCCCCTCCTTTGATTAATGTAACACTCGCTAAGTTAGAATTTAAATTTCTTGTTGATTCGGGATCTAGTATCTCCTTGATATCCGCTGAGTTCTTCAAAACCATAAAATCATTCATTCATTATAAATTTATATCAAGAAATGTTACCATTAAAACGATAAATTCATCAGTCAATTTTGCTGGATGTGCAGAAATAAGCTTCCATGTACACAAGCAATTTTTTCGACATCCATTTTTCCTTGTGGACTTTTCACAATCTTATTTTTCTGGCCTTTTGGGCACAGACTTTCTGCAAAAACATGCCATGACGGTGAACTTTTCAACAAAATCCGTAATTTATAAAGATCTACAATTTCCATTTGTATCAATTCTCAGTGGAAATAATAACGAGTTGGTAAATGTTCAAAATGTAAATAATGATAATGTTTCTCAAAGTGCTTCTACTATTGCTCAAATTACTTCTGGTGTTTATCCAGATACACAACAAACCACACATAGTGATATGTGTAATGATCATGTTAATAATAACGTTATTTCTCAAAATTCTACTGTGTATCGGGATGTACAACAAATGCAGTTTAACAATAATAATAAATTCCCTAATGATAATCATACAAATGCTATTGTTTCTCAAAATTCTTCTCCCTTACAAAGTAATATTTTTGAAGCTGTCATGTTGCATGACAATGTTTTTTTCTCATTAATTAATTTTAATAATTTCGTTTTAGAAAAACACTTTAAAATAATCAATTAAAATAATCATTTATCTTTAATTCACATTTTTAAATTAATTCCGCTTACGAATAACTTTAAAATTTAATTAAGTAAGAAATTATCTACTTGCCGTAATTGGTTATTAACTTAATCATTAATGTTGCCATCCTTAGCATTTTAAATGCGTTTCGGCATTTAACGAAACCGCGATAAACTTTCCGTAGCGCGCGATCTCTTTGGTTCCGTTTTGCAAAACCAGATCGCAATTTTCTCTCAGTGGAACTTCATTTTCGGCAGATGAGCTTTCCCTCTCCTAGCCATATTGCACGACGCTCCCGATTACCGTTCCGATGAAGCGTGGGTTCAAGGGACAGCGTCGCTTGTCACGTGATCAAGTTTAAATTTCTCCGGAGCTGATTCGCCGATGCAGCGCGTAGCTCCGCTTGCCGCGTTTTGAGTTTGAAAACAAGCGTCACTTACGTTTGGGAAGCGGTGATGTAAAGAAGCCACGATATTCAGCGCTGGGGCGCAATCGTTCGTTTTGAGCGATGGCCGCGGCGCCAGTTTTAAATATAACTTGACTACCAATGATAATTTTATCTAGAACTATGATGGATTATACAGAGTATTGGAAATAATCAATTCATAATTATAGAACAACTTTTCAAGTACTTACTCAAATTCGGTATTGCCCTCATTCATTTACTAATGAAGCTGAAGTCATCGCCTCTGAAATAATAGCCATCCATCCTCAAAATATGAAGCCGATAAATAAAGTGAAATTCTCTCCAAAGAAGTTTCCTCTTTATTAATGTGTACTTGGATTCAACTAATTTCATAACAAAGTAAGATCTTATTTTTCTATTTTTAATTTTGATGTTCCGTTATTACATAAGAGCGAGCCACCATCATGAACTCCCGGGTTTCAGCGGATGCAACGTATCTAATTAACCTTTTGCCTGATCTTTTAATTCCTACTAATTAAAAAAGATGAAACCAACTTTTATACGAATTTAAATGCCACTATACTTTTAAAGAACTTTGCCAATTTTAAGAAGTTAATACATCAAGCTAATTGAAAGACTGAATTCTAGTATCAACGGCCATAGAATTCCAAAAATTTATTTATCATCATTTCTAATACCCCAACATTACCATACCATAGAAGCTAAGCTTGAAAATAAGGTATTAATACAACCAAATGAAGAATTATTTGTTAAAGTATTCTGTAATAACATTTCTTCAAATTTAAATTTTCTATTTGAATCCATTCCGGATAACAAAAGGGACTGTCCTATGGCTATCATTTCTTTAAAGGATGTAAATTCTAACACTTCTGAAAATTCTCAACAAAATAAAATTGTATTCAATGTGTTTCTTAAAAATATTTCTGATGAAACTATTCATTTAAACAAAAATCAATGCCTAGGTCATGTCTATGAGATAGATGATATACAAGAATTGCAAAACGAAAACATCCCACAAGTAAATGCATTTGTAAATTTAATCAAAGCTTCTGAAGACACACTAATTTTAAGGAAAAAGGAATTCAATATAGATAATTTTAAAATAGATCATCTTAATTCACAACAACAATCTGAAATAAAAAAATTACTTACCCGGCATTGGTCAGTGTTCTCTTCCACTCTGAATATCATGGGGCACACAGACTATGTTGTGCCACAATTAAATTTCACCTCTAACTTTCCTCGAAGATCACTTCCGTATCCAATTCCTCAAAGTCTCCAAGCTGAAGCCAAAAGGCAGTTGGAAGAAATGAAAGAGGCAGG
This sequence comes from Salticus scenicus, assembly GCA_963930645.1. Lineage (NCBI taxonomy): Eukaryota > Metazoa > Arthropoda > Arachnida > Araneae > Salticidae > Salticus > Salticus scenicus. Next base: position 270,791,587 of record OZ005650.1, read on the forward strand.
TATTATTTCCAACACCATTTCGGATTGGGCCTGTCCTCTCCTTCTCGTAAAAAAGAAAATTGGTGCGGATGGAATTCAAAAATATCGGTTTGCTCTTGATCTTCGATTGGTAAATGCCATAATAACACAGTCTTCTTACCCTCTTCCGAAGATACAGGACATCATTTCAAACATAGCTCAATTTAAATTTTATTCAAACCTAGACCTTCACAGTGCATACAATCAAATAAATCTACCTGAAGAATATAGACAAAAACTTGCTTTTAATACACCCTTTGGAACATATCAATACAACCGACTAGTTTTTGGCTTGAAAAATTCAGCTTCAATATTTCAACATTTAATGAACAAAATTTTGGATGAGGTAAACCTTCCAGGACTCTGTGCATACCAGGACGACGTAGTCGTGGCTGCAAATTCGCTAACTGAATCTATTGAGAAACTCGAAGCTCTTTTCAAATGTCTATCTAAATATAATCTTACACTTAGTTCCACAAAGTGTAATTTTCATCAAGACAAAATAGATTATCTGGGATTTAGAATTTCAGAAAACAAAATTGAACCCATCACTAGCAATATTACAAAGATCACCGCTTTCCCCACTCCTAAAACAAAAAAACACTTAAAGAAATTTTTAGGACTTTGCTCCTTCTATCGTAACTTAGTGTCAAATTTTGCTCAGAAGACAGTGCTACTTAACCAACTTACTTCAAATAAAGCCTCATTTAAATGGAAAACCGAACATGAAAAAGCTTTCAGGGAATTGCAGGACTTTTTCTTCAAGGAACCATTTCTCAAACAACCGATGTGGGACAAAACTTTTTACCTTAATACGGATGCCTCAAATCAGGCAATTTCGGCTTGTCTGATGCAAGACTTTGATGGCAAGTTACTACCAGTCTCATATTTTAGTAAGACTTTGTCCAAATCAGAAATGAAATACCCCACTTTGAAGAAAGAGCTGATGGCCATAGTGAAAGGTGTTCAAGCTTATAAATACTATTTGTATAATAGACACTTCATAATACTATCTGATAGTCTTCCACTAAAACATTTTCGTCAGTCTTCCTCTCCAACCGATCTAACAACCAGATGGTTGCTTCAATTAGATGAGTACTATTTCACTTTCTCCCACATTCCTGGCAAGCAACTTGCAGACTATTTTTCAAGATTGCCTGTAAGTCCAGAAAAGCAGAAAATTCAATCACATCCACAACTTATACAGACCAACGAGATCCTTCCCATTGAGGAAATTACATCAATTAAACAACCAGCTAATAATGATGAGCAGTATATAAACACAATTCATATCTCCACTCACATGCAACCACAAGATCCTCTTTTAGAAATTTCTGTCGCCACCATTTTGTCTGAACAATTAAAAGATAAAAAAATATCAAAAATCTACAATTCCATACTCCAATGCAAATTCTCATCTCTCAATAAGAAATATTCTATAAATTCCTCTAACAATCTTCTCATGTTCAATTGTGGCAATAAAAGAACAAATATTGACTTCATACCAAGGATCGTTGTTCCCGCTTCCCTAATACCAAAAGTTTTGAGAATTGCTCACCTTACTCATCTCGGTGTGCAAAAAACATACCAATTACTGAAACGTAATTATTGGTGGAAAGGAATGTTTAGTGATACCCAAGCCTACATAAACTCATGCTGTGTTTGCCTTCAAGCAAAACCACAAAAATATCCTCGTGCTCCGTACCAAGACACTATTTTGCCGTCTCATCCCTCTGAGATGATCAGTATTGATTTAGTAGGACCTTTTAAGAACAAATTTCATATACTCACTGTTGTCGACATTTTCTCAAGACACATGGAACTTTATCCCATCAAAATTATCACTGCTAGTTCTGTTGCGGAGAAAATTTTCAAATATATTTGCAGTTACGGAAGGCCAGCACAAATCCTATCAGATTTAGGAGTACAGTTCAATTCAGCCGTGTTCAATAATTTAAAAGACGTCTTACAAATAAATTTGAGGCATTGTTCTACAGGACATCCGCAGGCGAACAGAATTTCGGAAAGAATAAATTCATCAATAAAAGCCACAATTTCTGCTCTTCAACTTGAGGGAAAGAGTTTTTTCCATGCAATAGATCTTCATAAATCTCTATACAATGGCTCGAAGCATCCTTCCACAGGTTTTTCTCCGAACCAAATACATTTCGCTAGAGAACTCTCCCTCGTAACAGATATTGCTGATCCTTCACGTATGACACCAGTTCTAAATTTGTCTCATTCCTTAAATGAAATCTTTAAAGCAATCAATCATATTTATGCATTGGTTTACAATAATCTTCAATTTTCCCAACAATACAATCAACAAAAACAATCTCAGTATAAAAAGCTCAGAAAATTTAAACAAGGTGTTTACATAAAACCAGTCAAAAAGTTTTCAAAGAAGTTGGATGGACCATTTGAAGTAGTAAAGATAATAAGCCCTGTAAATTGTTGTATCCGCCGAGCTGGAAATCCAGAAGGAAAAACCTCTATCTTCCATATTGATAGATTGGTCTTATCGCGTCCCAGACCTCAGCACCTGGTCACACAGGACCCACCTGTTTCACAACATAACACACCTGCTGAAACTACAAATACTAGATGTCTAAATGTTCCTATTACTTCTCTGTCTAACTATACTGTTAATAACTCTTTTCACTCTACTTCACAGGAAGCAGTGGTATATTTTCCAGGCCCTGTATATAGTTTTAGAGAGCCCAATGAAATAGAGATACATCATTCCTCCATTGATGATGATGCTGTATCCCATCCTGATAGGAACCAGACCCTTGACATTCCGACCCAGCAACCTTGCAGTCCAAAGCAGTGCCATGATGCTGTACCTCTAGAGATGCCTGACCTCACTCCTGAACCGGTATCTTCTGTTGCACCAGCTGATCCTGTCGTTCATCAGCATCCTCATGTGATAAATCATAAATTTTCTTTAGCTTCATCAGATCAAGAGTTTCCTTAAACAACTGAAATGCTCAGCAATCCAGGTAATGACAGTAATTACTCTGAATCTGGTGATGCATCTGCCTCCACTATCCATAAAGCCAACAAAAATCAGAATATACTTCCACAGAAAATTACAAGGTCTCAAAATAAACTTTTAAAAGCAAATTTAAGGTACAACTTGAGACCACGAACACGTTTTAAAAAACTGTGGAAGAAGTAATAACTTTTCGTACTCAGCAAAATTTTTACATATGGCTTTATTTGCTAAATATATTTTACTTTTTCATATGCACATTTACAATATGTATAATACAATATTTGTTTACATTACTGTCATGTTTTTTTTACATTGATTTTTGTGTAAAATTTTCCTTACTAAATATATTTTACTTTTTCATATGCACATTTACAATGTGTATAATACAATATTTGTTTGCATTGATATATATATATATATTATTTAATCTTATTATGTAGTCGGTTTGCATTAGTCAATCTTGTGTTTATTTTCATTTTGCCTCAGGGATCTTTGGTTCATACCTGTCAAAATTTTCTACAATCTTAAGTATTTCTTATTTTGTTAACTCCGCTATATGATGCAAAGTGTCGCCAAATTTGTTCGCTGGCGAACTTGTTTGTGCGTCTCATTGTCTCTCATGTTCTCTGATGAGTGTTGAATTTGCACTGTGGACTGCAGCCGCTGTGTAGATTTGCACTTATCATTCATTCCATGGTTCTTTATTTCAATAGTTCACAATTTTTTTTTCAGTTTTGCACATGTTCCAGTTCTTTCATTTTTTAAGTTTTAAATTCTTAATTTCTATATTCCCACATGGTATCTGAAATCATATTCACAGGTGATTAATTATGTAATATTCAAGCTGCTGACTGATATATATATTTTTTTAAGTGTGATCACACGCAACATTTTTATTTTTAGTATAATTTGCATGCAATGTGTCTAACATATTACTTTATTTTATTACACAATGTATGTGTTGTATCTTTATGCTTCTTATTTTACATGTAGCACATTGTATTTATTTTGGTGTACATCTCCTTGTATCACAATTTTTTATTTTGAAAAATGGTACCTACTCATAATTTGTGGTGATACAATTTATTTACATTGCATTTATTTGGGAAAACACTTAGTCATAATGATGTACGGAATTTCAGTGCAAACTCAATATGTAATATTTTTTTTCTTTACCTTTTGTGGAGATTTGATGGATGCGACTTGCCTGCACCAGTCATGCAAAAAAAAAAAAAAAATTGCTGTGAAAGGGTGGAATTGTGATGAAAAGCTATCACCATTCTTTCCAGCTTTCATCCAATTTTTAATGTCCTATTTTCCCTCTTAAATTAATTAATAACAGCTAATAAAAAAACCTCAATTTAAGTATTAAATAATCCGGATCTACTTTAGAACATCCATGTATTAATATTTTGTAATTTTATTTATCACGTATTTTCCGCGATCGTAATTTAATTTAAAATATTTTCACAATTTCGACGTAATATGTCCATTCCCGGCATTGTGTGTTGCATAACGTTTACTCCACCGCGCTTTGGTCACATGCACCGTTTCCGTCAATCGGCGCACGCTTTCACGGATGCGGGGTTACCGTTGATCGAGGTTCGCGTTTCACGGCATGGCAGTGAAAACCGGGAGTTCGGGAGTGGAGGACATGGAACGAGGGTCCGTGTTTCCCCACAGTTTTTCCGTTAGGATCGGCATCGGTGTGGCAGCTCGCGTATCATTCTCCTTTTTAATTATTTTACTTCTTCTATTATGCAAATAACACATTTTGACCTTTGAAATTTTTGTTGGAAGATTTTGTAATGAATAAAGGATATTCGTTTAAGAATAGAATTAGATCTCTTCATTAGAAAAATTGAATGTGTCAGATTCCCTTAGATCGGCGACAACAACGTACCTGGTAAGTACTTCCACTAAATTTTGCCTAAAACCTTTATTTACGATCACGTTATATTCTTGAGATAAAAATTATCTTTCATAATACACTTTTATTTTCATAACTTTCAACAACGAATTTTTTATTACACCACACAAGTAAATGGTTTGTGTACAGCAACATCCAACAGAATTCAAATGTATTACGTCTATGGGGGAAATTTTTGGTAAATACAGTGTAACATCTATAGGCTGCCCTAAACAAAATGGAATAAACATATTTTTTATATGCATAAATGCATGTTTCGTGCAGATTGTGCAATGGAAATCATTCATCGTTCGTTTACAGGGCTACTTAAAGTATTTGGATATATTGGTACTATATTTGGAAATTGCTGGAAATTTATTTCATTTTATGTTAGGTGTTTTTCTTATAAAACTAAATTTAAGAACACAATGTGAAGTGCATATAGGGACTTTGCATAGCGACATTGAAAAAAAGTATATATATGTATTACAGCTTTGTTTGAGATACAGATTTGTCTTTTTTCGGTTTTCTTTGTCCCATTTGCAGTTTTTATTTTCACAAAAAATTAAAATATGAAGTTTTAAATTTCAAGTTCTGTCGTTCTGTCTTTAGGTTTAGAAGATTCATCAGTCGTAGTCAGAAGATATATGCCTACCCTCTGCACAGACATATACACAATGAATAATTTCCAAAAACTACATTTTTGGACCTTAAAACACGCAAATCAGGGAAAAAATTGATATTGAAACCAAACACGTTACTTACGGTAAAAGGGTAATGAGAGTAAAAATTGTTACATATGTACTGAATTATTATAGATTTTTCAAAGATCCATATCCATATCTGCAGATCTTGAAATAAAAGATCCATATCCGCAGATATAGAAAAACTGATATCCGTAACCGCAGATCACAGTTTTTGACGATCCGGCACATCCCAAGTAAACATCTGCCAAAATACTGGAGCTACATCCTCCTTGTGGGATTCCTACTATTTGTAAATAGATTTTGTTGTGGAAGATATAATTATTATGGATAACAAAGTTAAGAAGTGTTTTGAATTTTTTTGCTTTAAAATTGCGAGGAAGATTAATTTGAGTTTTAAATTCCAGTAAAGCACCGTTTATACATCTTTCAAGGGATAGATAGACAAATTAAAGCCATAAACATTTCTCAATTTTCTTACAAGTGTTAAAAATCATTATAATTGTTGAAAATGGCATAATTTAACAAAAATGTATTTTCAGCAATTTGTATTTACAGCCCTAATGTATCTAAATAAGTTTGTGTGGCCTGTAAACCAATCATTACCCATATGTTACAAGAAATCTGCTTTTTTGCAGCAGAATAAAGTATGTTGATTTTGCTACGTTAAATGCAATATGAAGACACTATTTGAATTCCTCTAGTCTAATCCAGCAAAAATAATCAATTGAATCAGCAATAAAGAAAAAAAAAATGGTCTGATGGTCCAGTAGCCAAAGTTTTATTTCCCAGGTTGAATATTTTATTTAAAATAATATATGTTTATGTTTTTCTGATTTATTATGTAATATCATAAAATTTACAGCTTATTTTGTAAAAAAAAAATAGTGTCTAAATTTTGTTAAAAAGTATATAATAATGAAAATAATCAGATATATAAAAATGTATCCCTCTTTTTTTTTTTGTAAATTAAATGTGTGACTAGAATAATGTGCTAAAATATCACACTATAACCAAATGTTTAATTCATTGTTTGTTTGAATATCAATCTGCTGAATAAATATTAAAAAATAATATAATAAAAATAAAAACGTCAGGAAGTATCTTGACTGCCAAGGGTCTGCTATGACTGTCTACAGTTTATAGATATATCTTTATTTCAATGATTTGGGATATTAAAGTGGATTTTTATTCTAAAAAAATATAATTAATTTACATTTTATTTTTATAATTGTTGTTTGCTAAAGATGCAAAACTTTATATAGAAAAAAAGGCTTAGATTTTTTGCGAACCATATTAAGAAAATTTTTGGTAGCCGACTAGTGATAATATTTGTGAGCCAATATATTCTCATGGTCACTGATCCCATCATAACATAGTAAAGTTATCATAGTATGCTTTTAAAAAGTACATGTAAAGCAGTACATGAATCAATAAAGCTATTTGTACCATTTTCAAAAGTAAACACACTATATGCATTTATTGATTATATGGAACAGATAGTATTACAGTTATTTTAAATAATATACCAGACAAAAAATATGCTTATAAAATTTTACCGATGTATGGAGTTGTGTCATTGGATTCATCCAATTCTACAATTGCTATTTGAGATAAAATTCGATCAAACTCATTATAAACTTCACATTGATATTCCCATTTCTTTTCATTTGTAACAGGATCAGGATGTAGATCATTTAGAATCAGCAGACTTGAAACTTCTCCTAAAAATAAAGATTGTCATAATAAAATATTCCTTAATGTAAAAAATAACATCCATGCTTTTTAATTCCATTGCAGTTAACATCTAAATGTGTGCATAAACAAGTTATTTATAACATTTATGTTATTTTAATAGAAAATATAAGTTTTAAAATATAACAATTTTTCACATTTTTGTAATGTAATGTTATTAATGGGGAAATATCATTTGATTTTGTAAATAGGAATTAGTTTTCTTTGGACATCATAGTGGGCAGCATTGATGTCCCCATTACATTAATGGGTGATTTCATAAATAAATTTATTGTACAAAATACAAAATAATTTTAATCTAATGTGGGAATTAAAATATGTACTTTCATAATTTTAATGTTTTAAAGTGCATTGTACAGCTAAGCCTAACTTTTTGAGAGTGCATTATGATATTGATCCAAATGGGGCAGGTTGAGACATTCTCTCAACCTACCCCACCACTATGCAATTCAAAGAAAGCAATATTTGCATGTTTTATATAAATTTATTGAGACTTTAAATGCGTTAAAATTGAAAAAAAAAATGGTTATCATTACTAAGAAAATTGTTTTTTCTTTAGAATTTAGACGAATGTAAAATATAGGGTAGAGTGAGGATGAATGGGACATTTTTCATGTTTTTATTAATAACGTTCATCATATGTAATTAAGAATTTTATAAATAAGTACACTTCAGTAATCAGTTACATATAAACATACTAACTTTAATAAAAAGTTATCATTTTTAATTAATAATAATTTTTTTTTTACATACATGTGCATTGTAATGGGACAGGACTGGAGTTAAAAGAAAAGAAAACAAAATGGAAAGTAAATAAATTTTTAAAGTTAAATTGGTTTATGTGATTTTATTACACACTATGAAGTTACTGAAATTAACACAAACTGATATATTGACTCAAATTAACATCAAAAGGCAAAAGTCCTTTAATTTTCACAGTTCCTAGTGCTCTAGGCTTTGGTAATTTAATCTAATAAGATCGAATCTAAAAATAAATAAATAAATAAGACACTAGAAAGATATAAATCATTATAATAGAGTACGAATTATCCAAATAAATTTTTGTTTCCGACTGATCGGAAAAAATCAGCATTCTATTCTGTATTACATTAATCATCACTAGGATTTATTTAATTAGCTTGATTGAAATTGTGATTTTAATTCAATTATCATTAGTTTATTTATTTATTTTTTCAATTATTGATATTATTGATTTAAGTTGCATTGAATATTCTAACTTATAATTTGTTTAATCATAATTATTATAAACAATCAGAACAATTAATTTCAATCTATTTTTCTCTAAATCGATGCTACTTTTATAATTCCATTTATAACTATTGAGCTACAGGTTATAAAAATATTGAAAATCTATTTACGATTTGTTTTAATATAATTCTTGTGTACAATTTTAAATTAGCACATAGAGGGGAATGTCCCATTCATCCCCATTCAAACTGTCCCATTCATCCCCACCACCACATGATCATATAAAACATGAAATAGGCCTAAGGAACAATTGTCAATATTCCTCTTGAATATTATAAACACAATAAAAGATTATGCCTTTTCAGCATATATGAGTTATATTAACTTTAAGCAAATAGTTAATATTTAACTACTAATTGAATCAGTAAAAACTTACTCTGGCAGCAGAAAAACACACTTAAATTTTTTTTCTGCCCTTCAATAGACAGCAATATTCTGAAACTACAGTTAGTGAATGACCTCAGTACTGCCATATATCAGAAAAATTGTCAAGTTTCTAGTGCTTGCAAAACATAAAAATTTTGCTATTGTCCCATTCATCCCCCACTCTCCCCTAATATTCGTTAATGTAATATACTAGTATATTATACATTCATTATCGTTTATAAGGCTCTGAGTCTATAAATAAAGATTTATTACACAATTAGGCTTAATATTTTTTATGCATTAAAGCTTTATTGTCAGTATCACAAGCTGCCTCACCTAGTGGGCAGGTTGGGACATAGTAGAGATTTTCAATTTTTTTTTTACTGAAATTAAATTTTATGGAATACTGCATTGGAATAAATTTTAATCGAAACAGGAATACTTAAACTTTATGTTAAACTGAGTTTGGAGAAAATGGAATAAAAAATAAATTTTCTAAAAATCATTATCTAAAAACTGTCCCAGGGTGTCTATCTTCCTCTATCAATTTATTTAGATTATATACCACAAATAAATAAGAAAATAAAAACATTAGAAAGGCTTTGAAAAGATGACTTACTACAAATGTTTTCAAATTCATTGAAAAGTTTAATTTTAACATCAATATAATTCTAATAAATAGGTAATTGTTCTATTATTATAGCTATTATTTCAGTTATAAACGTTAATCTCATTATGATTGCTGCTTATAATTTGATTAAAATGAAATACCCTTTTTATACAAATTTTTTGTAATTTGGACTAAAAAAATAATGAAAGTTTATCAAATGTACCTCAAGTACTGTAAAGTTAAATAAGACCCAAAAAAAAGAAAAAAGCAATTTATTTATTTATTTGGTACTGTAATTACATATACCAGCTTTATAGAATAAAAGAAATCTAGTTTTTCTCGCCCTTTAAACATTTCATAAAGATTCAAGTACAACTCATCAAAACTGAACTTGTCCAATGACTGCTACAATCTATTCTAACACCATTATTATTATTTTTTTTTTTTTTCAATGATAATTTTAAAAGTCCAACCTACACAAATTTTTTAATAACAGGAGGAAAAGGGGGGAGGCTGCATTAACTATTACATTAGTCAACAACATTCATAAAATAATGCACTATAACTTAAATTTTTTGAATCATCATCGCAAGCACAGTTAGAGTAATATGAAATGCATTTTTTTGCAGTTGTTGTTTGGTTGGTTGGTTCATGTGAAAAAAATCTTTTGTAAAATAAGATAATTTAAATGCCACAGACAATATTACTGTACTACAATGATAAATAAATAAATAATAAAAACAATATTAAGGATTATGCATGCAATGGAAATTTAATGGTCAAAAAAGACCACCAAAAAAGACTATAGGTTATGATTTAGCAATCCAAAAATATAAAATCCTTGACAAACATATTCAAATGCACACTTTTTATATATATCTTTATACCATTATACACCAATGCTTTTATACAAAACAGCACAAACACGTTAATTTTAAAATATTCTGTAAGAAAAAAAAAAGTGATATTTTATTACTATCAATTTCTAAGCTAGAAAAGCTTTTAATTAAGTAAAAAATAGAAATTATGTAGAACAATTTCATATAGAATGGAATAGAAGGCTGATTTTTACCAACCATGTGAAAAATGCCAGAGCCGGGAATTGAACTCCGGGCCTTAAGCGGAAGGTTGATGAATTAAAATTTCTGAATTAAAAAATATGTAGAACAAGTTTTAAAAAAAAACTTGCTGTGAAATGCATCAGAAAACTGGTCTTGAAAGATGAAGAAAGTAAGTAAACACCATACATTACAAAAATACACAACGAATGTTTTAAGTCAAAATAAGTAAGCACAACCCTTTAGTAGAGAAAGGCAAGAATGCAATGTAAAAGCAATAAAGCAAAATAGCAAGCTAAAGTAGTATGGGTACAGATTCTTGAAGACAGAAGATATTTGAAATTGATTACTGGGTTATTAAGAATGCTTGTTAAACAAGCATCGAAAATTGGAGTTAGAAGCTTGTTAAATATGATTTAAATTTCTAAAAGAATTTTTTTTTAAATATCAAAATATATTTCTTAACATATTTCAAAAATTTAAATGAAAAAAGGTTTATGAACATATTTTACATGACAAATTTGTCTTCAAAGTTAAAATTTTGGTAACATTAATCAATGAGTGACAATCATTGGTATGTCGCCATGCTGGCATGAACCCTAAACATATTTTTTTTTTTTTTAAGAATCAAGACCGGCATTTATTTTTTTGTCTAGCTTGGATTTATGGGAAATTTAAAATATTTAAACTAACTATTAAAACTCTATTAATCAAACAAAAACTTTACAAAAAAAAAAAAAAAAAAGTTTATGCCAAAATATTATTATAGTCTTAAAATTACTATAAGATAGAATACAGATGATACATAAGTTATAGTTAAATTTAATAGAGGTAATTACTATGAAACATGGAATACACACTATTTACTACTATTTTGAATTTCAGTTTTTAAAAATAGTTAAGTTCCAATAACAATAGTTGCAATTCAAACTTACATATCAGATTTCTGCACTAAATAAATGTAAATAAAATAACATATTATAATAATAATAATAATAATGAAAGCAATATATATATATAATCACATATATTTGGAATTATTGCATTAATCTTTTCAAAATTATAATAATAATAATAATAATAACAAAAATTAAAAATATGCATATTTTGCTTTAAAAAAGAAAATAAAAATATACATGAAAAAAATTAACAAAAATTTAATAAATATCTTTTATTTTCTCATTATGAGATTAAACTACTTACCAGGTAAAGGCCTTCTATTTTTAAACCACTGATAATTTACTGTATTGGCATTGCTCATCGCCTCACAACCCAAGCATACAGACATGCCAGGTGGAATTTTTCCACTAACATAAGGATGTTTCATAATCATAATATCTGAAGTGAATATAAAAATTATATAAGAGAAATTAAAATCTAGTAATTCTTATAATTATATAGATGGTACTAAAACAAAATCTTATTAATAAATAAATATGGTAATGAATATTTTATTTTTTATTAACATTATTTAACAACGCATATAAATTTTAAAAGGAAAACAAATCAGTTAAGGATAAATCATCATGAAATTGATAAATGTAATAATATTTCATTTCTAATAAAAACAGTTATGCATAAATTGAGGTGATTTTTATTAACTTATATGGCCTGATACATAAATAAATTACTTCATAATTATTAGAAAAAAAAAATGAAATAGTTTTATTTAAATAATCAAAAGAGCAAGTTCTAAAAAAATTTGTTACTTTAAATAAGTACAGTTTTGTCAACTTTTTGATATACTTTTTTTAATATTCTGTGTGTATGTTAATAATTTAATTTTTCAGAAATAAATTAAACTAATAAAAAAAAAAAAGAGAGAGAAATGAGAATGATTTATTTTGGCTGGAATAAATCTAAATTATGATTAGTTTTAAATGATGGTAAATTTTATTTATATATTTAATTATGAATTAGTTTCAGTCACTATTATTACGATTTTGGCTGAATTGCTTACATTAATGTTGTGCATTTTCTCTTCCCATGGACTCGAGTTGGTTTGGGACAAGTTGCATAATTTTTGTGAATAAAATGTCTTAAATTACATACATAAAAACTTATTGTAGTTGATGCTTAGACACAGTCTTGTTTAATCACCTCAATATATTAGCCAATCATTTGATTCTTTCTGAATTTTTTTAAATACTAAAATTTTGCAATAAGTTTGCCCCTCCTGAAAATTTTTCTGGCGACGCCACTGAAGGTAACTTGGCCAAAATAAATGTTGTTAATAGGCCAGAAGGCATCGGAGCCTTTTACGTGTTAATTGACCCACTATGCCTAACAAAAAACTATATTGTGTATTTTTGCTATGCATAGTTTCAGTAAAAAAAAAAAAAACTTTGTAGAAACACTATAAATTGTAAAAGAACTAATCACAATAATTTTCTTCTGGTTCGAATTAAAATCATCAGGTGAAAAATGATTTTTAACTCAAGTGATTTTTCTCGATCCAAAACAATTAATTTGAATTTTTTACAGTTTAAGCTGTTTTTAAAGAGCGTTTCATTCATTACTTTCTAACACCAGTCCTTGGATTTGGATGCATTTTTATTAATTTCCTGCACAGTTATTAATTGGTTGGTTGGGTGGGAGGGTGTGTTTAATGTTGCAATAGTACTGCACAATGGGTAACTGGCAACAGTTTGGGACACACCCTTACAGATGGTCCGGAGACATGCCATCTCAATTTTGATCCTCCCCATAGGAAGTTATTAATTAAAGATTCATAACTACTTCAAGCGAATCAATATAAAATTTCAAGTGAATTGGCTGATTTTTGTGACCACTATTGTGGAACAAACGACAAAAACATTTTTAACCCTTTCATGGTCATGAACAAGTATACGCGGTAAGAGTTTTTTACTTCTAAATCATTTATTCATTGCTACAAATTTTCTAAATAGAAAACAATCAGTTTCTCAGTATTCCTGATAAATTTGTAATATTATTAGTACTTAATGACTTAAAAATATATAAAACACATCCCACTAAAATGGCTTCGAAACGAAAAAATTAAAAATGGATTGACCATGAATGGGTTAATCTCAACATGTAGGCCTAACTCACATTTCGGAAATTATGATACATTTTTTAATGTTATTTATAATAAAAAAATTTAATCTATCAACTATGAAGCTCTGTCTATCTCAAAGAAAAGATTTTTTCTGTAAAAATATTATATTATTTTAATAGGTTAATTTACATTTCAACACTATTAATAATAACGACTATAGAAATTGGAATTCTTCTAATGAAAATTACAAAAACATAATACAGTATAGTACGAAAGGAGATTAATTATAAAATTTTAGTCTTTAACTATATTTTTAAAAGTACATGCAATTCTTCGATGTGATCTTGTATTTAAATTATACATGTCTAATAATATAATACAATTTATTTCAGCTGAAAAAAAAATTATCGTTGTTGAAATAATTAAAAAATATGAATTTGAATAAAAACTTTTTTTCTTATTATCGTCTGCAATAAAATTAAAAATTGATTGTTGTGGATGCTGCTTGTAAATACAGTTTTTAATCATTACATGCCCCCCAAATTTGATTTTCTATAGTTTTTGGGAGTATAACTCGAGAACTGTTTGGTCTAATGAGCTGTAAATTTGTATATGTGTATTTTAAGGTACTAGAAATCGATTTCTGTTAAAAATATATATATAGGTCACAATACATAATTTTTTTAAACATCAATTTAATTTTTTTTTTTTTTCTATGGATAAAAAATATTAAAATATTAATGAAACTTAAAAATATTTGGAAAACCTGTTATTAATAATACCATAAAAAAAAAAAAAAAAACACAGAGTCCCCCCCCCCCAAAAAAAAAAAAAAAAACAATGCAGGAGATATGAATATAAATGTACAATCAGAATTCAACATTAGAAGCTCGAAAATTTAAATGTGTATAACCCCTAAACTTATACACCAAATGATTTCCAAAATTAGATCTGTGGATAAAATTGACTGTAGAATCGATATCTGAAATCAAAATTGTATATTACCATTGAAAAAATTAAAGTTTGACACAATTTCAATATGAAGACATTTAACTTTTTTTTTTTTTCAAATAGCTTAAAAGAGAACAAAATTCTCTGACGAATGGCACCTTCGGTGTCTTTCTGCAACAATTTACTGATGAGATAGAGGTAAGGGTGTTCTTTCCTTTTTTTTTTTTTTTTTTTTTTTTGAGGACTGTACATCTTTGTAAAACTGTTTCTAGTTAAAAAATAAATAATTAAAAAAAAGGGAAAAATAATAAGAAGAAAAATTTAAGCATTTTTGATAAAATATTAAAAAAAAAAAAAAAAAAAAAAAACTTCAGTGATGTATAATTAGTAAATTACAAGATAGTGTAACTAAACAATCTTCCCCCAAAAAGAAAAAAAAAAATATGATGAATCATAAAATAAAAATTAAATATGAGCAAAAATTATCAGAATGAAGTTTTTATATAATAGATGAGAAGCTGTAAGCTCTGTCTCACAATTCATGTGCCCCAAGTCCGTCTCTCGACATGTTTATCCTATACTATTTTTGTGCTTTTTTCTTTCTGACTAATGATAATCGATGTTTTTCACATTTGTAATTGCAATTTAAAAAATAACAATAATAATTAATTATGCTCTTGCTTCAATTTTTGGTGGTGTTCTTAATATTTACTATGCAAATATAAGCAATTGCACAAAATTGTACAGGAAAAAAAAAAAAAAAAAAAAAAATGAAAAACACCAGAAATTGTCAATATATAGTCTTTTTTTTTTTTTTTTCCACATTTTGTTTTGAATCCATTTTTCTTTTCCAAAAAATGTAGATTCCTTACTCAAATTAAATTGCAATTAAAATTTAATTCATAAAGGAAAAATTTTATTGTTCATAAAAATTTACATTATTTTATTATAAATAAATCTTACCTTGTTTAGATAACACTGAGGTTTGTGAAAAATTTCCCTAAAATTAGAAATTGCATTATACATATATATTTTATAAAATTTCATACAAAATGTATAAGACAATGAAACAAATTTTTAAACCCTACAGTATTTAAGTCTTGAAGCATAATTCCAAGTATCAAGTGAAGATTCTAGCATATTGGAGAAACTATTACAGAAAAGTATTAATAAAATGCCTAAGCAAAAATTTATACATATAAAGAACTTTAATTCTATTTTATTAAAAATTTAAGTAATATGTATAAAACAGGAACAAAAATACAATTCCCATAACAGAAATTGTATGGACTATACACTAAGATGTTCTCACCACTATTTTAATATTAATGAAATCATAACATAACATTCACATTATTATGTTAAATGAGTTTAAAAAGTGAAATGTTAATATATATGTACATTAAAGAAAAATAACAGTATTGTTAGTGTGTGTTTGGCAGTAAGGCCAACTGATTACACGGGAATACTAAGCCTATAGTGGTATGCCTTCTGTGGGAGTTTTACTCTGGGGGTCCTAGCCTATATTAATGCTAGTTTTGGGGAAAACCACAAAGAACTCTCTGAATGGCTAAGTTGATGAGTGCAACTGGGGATAGTACTCAGCACTTCCTATCTACCAGCTTTCAGCACAGAACCACTCGCCCACTTGTGGGGCACAGTACTGTTTGCATTGTAATAAAATAAATTTCTACTTTCTACTGAATATAATTAAACTGCTGTCATTTTTATAAGTAGAAAGTTGCATATACATAAAAAAAATATATATACAAATTTATGTACCGGGTGCACCAAAAGTCTGTTACAACTTTAAAAATTCATTAAAAAAGAACAAAACATGAATAATAATAAAAAATAAATAAATAAAAATGCAGTTTGCACAAATGGCATTGGCAGAAGATCAGATTTCTTTTAATGGACAAAAATGCTGTAGATAAAAAAAAAAAAAGGTTGATAGATGACATTAACATGCATAAATAAAGTGAATTTAAGCAAATAAGGCTGTCAAGAAAACATCTGGATGCACTCTTCATTTGATGCCAGTTTTATGCTATCACTACCAAATTAAGCATTATTGGTTAAAATCATCTACAAGAACTATGAATCAGCAGTCACTACATTGCAAAAACTCTGCACAGCAAAAGGATTCAAGATAAGAAAAAGGCCTATATTTATGTCCGAAGATACTGAAACCTGTAAATATATGGAATGTAGTTATTCTTTCTGTTCATCCTTCTTTTACTAGAAACTTGATTTGCATACATCTGCTTCACGAATTACATGTCAGCACCACTTATCGGTCATTTTTGAGCTACAATATCCTTTGATCTCCTTCTAGTGTTATTCATGCAAAATGCATTACTATTATTATTATTATTATCAAGGGTCGATCCAGGCAAAAATTGGGACCCTTTTGCTGCCCCTTCACAAAATTCAAATCTCTAAAATGGGCCCCTTCACAAAATTCAGAATCATAAAAACAGCCCTTTCACAAGATTTCTTTTCATAAAAATGATAATTTTGTAAAATTTTTCCATGTTTACAGTATTATTTTTAACGAGTATCTATATTTTGTTCAATAAAATGCTATTAACTTAATGTTAAAAATTAGATAGAATAACTGCTAAAATGAAAGGTTACATGTGATAATTCTTTTTATCATAAAAGTACATGGATTTTCACAAAAATAAATAAAAATTTCACAAAAATAATTTGTTTTTCACAAAAATAGGTCCAAAAAATAAAAACCTGGATAAACCCCTGATTATTATTTGTTCATTTTTAATGAATTTTAAAGTTGCAACAGATTCTTTTCAGACCTGGTACACATGAAATTTTTTCTGTCATTTCTTTTTAAAAAATCTAATAATATATAAAATTTAAGAAAGGAAAATTTTAACGTTTAATCTCATAATTTCACAGCAAAAGAGAAAGTTAAAAAAAAAAAAAAATGTACATATTGTGTAATTGTGTATAAAAATGTACTAATCTTTATGACATTAATATTTAAAATAAATAAGAATAACCATAAAATACGCTATTATCTCTCAGAATTTTTTTTTTTTCAAAAAGCATTTTTCAGATTAAACTTTTTAAATACATTTTATTTAGCATTTTTACTCATGTATATGTTATCATCTGCTCAGGATTAAAATAGCCGAAATTAAATTCGGAGTAAATCCATGTTGCATTTAAGTAATTAGTTATTTTTAATAGTCTTCTAATGATCAATTTTTGCTTATTTGGCATTTATTATTCACATTCTTCATGTATTTTAAGATTACATGTACTCATACATTTTTTCTTTTATATTAAGACACCATTTGAAAATTTCATACAAACAAGTTCAGAAAGATAAGAAGTGTGAAGGTCTTTTTGAAAAATTCTTTCCCTTATGAGAAATTGTAAAATAGTTACTTATCAAAATTTGAAAAGATCTGATATCATTCTTACTTATTTTCATGTAAAATTATCAATTTCAAAAATCATAAAATAAAATAAATACCTAACAGAACTCTTACCAGACTATGTTGAGGGACAGATTTATTTTCAGCTATTGAAGTTCTCTGCTTATTGTTATTAATAATGTTCCCTGCTTAAAAAATAAAATAATTAATATAATTTAGTAAAATACCCCCCCCCCCCCAAAAAAAAAAAAAAAAAAAAAAAAAAAAAAGGCTATTGGGAAACCATACCTGATTGAAATGATTCCAGTGATGAAATTATTTCTTCTTTTTTTACCTAAAAGAATGTGTAAATATTTGAATTTTAAAAGAATGTTATACAAATAATTCATTCACTAATTTAGCAAATTTAAGTAGATATTTATTAAGTATTAAGGGTAAATTTACAAAGCATTTTTGTTATTATTTTGGTTAAATATCAAAAACACTAATTATATAAAACAATATCAAGAAATAGATATATCTATGTACTACAAACAGGGAGAGGACGTGGGGCATGAAAAATTTCAAAAAATCATTTCTGTCTAACAAAATACATTTATTTAGTAGAAAAAGCTGGATATGTAATTTATTTATTTTTCTATAATATGCATATTATTTGCTTAGCAAGATTATGTTGCCTCGAGCATGAAACTGAATTGAAGTCATTTAAAAACAATTATAATAAAGAAAAATTTTGGCACAGGCACATTTAAATATTATTTCTAAATAAAATATACTAACTATTAAGAAATTTTCTCCAGAGCAAACAAAATTACTAATTTATTAGAAGTTATATTGTAAAAAAAACGGAAAACATTTTTACAAAAGTTTTTAAATATTTTTAAAGGCAGAAAACAATATTGAAAAGCAAAGTAATGATATTTAAAAATCATTAATTTTCTATTAAAGTAATGATTTTAAATTACATTACATTATAAACATTTGAATTTCAGTAATGAATATTTTAATATTTTTGAAATGACTGAGAAATACAGAATAATTTAGCAAAAGCCCTAGATATTTGGCATATTCAAAAGCAAGATGAAATCTCATTTCATAGTAAAAAGAAAATTGTTGAATTTTTTACTTACAATATCCAATTATCAAAAAAGAACATTTGAAAAAAAAAAAAAAAAAATTAACCTCCCTCAAGTTAATTTTATTTTCAAATTCCATGGAGGGAAATTGACACTAAAAATATTTATTACTCTCTCATGATTTGTATATTTAGTTTCCTTTTGATTCCCACGTTAATTCAATATCTCTCTAATCTTAAAATTTTACAATAGTTTCTGGAAATTTCGCACTGTCACTATTGGGTGTAACACTTATAACAACAATGCTAATAAAGCTCTACTGGATATTCTAAAACAAATTTACAATTGTACTTGCAAAGTTGATAATTTACACTGTCTTAAAAATAGCTTTCAATTAATTCAATACATCAAACCGCTCGATTCAATTGACAATATTATGACTTTTGACTTTCAAGATCTTTTCAATAATATTGAGTTATCAGATCTTAGTAATATCATTTACAGTCTTTTTCAAGAATATAAAACTCAAATTAATCTTCCTCACAATTTTAAAGCAGAAAAATTTAAAACACTTCTTAACTTTGTTATCCATAATAATTATATCTTCCACAACAACAATATCTATTTGCAACAATTAGGAATCCCACAAGGAGGTTGTAGTTCCAGTATTTTGGCAGATCTCTATCTTTATTATTATGAAAAGCAATTTAGCGATGATGATGTTCGATTTTATCGTTACATCGATGATATTATTGTACTTTATCTCAACAAGAACTCACAAAATGACTTTTCATTCAATTATCCACCTGATTTGGAGCTGGTTCAGGGTACTCTGGCTGGTCGGTCAATTGGCTTTTTGGATCTCGGGATAATCATTGATGGTGATGGGGTTTACACGGATGTCTATGACGGGCGGCGGGATTTTAGTTTTGGGGCAAACTCGTTTGCACATTTTGATTCATGTCTGCATCTTTCGGTATTTGGAGGCATCATCATTAACCACTTATTTCGAATTAATAATTTATGCTCTGCGAAGTTTAAAAACAAGAATGTTAATAAACTGATCACAGCCACTGCTAAAATGGGTTTTCCTAAAAGAATGGGTTTTCCTATTTTCTATTTTATATCCTTAACCATGTCTCTGTCAGTACATTAAAAAAAAAAAAACTGTGTACACTTTTGTGTATATTAACAAAAAAATTATAAAATAATAAAGACAATAAAAAAGGTGGCGGTTGGGTGGGCAGATGTTTGATTACGGAGGTGGGGTGGTGTTGTAAGGCTGGATGGTTGGGTGGGACTGTGAAATTAAATTTAAAAAAAAAAAAAAAAAAAAAAAAAAGCAGAAGGCTTGTTGCATTTACTTTGTAATGCTATGCAAACTTTCTTTTTCCATTAAAATTTCAGTTTCTTCTTTATTGAGTTGTCAACTATTCTTAAAATTCTAATCATACTATTAAATACATTGTAATCAATCAGTGAATTTCATTGTTGCTTCGTGGTTTTCTTGTTATTCATCTGCTTCGAATTTTTGCTTTTTTAAATCCATTTAACTCCTATTCTGGTCGTGGCAGGCTGAGGCTGGGAGAGTGTTGCCGGCGTGAAACTAGTTTAACCCCACAGGAAAGTCACAAGTCTTGCCGGCTGCCTCCTTCCTTCCTATCTTAAGTTTCTTAAATTATTTTTTCTTAAATTTTGATAAAGTTTATGGATTTAAGTTAAAATTTGTTGTGTTACTTTATTGATTCGTTTGTTTTGCAGGCTGTTAATTAATAGATCTGGTTTCTTTACATTAGTGTATTTCATCCACTGATAATTTTCTTTTTTTTAAATCTTATTGGTCATTGGCATTTCAGTGATCTTCTATCTGTTGCTTGGCTTCCACTATGCTTAATATGTCATCATTATTATTATATATATATTTGTTTAACACACTTAATAATTTTATTTATAATAGCCTTCTTACTGTACATTCCTTATATCATTAAGCTTATATAAAATTTAATTTGCAATCTAAATTTTTAAAATGTTTGAAAGAATTTTGCTTGAAAAAATTTCACTTAGCTTTATAATTTAATATATGTATCGTCTATAAAAGGTCATTTTTTTAGGCATGACAAAAAAAAAAAAAAAAATAAAAAAAAAAAAAAGGATTAAAAAATTAACTTTTTAAATAAAATATGAAATAAAAAATCAATCAATAAATAAAAGTTATTAAAACTTAAAAAAGAAAGAAAGAAAAGAAAAGAAAAACATGTTTCCAAGTTAAGCATAACTTAATAAGCACTATTCTGTGTTTTCAGTTGAAATAATCAATATAATATGATCAATTAAAAAGTAAATGATCAACTTAACAAGTATTAATTAAAAAAATAAAATTCAAAATAAAAAACATTTCTTACAAGATTATGAATAGGGGATTTTGGTTCTTGAGGGCAGGAGGAAATAGCATGCAATTCTACCAAAATAAAAGCACAAAATAATAATATACAAACAAAAATAACATAATTAAGTAACACATGCAAACACAGTAGAATGTTTAAAAGAAAATTAGCTATTCAAAACCCAAATTAAATAATTTCAAATCTGTGTAATAAAAAATATTAATTTCATAGTATTTTATAATACAATACTAATTTCAAATTAAATATTTAAATTAGAAAACATACAATCAGAGTTCTTTACCCCCCCCCCCCCCCTTCAATCTAATATAAGCTTTAATAATAATAATAATAATTGTTTAGAAACAAAATTTTAATAATGGGGAAAGTTAAACAAATATCTTGATAAACGTATTTAACCCTTTATCTACTGCATTATGATACAGGCAAAAATTGTGTTTGAAACATATATTTTTAGTTACTAAAGTGCATTATTTAAAGATATATATGTTAAAAATTATGAATATCACCGTATCATAATAATGAAGGAGAATTTTGTGAGGTTGTACTTTAGTGTACCACTGGTACATAGAGGTAGAAAAAATTATTTCAACATGAAAAAAGTGTAGAGAAATATTTACTCTTTATGTTCTTCATATTTTTTCTAAGATTAGTGGGATATTCTTGAAATAATATAGGAATTAATAATAACACACATGAAGATCGTGAAAAATATCAAGCAAAAACAGCAAGTGCACTCCATAAAATCCCTTATGGAACAAAAATGGCTATTTGTATTGTCTAATGCTTTCTAGGGAGATTAAAGGGAGGTATATCCTTCCCTTTCTTATAAATATCTTTGACATTTCTTCTATAAATTCGATTTTATACTCTTTTTAAAGTAATGGTACTTTAAAGTACCGTCAGTAGATAAAGGGTTAACATGAAGTCAGTATTCCAGAAATAATTTAAATTACAATTAGGATTAATTATGATATTTTTGCAAAAACAATAAAACTTACTTAAAACTAGTTGAAGGGGGAAAAAAAAGGGATTTTACCTGAATGTCTATTTTATTTATTTGTTTTGTTTTATCTTAAATTAAGTAGCGACAAATCTTATTAATGCCTTTTATTAGGTTTTATATACAGATACTAAAAATCACTATACCCATATAAAATAATTTATTTTATATTCAGAATAAGAAAAAATAATAATAAGCATGCCATTCTATGTTTGTTTTTTTTCCCACACACACTTAATATTGTGAGTTTTTCTTTCATTTTCATCCCATGCATTTTCTATGGATTTTTAGCTTTTTTTTTCCTCGTTTCAGCCACTGCTGAGTCTTATACTAAAACGGACGTAGCAAAACCTCGATGGTAGCTTCAAGGCCCCAACCCAAATCCCTTCCCCTATCGAAAATTCCATTTAATAGAAACCGATTATATTCCTGACTTTAATAATATAAAAGTTCTAAATTCTGGCTATGATAATTATAAATCACCTATTTTCCTCGAGAGTTGGCACACTGCCAGCCATCTCTACACTATCAATGAAGCATGCACACTGGCTCCTCAATATCTGTACTTCTATAAATTCCTTGTGTATTCATGCAATGCTTGCAAATTATGTTGTAGTGATACTGATGAGGAAACCTGGACGGGTTTTGAAACGTCTTAATTTTAAATGTTTTTAAATGTATTTTAACTAAAGTTTTGTCTCGTAAATAAAATAGTTCTTGTTTTTAAGATTAAGCTTATATTATGGAATAGAGTCCTGCACGGGTCGGGTTTTACTTGAGCCGAACCCGACAGATGAATTTTATATCAACCCAAAACCCGACCCAAACCCGACAAAAATATTTTCATCAATCCGAAAACTGCCCCGAACCCGACAAAAAATTTTTCATCAACCTGCAAACCGACCCGAACCTGCTGTCTTTAGACTGGAACCCGAAAACTAAATGAAAATTACTTATTCATCTAAAAATCATACAAAGCTTTTTTAAATTATAAAATAAGGTAAATTTTCATTGTCATACAGTTGGTAAATTATTTTAAAAAGAATTTGAAATGTAATTACTAATTGTTTAATTTAAAATTTAAAAAATCTGAAAAATAGATCAATAATAATTCTCAACCATTTATGTGAGTTGTGAACTTCAAGAGTAAACTAGTATGTTGTGGCCACCACAAGACTTTCTTCTATACTTTCCTACATTTTACTAAGTGCAAATAATTTATTAAAATTATTATTTTTTAAAATTATCTAACAGGATGAATGCAAACGATTTTCATCTTAGAGGCAACTAACACTAAATATCCAAAGTAAGACAGTTTTGTTGCCTATAAATAGCATCTTAAAAAGTACGTTTTTATAATGGTTATCTCACATATCAGGTTTCGTACATTTATATGCCATAGAAGTTGGGATATAGCCTTCCCATTATCGAGGGATATTGCAGTATAGCAGCTCCACCTATTGTCCAATTAGCATCCAGATTGATTCAACATAATGTCTCATTATGGCTTTCTCACATATCAAGTTTTGTTTGATTATACACAATAGAACCTCAGATATAGCCTCCCATTAAATTGCAAATATTGTGTATAGCAGCACCACCTGTTGAGCGGTCGACACCAAAAGTTGAGACACTAATTTAAGTCAAGGTGCATCTACATATAAATTTATATGCAATTTTATGCAGTTGTTCCTCAGATATATTCTTCCCTTAAACTGCCGAAATTGCTGTACAGCAGCACCACCTGTTGGCCGATAAGAATTCAAATTGAATCATCATAATGTCTCATAATAGCCTTTTCACATAACAAGCTTTGTTTGATTATACTCAATAGAACCTGATATATGTTGGTGCTTCTAAATCTCGGAAATTGCTGTATATCAGCGCCACCTGTTGATTGGTTGACAAAAATTGATAAGCATTAATTTAAGTCAAGGTGCCTCTACATATAAATTCATATATAATTCTGAACAACAGTTTCGCAGATACAGTCGCCACAAAATTTTTGTCACATACAGACATTTTCTATAAATGGTAAAATCGTGTTCTAGACCTCTCAAAATGTGTAAATACGTCGAAAACTGGAAGTCGAAAATTTTTATGAATCCAATGCTTTATTCTATTGAATTTAGAAGAAAGTAAAAAATGCCCGTCAATTTAAATGTTCGTAATTTATTGTTTAATACTTATAGTCTGGAGAAAAAAGATAAAGATGTATTATTCTTTATTGCTTTTGTCCGATGTGGATGATTACTTTACTATAATAATTTGTGTAGCATGTATGTGATTCACAGTTAAACATCTGCTTTTTAAGGATCACTGATCTCTTTAAATTCGCATAATCAGCAAATTAACTTCCTCTGGTTTCAGTTTTGCTTGGTGCATTATTTATTTGTTCTAGAGAAGACAATAAAGAATATAATCTGCCTTGATGGTATTTGTTTCCTTTATGTGTTTATTTTACATTACTTTTTTTAATTGAATCACAACAAGTATTCCCTGTATATTTGCTCTATATACAAATCTAAACGGAGGAAAATTCAAAATTTCGTTAACATAAAAGCGAGGATTAAAATTCATTGAAAGTAAAGATATCTTTAAAAAAAGAAAAGTGTAAATTGAGAAATAACTTAAATTTCCAAAATGTAAAAGCAAGGTTATATTGTATTTCTTTTATATATATATATATACATATACATATATTAACAATATAAATATGTATAAAAGTCAATAAAAATTTATACAGTACTTTAAAATTTTTATACAATTTCCACAGATGATCAATTTCAGATTTGTTGAAGAAAAATAAACGTATACTTTCTCATGCTTAAACGAATTTTTTTTTTTTCAGGTGGATATCTGCGTATAGGAATACGGAGCTCCAACACACGTCTAAAATCAGTTAAAGAGCTATAACTATGCCTACAAATTTATGCTTTCAATTGTAAATATTTTTTGAAAGGTGTTCTCAAGTCGACCCGACTCGTAGAAAGCTAAACCCGACCCGAACCCGAACCTTAGATACAGAAAACTTAAGTATTCCTTAAAAAAAAAAATTTTTTAATTTTTTTTTAACCTTTTATATCTCAAGATCTTAGATTTCAAAAATATGTTTGAATGTGTTATCTGAAACATATAAAAAATAGTTTTAAAAACATTATACAAAAAAAATAAACATTTATTAACAAAAAAATTTTTATTGGATGTATGAAACGCTGTGCAAAATGACATAAAGTTTTTTTTGAAATATTCAAATTTTCAGTTTAGATGGAAATTTTAAAAATCTCTTAAATTTAAAAGATTGGCTCATAAATTGTTTCATTTCTTACAAATTACATCTATATAAATTGTTTATGTTTAGAAAGTTTATATCTGATTTTTTTTTTTTTTTTTTTTTTTTCCATAAATTAAACTTTTGTGAGAAAACATCATATAATATCACTATCTGTTGGGAATTTTATTAACATATTATGTTAACTTGAATGTTGCAAAACAGCAATCGTCAATAAAATCAATTTTTAAAGCTTGCTGTAGAAATAATTTTGACATTTTGGTATGTTGCAGAAATACAACATGGTGATACAAAGGGTTGTTGATGTTTTATATATTTTGAGGTATGGAGAAATCTGAAAATATAAAATTGAAGTGGCATCCATCTGTAGGTGTGTCTGTACAATTCTGTACATTTATCTGTTTGTACAGTTAGTTTGTCAGTTTGTTAGTCTTTGTACACATTTTCTCGAGAACAAATAAGGTCTGAACAAGAAAGACTGGACTACTTTTGAAATATCATTTATAATACCGATGAAAATCCTATTGATTTGCAACATTCTAATTTGAAAACTCAGTGAGTTAAGGAAAATTTATGATTTTTTTAGCATGAGAGAAACGGGTAAAATTCCACTTAAATGTGCATTAAAGAGAATACTTTTATCATAAAGATCACACACATATCACAGTTTCAAAATATCATTTATGAAACAAGCATGAGCGTCATTGATTATGAGCATTCTACTTTAAAAACTTAATTAGTTATTAAAAATTTACTTCTTTCTTAACGTAGGAGAATAGGACAAATTTTCAGATAAATGTTCATTATGAGGAATATTTTCACTGTAATGATGTGAAATTACTTTTAAAACATCCTTTAAGACACTGGCATGACCATGACCATTATTAACTATGAACATTTTACTTAGAAAACTGGGTAAGTTATTCGAAATTAAAGATTTTCTTACCATGGTAGAAAAGGGCAATGTTTCACATGACCTGGTATTGTGGAGTTCATTGCAAAGGAAACTGTATGGAATTGCATGAAAACTAAAACACGAAACTAATCCTAATAAAATTAATCAGTAAATTAGAATAAGATTGTCCCAGTGAATTGGATAGAAAGTAACTTATTAGGTGGGATATTTCGGTCTGCGACTGTATTGAGTGATCAGACAAATTCTCAGCATGAATATAGTGAGGCATGAATGACAGTTCTTAACATGAATATAGTACGCCCTGTAGCAGAAATTTGAGAACAAATCAAATATATGATAAGGAACTGAACAAAGTCCACTAATGCCTGCCAATTAATTTTTTGAAGCTTTCATTATGGTATATGATTTAACATTTCAACAGTGAGCTTGAGTCAACATCCCTTATGAAGGAAGTTCTAACAATTTTACATAGTTTTTAAGTTTACTGAGATGTACAAAATGTTGAGAAATCTTAAATTTTAAAATGCAATGAGATAAAATAAAATCAGATTTTAAAAGGTGATTGTTATTATAACATACCTTGAGGTACTACTTCTACATCAGAAAAATCAGAATATAGCCATTCATAGGAATTCTTTTTTGAATTCCATTTAGTAATGAGACATGCATAACGACCACTATCTTCCAGTCTAAAAAACAATTTAAAATTTCATTAATTCAAAAATGCATGCTTAAAAAATAAACCACATAGAATTGATCCCACTTGCACCTTCAATTAAACAAACTATAAACAAAAATACTGAAAATATTCACAACAATTTGAAAATAAATTATTTTAAATTAAACTTTTCCTATTATATTCCATATCAAAGGAAAAAAAAAAAAGATGGAAATGAGCTCAAATGGATTTGCAAAAATTTAACAGCATTTTTGAAAATGTATAAATGTTTAAGCTTATTTAATCATTTATTTATTTAATTCACCAAATCTATAATCACATAGTGGATTAGATTAGAGTACAAATCCTGTTATGGGATTTTTGTTGCTTTGTACTATATTCAAAATTTTGTGAATTCCCCTTGGAACATGCAGCCTTTTATCTTAGTGCACAATAAATAAAGAAAGAAATTGAAGTACTTTATTTGATTATCCACACTTAGGGCTCTCATTTTCAACCTTTAAACAAACAACAACAACAACAAAACCCAGAAGAATTTTATTTTTGAATGAGATATCCTTATAATACGAAGCAACAAAAATTATCTAGGATTACATAGAAAAGTGGCAAGAGGGGATCTGACTTACATGCAGCCGTAAAATAGCATTATATTGTTTCTGGTGGCTTTTTCCTACTTCTACACAGAGCTAAAATATTATTTATTTTTTTAAGCAATCTAAAATAATGATATAACTCTTTGATGACAGATTTTCTACAGAAAATCTTTTAAAATATTATGATTTTAATGGAATACTTATATTAGGACCTTAAAAGTTATGACATCATACAAAGAATTATATAAGATTTGTCAAATTCACACTTCTTGTTTAAACTTATTTATTTATTTATTTATTTTCATTTATTTCCCAATTTAGGTTTATTATTACAAAAGAAAAAAAAAATAGTGTGTCATTATAAGATATACTTAGAAATGATTATTTTTCTAGAGCCAATAGGGAAAATTAATGATTCTGAGATCCCTACTAAAATTTATGTTTAGCTACAAGAACACTAATAAAAATATTAAAAATACACTAAAGAACTGGAATTGAGAAGTAATAAAATAAAAACTTTGAATTAACATTACAAAATACAAAAAACATACAATAAATGTTTCGAGTCGAAAGAAAACATAACCCTTTGTCAAGCAAACAAAGTAGGCACGAGTACTGCAGACAAAGCAGCAATGCACGAATAAGAATCACTAATAGAAAAGTACCAAATTTTGTTACGTTTGGGTTTCAATATGAAACTATATTTTTTTAATGCCTCAGACATTTGAAGACAAAGAAAGCAAATAAATGATTATTCTAATACAGACTCCACTGACAATAAATTTACAGTCACATATGAAAGACTATATTCAAAAGAAACTAAATAATTCAAATTTCTGCATAAAGCCCAATCATGGAAAATAAGAATACATGCTAAGTATTCCTATAAACAGCATTAAACATTTAACATAAAAAAAAGGAAGGAAGTAAACATTTTTATAGTACATGTTGGCTATCTTATTTTCGTATATCAATTGCTTCTGAATATATCAAAGATAAAGTAACAATAAAAGTCTTGGCTTTCTCAAAATTTCCAAGTTGCACAAATGGGACAATTTCTTTTTCTTTGAAAATGATATATGTTACCAGTAGAGAATAATATAAAGATTATCCTTTATAATTAATAATACATGACAATAATTTTCAATACAAATTTATTTAATAAATCTTTATTTAGAATGCTGTGCAATTATCATTTTTTGTTTTGTATTTCAAAAACAAAATTAATCAATAATAGTAGTAGTATTTAGCAGATTAAAAAATAAGTTTTTGTCAACTTTTGAAAATATTTTTCCTTTACTTTTCTCAATTTGTAGTAATGATATTGTTTTCAGTAATTTCAACAACACTTTTATTTTAAAATGGACAGTTATAATAAGAAAAAATACAGGATATTTTAGAACATATATATATTAATAATAATAATAATGGTGATAAACCTAAAACATACCAAATTTCCAAAGGATTACTGGATAATAAAAATATTGTTCAGTTAAAATCAATTCTATCTCATAAAAATTATAATTTGATTTTTTTCTTTTTTAATTTAAAAATAAATATTTTTTTAATTACAATTTTATGAGAGAGGTTTTCACCCGATGAAGTTTTAATTTTAATTATTTCAACTCAAAACAATTGTAGCATGATTTTTTACAATTTATGGCTTATAAAGTTTATATTTACCATTAGGAGACTTTTTAGATTTAGAGAAAGATTATTTTAAAACAAATAATGTATTGCATCTACAGAGATGTTGTTTGTTAAATTTTGTAAAATATAAATTTAATTCATAATTTTGAGAATGACTATATTGATAATATTAATTTCTCAGAAAATGGAATCTTTATATTTGTTTGCATACAAAATTATTATTACTATTGACAAGTATTTAAAAAAGTTGAGATTGAGTAGATTTTATGTTGCACAAAAATAAGCAATGAACAATTTGTGACAGTCTGGGTGATCTGGAGACATGCTATCACAATTTTGATCCTTCATAGAAGCAATGGCTGTATAGAAAATTTATAAAAGGAAGATTAGAATTTTTTTTTTATCTTTAAATATTTATTCACAAGAGGTATGTATGCGTTATATTTATTTATTTATCTGCCAGTCTAGATATGTAAATTATATATAATATGTTTGGTATGCACTCAATGTGCAAAACTGAAAACATTCATCAATGTCCTAGCATAAATTAATATTTTGCTCTGATATTAACAGAATTGCATATAAAATAATTTAGTGGATGGATTAACTCGGAGAGAAAAATGCCCAGCTTCTACTCAATAAAAATAATAAAATGCACTGAAATCCTGTTCAAACTGAAAATGCTCTTTAGCAACAGTATTTTTTTTTTTTTTTGTAAGATTTATTTATTTATTTCAAGGCATTTTTTATATTTACAGAGAAAAAAAGAAACAGAGTATGTTTAGGTTTAATTTATTCATCACTGCTGAAAGCATATATTTTAAGAAGATAAAATTTACTTTGCTAAGCATAAACTATTTTGTGTTTCATTATCTAAAATTCTACATAGCCTATTTATTCATTTACAAATTATTTTTGCGATTAATTACTTGTCTGAATTATAGAATGATAAGTTTTAATAAATATTTAGGGAAAAGCAAAACATTAAAATTTTTACTTTTTATACTTAAAAATCAATACATGACAAAAATTATTTTTTCAGTAAATATACTATTTTTTGTATTATAAGTTATTTTATAAAATTTGAAACAATTTAACACTATTAAAATTGACTTCAATAAGTTTTCTTTAATAAATTTTAATGTATAAAAAGTATTTTATGTGCTGCTGTAAATGAACTATAAATGCTAGATATTTCATTTTCAATAGGGAGTACTTGTAGTGAGAATCCCCAATAAAAAGCATAAATTATATAGCTTTTGAAGAATATTTATGGAAATTATTGCAACATACAGACGAATCAAAGTCATAAACATTTTTCAACTTTGTTCTGAAACAGTATTTAAAACATAAAAAAACAAAATATACAAGCATTCAAAATATTTTTATACTTCTGTTTTCAATTAACTGAAAAAAAAAAAACATATATATATATATATATATAAACACAAAATTGTTTCTTTAAGAACAAAATGAGTGCATTTCAGCCTGTGCAAAAATCTTTCAGCCAATCCGAAACAACCACATTTCTAGGGCAATGTGCATGGGTGTAGCTAGAAAAAAATTCTAGGGAGGGGCATGGCCCCAGGTACCTTTGAAGTCTATCCAATCAAAAAATTGTTTTCATATCATCAGTAAAGAATAGTTTTTTCTCAAAATAAAATTGCCATACACGGACACAGGCCTAAGGACCCTTTGATTGTTGTTTGTGAGGGACAAATTTTGCCAACAAATTTTAACTCACTTCCTGTCATCCAATCGAGTTGAAATTGTGCATACATATACAACTTCAAACTGATGACAATACATGCTCAAGTACTAACACATTTAAGAAAGATACCTTGAGGTTTTGAGCTCCAAATTTTCAATAATTAATTTGATTTTGAATTTTTAATCGACTTTTTAATTAATATCTCTGCTAATTAGGGTCGCATCGTTTAGCAAATTAGACAACATACATCTGGGATAAATTCTCCGTTCGACGGTACCTGTCTGAAGTCCGTGCGACCATTAGCGGCCAAGCCTTAGCTACTTCAAGCCGTTTCTCACAGACAGACACACACACGTGTACAGATTTTAATAATATAGGAGATAACGATTTAAAATTTTCTTGGGGGTCAAGAAAATATTCTGGTGGGGGGGGGGCAGACCCCTTGGCCCCCATCTTCCTATGCCTATGGCTATATGAACTATTGATAAAACACCATCACCATAAAAATGAGGTTAAGTGGGTTTAATGTCACATTAGAGTTATGCAGTGAGCAATTGGTGGTGGTCTGGTGCTCATTAAAGTGACCATATGCCTTTAAATTCGAGAACAGTCCCTATTATGAAATAATTGCATAATAGTAGTAAAACTATTTGTCATGATTATTATATTTTTTGTTCCCATTATTTTAAATAAAAAATATCTCATTCCTTGGATAATTATTTTTTATAATTTGTGATAGTCAGGTACTGATTAAGGGGACCATACGCCCTCAAAATTCGAGAACAGTCCCTATTATGAAATAATTGCATAATAGTAGTAAAACTATTTATCATGATTATTATATTTTTTGTTCCCATTATTTTAAATAAAAAATATCTCATTCCTTGGATAATTATTTATTTGATATTTTATTATGAAGGTACTCTAAAATGGCTACCACAGTATTCATTCCTAGATGTGGTCTGGAGATATGCCATCACAATTCTGTTCCTCTGTAGTGGGATCAAGAAAAATAAGAAAAATTACAGTCGAGTGAGTTTAATACTGCACAAAGTGGGCATTTGGCGATGGCCTTGGACTCCCCCTTAGGGACGGTCTGGAGACATGCCATCACAATTCTGATCCTCCATGGAGGACTTCAAGAGGAAACAGGTGTAAGAATATTTTTTTTTTCACATAAATTTTACAAATTGTTGCATCTAAGGTGGGTTTGATAATTACATCATTTGTACATTCTAACAATGATCTTACCTTTTCAATATATTATTTTTAAGCAGGTGAAAAACAAAATTTAATATTTGGTTTCTCACCTTATTTATAAGAAAGTAAAAAAAAAATATAGTATCTTTTTTACTTTCTTCTATGTGTAATATAGAGAAAGTATTGGATTCGCGAAAATTTTCGACCTCCGTTTTTTGACGGATCTACACATTTTGGGATGTCCTGAACACGAATTGATAGTTTTTAAAAATTGTCTGTCTGTTTGTCTGTTACAAAATTTCGTATTTTTCACCGTATCTCACGAACCAATGAATTAAATTCAACCAAACTTGGTATATAGTTGGAACCTGACGGGGCATGGTGCTGATTAGATTTGGGGATCAATCGCCCAGCAGGTGGCACTGTGATAGCAAAATTTCGTATTTTTCACCGTATCTCACGAACCAATGAATGAAATTGAACCAAACTTGGTATATAGTTGGACCCTGACATGGAATGGTGCTGATTAGATTTTGGGATCAATCGCCCAGCAGATGGCGCTGTGATCGCATTTTATATAAACTTTTAACATGGCAGTATAGGACAAAATTTCGTATAAATGTACATAATGAGCGTTATTTTAAACTTGTGATAGTAAAATTAATATGAATTATTTATAATAGTAGTAGTTAACTAGGAAAAAAATTTTGTGCATGTGGGGGCACTGGTTACCCCCCCCCCTAGGGGGGAAGTACCCCCCCGGGGAAGTAAATTTTCAAGATGGGTATTTTTCGAAAGGTCTCGTTGATAATAGTAATAGTTAACTAGGAAAAAAAATTGTGCATGTGGGGGCATCGGTTCCCCCCCAACTTGGGGGGGGAGTACCCCCCCGGTGGGCAAAGTGTTAAGATGGGTATCTTTCGAAAGGTCTCGTCAATACCTTTAAAATGAATGGTTGAACCATAAATCTGTGATAATTTAAAACAAAGTTATCGATTTTTTTTACTTTTAACGAAGAAAAATCATAATTATTAATGTTTTTTTTTTAATGAAATTTAACCAAACTTGGTATTTAGTTGGTCCCCGACATAAACTGGTGCTGATTACATTTGGGGATCAATAGCGCAACAGGTGGTGCTGTGATCGCATTTTTTCTAAATTTTTAACATGGCAGTATAGGACAAAATTTCGTATAAATGTACATAACGAGAGTAACTTGTGATTGTAAAATTAATATGAGTTATTGATAATAGTAATAGTTAACTAGGAAAAAATTTCTCTGCATGTGGGGGCATCGCTTCCCCCCCTGCGGGGGGGGGGGGGGGTAAATTTTCAAGATGGGTATCTTTCGAAAGATCTCGTCAATACCTTTAAAACGAATGGTTGAACTATAAATCTGTGATAATTTAAAACAAAGTTATCGATTTTTTTTACTTTTAACAACAACAAAAAAAAAAACCTTAGAAAAAAAATCGTAATATATATATATATTTTTTTAATATTGTTACTGATTGAATATGTATATAGGAAAATAGAAGAAAGTCTTGTGATGGCCACAACATACTAGTTTATTTTCACATTGGGTGCAGTTTTTGACAAAATGTTGTGCAAAGTAATGGAAAAAAAATGTTGCAAATTACTAAGATCTGCATGTTTTCTAAAGAACTGGCTTAGTGTGATCACAAAATATCCTGATTGTAATTTGAGAAAGGCTGAAGTTGGAGTCAAGTAAATTTAATCTTGCATTAGGGCTTTGCACTGTACAATCAGTGACAGTCTCGGACCTCAGGAATGATTAGGACATATTTATCACAATTTTGAACATCCATAGATGATAATGACTCCTCTGCTTCAGTAACCCCAGAGATATTTTTGTTAAGGTGGAACACGAAAGGTCATTTAAGCCATGATAGTTTTTATGTGCACCAGCTACCATTAATGTACACAATGGTTTTTAATCAGCTGAAGTATCAAACCTGCAATTCTCCAATTATGAGTCCGATGCTCTGCCAGCTGGGCTAACATTACCCACTCGGTAAAGGTACAGTCAGAAAAATAAAATTTTAAGCAAGTAAGCATGACTCAAGCTTAAGATGGATAGGGGAAAACCGTGTAATATGGAACATCGTTTAATACGGACCATGAGGAAATTTATATGATCAACACTAGATGGTGAAACTATCTCATTGCCTTTGGTGAATATTATAGTTATACAAAGCAGGAAGTGGTTTGTACATACGTACCTGTATTTGGACGATTATGAAATTGAGTTAAATTATATTAAAAAAGGACTAAATTTTATGTTTACATTAAAATTTAATTACTATTAATTTAATTACTTATACTTAATTTAATTACTATTATGAACCGTACCCATTACAATAACATGATGTTAGATACTATCGAAAAATTAAAAGCCGTTAAAATTACCCATTCTCCTTTGAATAAAATTATAGGAAAAACTAAAGATCTCATAAAAACTGGCCAATGGCCAGATAACAACCAACCAAAATTTAATAACCATGCCTCAGTTATCCCTCGCCTCTTTGCTAAATATAAAGACCATAAAAACCCTCCTCTCCGTCCTATAGTTAATAAATCCGAAGGTCCTACTTATTTTCTTGAAAAATACATGAAAAATATATATCAGTCCCTCCTCCCTCCCTCTGATCTCTCAATAAACTCTAATGAAATTTTTATTGAAAAACTCCGTAGCATTAATTTAAACTATAACGATAAACTAGTCAGCTTCGATGTCAAAGATTTATATCTTTCTATCAATATTCTGGAAATTACCCAAAACATCAACGCCAAAAGAATCGATACCTACGGGAACAACAAAATCAGCGAAACTTTAATTCATACTAACAACCTTCTTTTAAACGACTCTTATTTCATGTTCAACCAAAATATCTACCGCCAAACTCAAGGATGGGATCCCAATGGGATCCCCCATTTCGGGCGTTATAGCCAAATTAAAACTACGTCTACTCGAAAATTCCGCTATCAATATTATCAATAAATGCAAACTCTGGACCCACTACGTCGATGACGTTTTTGCTATTATCCCTAATTCCATAAATCCCGACAGCATATTAACTGAACTAAATAACCTTGATAACAATATTAAATTCACCATGGAAAATGAAACAAATAACACTTTAAATTTTCTGGACGTAAAAATTATAAAAAACCCAAATAATTCCTTCGATACCACTATCTACCGGAAACCAACCGCTAATACCGAAATCATAAATAAAAACTGTAACGCCCCTCTCTCTTATAAATACTCTGCTCGCCGATCGTACATTAACCGTGCAATCCTGGTTTGCTCCAACAAAAATTTACTCAATACCAAACTCAATTACATTAAAAAAATCGCCGTTAAAGCTAATTACTCTAAAAACCTCGTCAACAACCTCTACAAAAAACGCATAAAATCCTTAAATAAAATTAATAATGCCCAAAAATCCAAATCCAACTTTACTACCTCCATCCCCTTCTGTAATGGCGCTAGCATAAAAATAAGAAACAAAGCTAAAAACCTTAACATAAATATACCAATCAAACCAAATAAAAATATTTTTCAACATATTCGTAACGAAAAAGATACCATCCCCCAAAATTTCACTGCAGGTATACCAGGTGTATAAACTTAAATCCGCTGTTTGCGTATAGATGGCGCTAGTGAGTGTATTAACAGCGGACATTTAAATGTCTTATTGTTTTTGTATTAGTTTGACGTCTGTTCACATAAATCAGTGCAAATCGTTAGTGATTTCATATAAAAACGTTAATTTTTCTTCGTGTAAACATGTCTCGTTTTGTACCAAAAAAAGAGCATATGCGGGAAACTCTGCTTTTCTGCTTCAATTTGAAGAAATCAGCTGCCGAATCGCATAGAATGCTTGTGGAAGCTTATGGTGACAGTGCTTTGTCAGAAATAACTTGCAGAGACTGGTTTCATCGGTTCAAAAATGGCTATTTTGACTTAAATGACAAAGAGCGTGAAAATCGGCCCCGAAAGTTTGACGACCATGAATTACAGGCTCTTTTGGACGAAGATGATACCCAATCGCAAAAAATGCTTGCCGAGAAGTTAGGTGTCACTCAACCAGCCATTTCTATCCGTCTACATGCCATGGGAAAGGCCTTATTATCAACAAAGACATGACAAACTGATTTTTCTTCATGATAACGCGCCAGCACACACGTTAAAATTGGTCCAAAATTATCTAAAAACACTTAACTGGGAGGTGTTACCCCATCCCGCTTAATTCACCAGACCTGGCTCCTTCTGATTATCACCTGTTTTCATCAATGGGCCATGCACTCGCCGAACAGCACTTCGTTTCTTACGAAGACGTTCGAAAATGGCTGGACGAGTGGTTTGCCTCAAAAGATAAGGAATTCTTTTGGCGTGGAATTCACCAATTGCCCGAAAGATGGGAAAAATGTATAGTTAGCGAGGGAAACTATTTTGAATAAAATTTTGTTTTGCTTTATATAAAAAATAAATGTGTTTTTATTACTAAAAAACAGCGGATTTAAGCTTATACACCTGGTATATAAATAGATTTCGAACACATCAATGGGAAAAAAGCTTGCTACATAGGTATGACGAAACGCCGAATTAATGAATGCGAAAAAGAACACCGCACCGATCTAAAATATGGAAAATCCTCTACTGCCTTCTCTTCCACCCACAACAATAACCCGATTAACATTAATTCCATTAATATTAATAAAATAGCCCCATATAACAATTATAACTATACACTAAAAAGGGAGGCCATCGAAATAATATCTAACATTCAAACCATCAACGACCAAGAGCACTACACAATTCCAGCTGAATGGCAACAGCTACTACAAGAAATAAACCGACCTGGAAAATGAAGTGAAGTGAAAGCATGGAACCACAGCGCCAAAAATATGAAGTTCAACTGAGGACGACGTATCTTCGCACTTAGCACGGAGGATGGGTACAACTGTACCCGAAATTAATTTGCTGAGTCTTATAAAAGGATGTTTTTAAGGTATTTTAATGTAAACATATGAAATTGAGTTTTCGGTTTATATGATCATTGATGTAACAAGTATGTTAAAATGAAAGTATTACTTTCTGCTGTTAGGTACTTGAAATATAATTTTCTCTTTAATAGTAGCAAATATACTTATTTTCTGAAGTATTTAGACATGCGTTTCATGTGCACCAATTTGCATAGTGATATGTGATAGGAAACATGGACCAGTGGTCCATGATAAAAACAGAGAGGTTTTGTTAATGCTCGGCATACATATGTTGCACACTCGAAATCTTGAAGCTATAGAATAGGCCAGAAAAGTAGGGGTAATCAAGCTATCACTTCTTTCACATACTACCCATTGGATATAGCCTTTGGACCTCCCTTTTTTCCGTCCATTAACTATTATATTTTCCATCCATTTCTACTATTCCCAAGAGATGGAAAAGTGTGTGAGGGAACATGCTGGACAGTTTGTTTCACAATTCCAAGTGTCTCAATTGTTCGGGCAGGACCACTATGGACAACTTGGTCCATATTACACAAACACATGTGTAATATGGACCACCGATACATAAATAAAATAATTATTTCCTGCAATTATTAATTGTTCCCAGAGTGATTTACCAAGCTTGAAGCATGCAACTATACGATTGTAATGAGCAGCTAACAAATTAAATCTTTTTATTTTAATAATTTTAGTTTTATGAGCATTCTTGCTTAGGGGGTCCATATTACACGGATATCCCCTATATCTAACAGGAGATAAATTTTTCCATGAATTATTCAATAAACATTTCAATTGTTTCCATTTTTACTATCTGAATATACATTATGTAAAGTAAGTATTGCAATGTTGAAAAAATTCGATTATGAGATTTTGGTGTAGCTATATGTTTTTTGAGGTTTGGTTTCCTGGGTTTATGGTGATGTTATGTATGTATGTGTATGTGTTTATGTGAGTAAACAAACACTACAGCATGTAAACACTTTGATCGATTGAGTTGAAAATTGGTATGTAAATTATAGGTCATTGTCTCATGAGCTGTTTAGATTTTGGAGAGTTTAGCACTTATAGATTTTTTTTTTTTTACAGGGACACAAAACAGTTCTCTATTATTACGGCCTATGAACTCAAATTATTTAAAATACAATAACATCTAAACACTTTATTTAATTAAGTTAAAAGTTATTAAATATGTTATGGATCCTCATTATGTAAATTGTGCGGATTTTTAAGAATCAAACACTTGAAGTTTTTTTCACAGGGACACAAAGAAAAATTCTTTATCATTATGTCCTATGGGTTAAAATTATTTAAAGTGCAATAGTTTCTAAACACCTTATCCGATTGAGCTAAAAATTGGTAGGTAGGTTATAGGTCCCCATTGCATGATTTCTATAGATTTTAATGAGTGCATGATTTATACTTCTTTTACAGGCACACTAAGAAAAAGTCTTCATCATTACAACCAATGAACTCAAATTATTTGAAGTATGATAGCGTCTAAATGCCTTATCTGTTTCAGCTAAAAACTGATGGACAGGTTATAGGTCACTGTCATATAATTTGTATAAATTTTGATGAGTACAGAACTTCTAGTTATTTTACAGAGACATAGAGAAAAATCTTTATTGTCATGGTCAATGGACTAAAAAAATTTTTGAAATGCAATAGCGTCTAAACTTCACATTAGATTAAGATATAAATTGGCAGGGATGTTATATGTTATTATTGCTAGAACTGTACAGACTTATATAAGTGTAAAGCTTTTTTATTGGCTTACAAAGTAGAATTTTATACATTGTGGTCTATGGTCTCAAATTATTAAAAGTTTGCTTTAGCAATGTTAAATTGTTTAAAACTTATGTAAAAGAAAAAAAAAAAAAAAAAGTTAAATATTTGATATTGCGAACTTATTATTTGTGGTTCATTCAGAGGGATGCACAAAAGAATTTGGATAGATTACGATCTATTAAACGACATACAACTTGGGGGAAAAAACACCCAAACTACTTGTTATGATTTTACCTTTTGCCTTTTTAAGGACGTCTCTTATTTAAAATAATTTAAACAGTTATTAATTACTAAATGTTTAGAAAGTCGAGTGGAGTCACATCAAATTTTTTCCTTGAAAAGAGAATGACAGAATACTCAAATGTCTCTAGAAGCCTTACAAATTTTTTTATGTTTACTTAAGAAACTTCACTATTATTAAATTTAAAATCTTTATGAAAGACAATGGAGCCTACTCTTCCATTTGAAGTTTTAAAAGGGAAATCTTGATTAGATGGGCAAAGCCAAGTTAGTTTACCTTAATAAAATAAAAGTATTTATTATGATGCAACATTAGAGGGGTGCTGATACCTATCAACCTCCCTTGTGTACATCACTGCATGAAGTGCTCCATTTCTTTGATAACCTCGAAAGGTATTCATTTTTCAGAACATGAAGGATATTTCAAACAACAGATTTTACGTACATTAGTCAACATTGATGTACATGATGGTCTTTCTCTTTGGGCAGCTTGAGTATAAAACCCACAGTAAACAATTATAAGTCCAACGTTCTAACAATCAGGCTACCATGGATAATTAAAAGGAGATGTTTTTGAATATAAAAAGAAAAAAATAGTTTAGTTCACATAAACATTTGGTTATGCTTTTATAATACTTTAAAAAGTTAAGTAAAAAATGTTTGCTAGAAGATAAAATATTATTATTTTAAAATTTGTTTTAACCAGTCTTTCATTTTTCTAAGGAATATTTAATATGAATAATTAAATATATACCTGACAGGTTTTATTGAAAGAGTAGATTCTATTTGAAATAAAACTTGATTATCATCTTTATACCATTGATATTCAGGAGGAGGATAAGAAGTAGCAGAACATGTAAGAATAAGTTCACTTCCCTCTTTGACCCTGATTTCTTTTTGTGGTTGAGAAGTAATCATCAAGGCCTCTGGAAATATATAAACAGCTCATTATATCAATCAATCTACCTCTCTATATATAATTTGTATCGCTAAAAATGTAATTGACATTTTTTTTTTTTTTGTAAATGTCACAATCTCATCTGAATAAATTTCACACTAATCATAAATTGAAAATAAAGCATATTTTTCTTTCTTTTTTTTTTTTAAGACATACACATATATTTAATAAGTATAATTAATACACTGTATTTACAAAAACTTTTAAATAGGACATTGATTCCTTGCTCTTCAGACATGGTGCCTTCCACTTTTTTCATCCTAACTCCTGTTTCTCTTCTGTTCTCTTTTGCCACTCTCCAAAAAAAAAGGATGCCCTTTCTTGTTCTTTCTTCTTTTTTAGGCAGCACCAAGTTTTAAGTACCTTACAGTAAAATTGGTGCCACAATTTTACTTTTTTGTTTTTGATGTGTTTTATTTCCTATCAGCATTTTGTTTGACCTTTTTTTTTTCCCCTGGACATTTTTATTTTTGTCTTAGTAAATATCTTCAGCTATTTTACAATGTCTAACTCACAGACGCTAACTTTTTAAAATTTCATGGGGGGGGGGGCACAATCGATTTTCCATTGCTTTTGATTATCGATCCCTCCCTCCCTCTTTTGATTTACACTCAAGTTTTTCCGTAATCTACTTTAAAGTTTTCTTTCCTCTTCCTTCTTCTTTTTTTTTTTTTTTTTTTTTTTTAAATGAAAATTTATATCAGAGGAAAGGTGCCCCTTTTTTACTCCTTGTCAACAAACATCAAGCAAAAGATCAATATTTCATAAAAATATTTATATCATGAAAAACGGCAGTTTTTCGAGTGACGCAAGTGGAAGAACAAACTAAACACTGCAAACTCATATATACGGCTAGTTTGACATCAAAGAGATTTGTAAAAGCCGACACTTAATATCTCAGCAAATATGCCATATTTTGTTCTGATCTTTTCAAAATAGTCTTTTATCTTCGGTCTTAATCTATCCTGAAAATTTTACATTTCTACATGCAGTATGTTTTGAGATCTAAAATACCAATTTAAAGCCAAATGGGGAAAAAGTATGGTGTAAGTTTGTAATGGTCTAAAATCATGAAAAATATCTCTAAAATGGCATGAACGATTTTAATTTAATTAATATATGTTGTTAAAGGGATCTTTCTGAATCTAATAACGTCTTCATTTTTTCCAGGAAAACTCTTCTTTTTTTATAAAAGTTATTTTAAAAATGGAACTATATTACTTCGCCAATTGCATGCTTTTCTTCGGCATAAATGTCCTGATACGGTTCTTACTTGCAAGGCTTGAGTTGGTGCCGTTGGTTGGTTGACCAACGTGAATGCAGTCAATGAATTATTTAAATTTTCCTTTTTTTTAATGCAAAAATACTTTATTACATTTTTTATATATTTATTATATATATACTAAGTCAAATTCACTTAAATATATTTTCTCTTCTGTTATGAAAAAGATATTTTTGATTTCAAAATTTTATATTTAGTCAAAAAAGTATTTAGATAACATTTTAAATAAGGAAGTATTTTGTAATTTTAGATATTCCATTTTATCATAAAAATGATGAATTTACAATTTTTTAAAGCGAAAAATGTTTAATCATTCATAAACATCGATTTTGTAGTAGCTCAATGATTTGCGATTTCTATTCATGTATCCTTCCGCACCGGGAATGGGAAAAAACAGCAAATAGAGTTTTGGTGCCATATTTTGTTTTTAATTTAAAACAAAAGAAATATATATACACTTTCGCAAGTATATATATATATATATATATTTCTTTTTAAAAATTAAAAATCTCTTTTTAAAATACAGTTAGAGTTTATTCATATATTTACTTTTCAGACTTTAAAATGATACATATTTTGAATATGAACATAATCAAACTAATTTTTTTATTATTATTTAAAGCAATAATGGCTAAGAGATGAAAGAGGGGATAAATACACTGTATATAAAAAAAAAAAAAAAAAAAACATGAAAATAGAATTAAAATCATGAAAAATGTGTCAAATAGCAATTATTGAAAAACACGTCAAAATAAATAAATAACATCTACTTTGAAACCCATAATAATTTATTTTAAAAATATAATTCTCTCTCTCTCTCTTTTTTTTTAATTACTTAATTTCTGCATGAAAAATTCTATTTCATAAATATATTTACAATTACAATAAACGAAAAATCCTCCTTGAATTTTAAATAACTATTTCTACCTGTTTCTAAACAATTATAGGTTTTTTTTTTTTAAAGAAAATATATAATGGTTTTAATCATGAATGTAATAATTTCATGGTTTTAATATAAGCTACTAGATGGCGCCATCTAGTAGCTTATATTAAAACTGTATGCATTCCTATATTTAATTTATTTTTCTTAAAAAAAAAAAAAAAAAAAAAAAAAAAACTTTTAATTGCTTAGAAACATGTAGAAATAATTATTTTAAATTAAAGTAGGGTTTTTCGTTTATTGTAGTTGTAAATATATAGATTTTTTTTTTAATATACAGTGTATTTATCCCCTCTTTCATCCCCTAATCCTTATTGCTTTAAATAATAATTTAAAAAAAAATTAGTTTGATTATGTTAATATTTAAAATATGTATCATTTTAAAGTCTGAAATTAAATACATGAAAAAACTCTAACTGTATTTTAAAAAGAGATTTTTATTTTTTAAAAAGAAATATATATATAACTTGTATTAACTTTAGCTTAATTTGTATTTTCCATAAAACTTAAGCTTAACTTGTATTAACTTTAGCTTAATTTGTATTTTTCATAAAATTTTTCTCCAA
Source organism: Salticus scenicus (assembly GCA_963930645.1). Taxonomy (NCBI): domain Eukaryota; kingdom Metazoa; phylum Arthropoda; class Arachnida; order Araneae; family Salticidae; genus Salticus; species Salticus scenicus. The sequence goes on from OZ005650.1 coordinate 270,834,984, forward strand.
ATGATTTTACCTTATTTTTAAAATTATAGAAATGTAGACCGTAGAGTTTAATTTACATTTTGTCTATTTTTTTCCCCCAAATATTTTTATAAAATGATTTTTACCTGCATTTTTGATGAAAATTTAAATTGTGAATATTGGAGCAGTATCTATACTTAGCCTCAAAAGGGAAAAGGAAATAAATAAATTTCTATTTTTAACATTAACTTGATTTTTTTTAATTGCTTAATTTGCATTTGTAATTCTCTAAAAAGAAACTTGCAGAATGTAAATTACGTAATTCTAACTTAAATTTGAAATTTCCCACTTATTATTATTATTATTTTAAGAGTTTGAGAATCCCACTCAATATTTTTTTCTAGTGCAAAGCTTCTCCATTTTGTTTCCAAGTGGCAGGCTACTTGAAAATTTGTTAGCATAACGTTTGAAATACTGAATTAATTCAAACTAAATTTGTAGTGTAGATTTATCTCAGAAATGTATTTGTTATGTTCATTTGCCAACTTAATCTACCCTCTTGTTTCCCTGTGCTAGCCCACTGAAAATTTCAAATTTACATTAGAAAGGTTCTATGAACCAATTTGCTTAAAACTCCATATATACATAGCCTTCATTAATAAATCCACCAAGTCCATTAATAAGTTGTAGCTGCCATTTTGAAGAAGAAAAAAATGGTGGCAACTTCATAATAAAAGATAAATCAGTTTACCCTTCCTAGGAGCCAGAAGGACTTGTTTTAATTTTTTTATCAATAACCCTTAAAAAGTAATGATATCAGTACAAAAAACCCTTAACAGGTTAAAAGTTTGTGACGCCGCTACTTTATAGCTCTAAGAATTTGAATTATGAGTCTTAAAAATAATGATATCAAATTTTAAGTGACGCTTTGCAATTAGTTAAAATTTACATAGATTTTCTTATTTGATCATTTACTTTTTACTTTTATTTATATTTATAATGCAAACATAATATTTTTAGCTTCAAGATCAGACAGATATATAAAATACACTCACTGACGCTTTTTCATTCACATTTCAAATTCAAAATAACAGTTTTAAAAGGAATGATATAAAAATTCCAGTGGCGCCTCGGTGTTATTTTAAAAGATTTGTTTTTAGATTCCATTAAAATTACTTTTGTTTAGTCTAATAAAGTATATTTACACATTGAAACAGTCCTTTTAATTTTCAAATACTATACTATCAAATAATTATACTTTCATTGAGTTTGCATTATAAATTAAAATTATTTATTTCAATAAATTGATTTATCTTTTGCGTCACACTATCCAAAACTACAAGTAAAATTTGTGTAAAGGTTTTCTTTACATCACACTACCTCTCTGCGCAAATTTTCACTTACTTAGATACTATGATACTATGCTTTGGATAGCGTGATGCAAAAGATAAATAAATCAATTTATTGAAATAAATAATTTTACTTTATAATGCAAACTCAGTGAAAGTATAATTATTTGACAGTATATTTGAAAATTAAAAGCACTGTTTCAATATGTATATATACTTTATTAGACAAAACAAAAGTAATTTTAATGGAATCTAAAAACAAATCTTTTAAAATAACACTGAGGCGCCACTGGAATTTTTATATGATTCCTTTTAAAACTGTTATTTTGAATTTGAAATGTGAATGAAAAAGCATCAGTGAGTGTATTTTATATATCTGCCTGATCTTGAAGCTAAAAATATTACGTTTGCATTATAAATATAAATAAAAGTAAAAAGTAAATGATCAAATAAGAAAATCTATGTAGATTTTAACTAATTGCAAAGCGTCACTTAAAATTTGATATCATCATTTTTAAGACTCATAATTCAAATTCTTATAGCCATAAAGTAGCGGCGTCACAAACTTTTAACCTGTTAAGGGTATTTTGTATTGATTTATATTACAGTACTAATATAAGTCATCAGGCAGAAATACAAAAACATACAAAAAATTTTCTGAATAAAAATAATTTAGCACACAATCCTTCACCAGGTGATAGAAAAGTAGCCAAGAATATAGCATGAAAGCTACAACCCACAAGTCATACTTTCATATTGGATTGAACTGAAAATTTATGCACATGCTATAGGTCACTGTTGCACATAGTGCATAAATTTTGGTGAATCCAGCACATATAGTTCCTTTACAGGGTCATAACTAATAATTATTTAAAATGAGATAGCGTCTAAAAGTCTTATTCGAATGAACTGAAAATTTATATACATGTTACAGATCACCGTCACACTAACTATATGAATTTTGGACTGTGTAGAACTTATAGCTTTTTTAGAGGAACACAAAGAAGAATTCTTTATCATTGTGGCTTATGGGCTCAAATTATTTAAAATGTGATAGCGTCTAAATGCCTCATTCAATTGAGTTTAAAATTCATGTACATGTTACAGGCCACGGCCACTAACACACAAACTGTATAGATTTTGTACAATTATAATTTGATTACATTGCATTAATTAATTTTAATTATAGTATGTATACTAAACAATATGCCATTTTAATACAACCAATTCAAATATTTCACAATATAACTGCTAAAAAAGCCTTTATAAAGTATAAAAAACCTTCTCTTAAATATATAGTAAAACATTTCAATTAGTTACTTATTCATCCCTAGCTTTCGACTAATCTCTCTGAGTCTTCATCAGAGATATGTTATAATAAAAATTTCATTAAAATATATATAAGTTCAAAAATATACCTTAAAGTAAGTCACATTAATTTAAAATCCATAAGAGTCAAATTACTATAAAAAAAATAAAATCCACATGCAATGTCTCTTCTTTTTTAAATATGCACATCTATATTTTAACTTTTTCTGTAGTGACATATCAACAATATTTCTGCAATATACTTGAACATACTTAATAAAATAATATATGCAAATTCGATACTTATAAAAATAATTATGAGTCAATTGAATTACACATTTTAACACTAAATATATACTTATAAAAATTACTATATAATTATTTGTTGTTGCAATATAAAGATATATTTAAGAGATGTCAACTATGATATTAACACCCAATTCACATATCAAGTTACAGTATACGGTTTGAACTTTTCTTAAAGATTTTGAAAAATGTAGCATTAGATTATAGCGCCCTCTAGCAAGAAAATATTTAAACATTTTTTTTACGAGGATTGATCCTCGTAATCCGCCCTTGCAAGATGTGCTAGTAAAAATCCCATAAAAATTTTATTCGAAGATTCTAAAATAATTTATCAATCCAATAGAAAAAGATCCGCTTTAAATAGAAAAACTATTGAAATTATTAAAAGAGAAAAGAAATTTTAATGATTTTCCCTTCTTCACTATACATAACCTTTGGTTATAGTTATTAAAACAGAAATAAAACCCTCATAAATTTTTTTTAACATATTTTCCCGCTAGAGGGCGTAATAATATAATGCTACATTTTTCAAAATCTTTAGGAAAAGTTTAAACCATATATTGTAACTTGATATGTGAACTGGGTTTTAATAGCATAGTTGACAACTCTAAAATATATCTTTATATTGCAGCAACAAATAATCATATGGTAATTTTTATCAGTATATATTTAATGTTAAAATATGTAATTCAATTGACTCATAATTATTTTTATAAGTATCGAATTTGCACATATTATTTTATTAAGTATATTGCAGAAATATCATTGACATGTCACTGCAGAAAAAGTTAAATTATAGATGTGCATATTAAAAAAAAAGAGACATTGCATGTGGATTTTATTAATTTATAGTAACTTGACTCTTATGGATTTTAAATTAATGTGACTTATTTTAACGTGTATTTTTGAACTTATATATATTTTAATGGAATTTTTATTATAACATAACTCTGATGAAGACTCAGCGAGATGAGTTGAAAGCTAAGGATGATTAAGTAACTAACTGAAATGTTTTACTATATATTTAAGAGAATGTTTTTATAGTTTTTTTTTATACTTCATAAAGGATTTTTTACCAGTTATATTGTGAAAAATAATCATTTCACAAAGAATCATTTTAATGCAAAATGCATTAAAATAATACATTGTTTAGTATACATATATACATGCTATAATTAAAATGTATAGATTTTGGTGAGTCTAGCACTTATAGATTTTTACAGGGACACAGCAAAAATTTCTTTATCCTTATGATCTATGGGCTCAAATTATTTGAAGGACAATATCGTTAATTAAAATAAGATACTATATAGAGAAAAATACTCAAATGCCCTGCTATGATTTTTTCTTTTGTTTATTTAATGACTTCTCTTTAACTTATTCACACAGTGCTGTTAATTATTTAATGCTTGGAAAGTCAAGTAGAGTCATTCCAGATTTTTTTTAAATAGAGAGACTCCTAGATAATGCTCCAAAATTAATACTTTTTTTTGATAACGGTGACATTTACTTTATTATTATTGTTATTATTTTACTAATCTTATGCATAGTAAATTATTCAATAAAATTAATTTATGACAAATATGTTTAAAATACTACTTTTTTTTTTCTTTTTAGAAAAAGATGTAAAATTTATTATTGACAATTAGGAGATTTAAACTTAAAATACCAAACATAAAATAACATATATGAGTATAATCAGAACTTGTTTCATTTGCATACTTTCATAATTTAAAAGTAAATTCCTTACCTTCAAAATAAAACTGAAATACCTTTATATTTATATGGTTGATGTCTATTTCAGAATTTTTCTGAAATAGAAAATTCCAAAATAGATATTGACTTTATAGAGTTAAAAAACTCCCAAATTAGAATAACCATAACTATGCAATTACCCAAGAAACTGTAGAAACCCTTGCCAATGAACACAATACACACATGTAATGATATAGAACACAATCAAAAGTTAGACTAAAGATGGCGGTATGCTCCAGACAAAGGTAGCGAGGAAAACTAGCAGTGTACACAAGTCAATAAATACCTCTGAAAACGACCAGATGCATGGTCAAAAAGACTTATGGTGAAAGAGAATGGGCTAATTGAAATATTTCAATTTAATTTTAAATGTAAATATAATTCTTATAAATTTAAATATAGTCCTTACCTTCATTTTTTAAAATTATTAATGCTTTTTCTAACCCCATGGCTTGAAACCATTTTACCAAATCTGAAGATCTAAAGCCCTTATTACCTAAAAATGAAAGTAGTATTTTGGCTGGAGTCATGTTATATTTTTTGCTGTCAATTTCCATAGAGATTAATACTTCCTCACTGAAAATAAATATAAAAAAGGAAATTTAAATTTATAATTACGAAAATTTTAAACAATTGAAACAGATTTTAGCAATAAACAGGTTTGAGTTATAAGAAAACTGCACACGTAATAATATGTAATTATAGATAAAATAATATATACCATGAGCATTCTGGGGGTAAAACTTCTAAAAATGATTGCAATGTACTAGGATTTTCCAGTATAAGTCTTAGTTTGTCAAACACGGAGAAATCTAAGTCTAAAATATTAGGGTCTTCCATTTCTTCGCCCTCGTGGAGAGAAAATTTTGTTGTTCACAGATGCCAGAGTTTAAAAGTTACAATAATTTTTAATATGAAAGAAGTATGATGATAAGTTTGCATCATTAAACCTACATTTCATTTGATTTTTTTTATTTATCATGCATAAAAAAACTAATCCGTAAGTAAAAAGCAGACAGTGTTTACTAATTGATAGGTTGACTGGTTTGTAGTCTGTTTAGGGGTAGTTGGCTAAAGTGGATCGTTACTTCTACTTTACTTTTTCCCACTTCCCAATTTTCATCCGTGTTGACGACAACCGATCAACCAAAGAATATTTTCTATGATTATGATAAACATTGGATAAACAGAGATTTTCGGCATATACTTTGCATGTCTTTCAGACTTTCAAAGTATCTGTGATGGGTATTTTTTTCGGAAAACCCAAGAAAAAAGCGACTAGAGTCTCCGAACAAGATAAAGCAGTTTTGGTTTGTTTTAAATTTCATATAATGGACATAAATAAAAGTTTTATTTCTTACATGTTTCGAATACCACCGCGTAAAAAGCAAATAGTAACATTTTGTTGCTTAAAATCTATGCTGTTTCTAGATGAAGTGTTAGGAATATTATTTTTGGTGCAACTATAGTATCTCCCCACAGCTGAATTTGGCAATTTTTCTTTGGCGCCTATTTGAAAGATAACGATATCGTTCTGGACTGTTTGCGATATAATATGGCAGCCTGCATGCTGTTTATTTTAGATTTTTAATTTAGCTTATGACTTTATCATTTATGATTAGCCATAATGGCCAAAAATAAATCGTCAAATTCAGCTGTGGGGGAATACTATAGTTGTTTCTTATTTTTAACTTTATATATATATATGCATATATAGAAATAGATAATTTTTTTTTTTTTTCATTCTTTATATATGTATTATGTAAGCATGCTTCATTTCTATAAATATTGCTTTTTATTATTTAATCACAAGCCTTGGAACAGATTTGATTTCTATCATTCATATTACGTTTTTGATCGCCAAATACAAAAATTGCCAAACGATGACGATATCAAATCTGTGCGTAAACTTTCTTGGTATAGTCTGAAAACAGAGTTCCCGCGTGGTTTGTTTACGTTCAGCAATTTTCTTGTACTCAACAAACAGCAGAGAGTATAAATTTCACATGGCCACCTAAAAACAGATCTATTGCTGTTCACACACATGCAAAAAAAAAAAAAAAAGAGTCTAGTTAAGAATAAGCGATGGCTGCCAAATAGGTGACAAGTGTGCTATATGTAGTGGTTCTTTTCTTGCCAAATCACATATGAGGAAAACAACACAACGTTCTGTAGGCATTATTGAAATTTGAAGGCGGTCACTTATTCTTGACTAGACCCCAAAAAAATGCTAACAAAGACAATTGTATATTCTGCCAAGATGAATTAAAAAAAAAAAAAAAAATCCGAGGCTGACTCTCTGTATTTAGCCCATCCAGTTACGAGGTATTTTGGTCCACTTGCACGGTCTGGAGGATCTCTCCGATCGAGGCCCAGTGTGAAGCTCCAGAAACCCAAGAAATTTTTGGTACTTTTAGAAAAATCGCCAATTCAATATTATTGCACCAATTCAATATTATCGCCAATTTATATTATTGCTATTTATATTCAAATCGCATATTGCATGCTTTACCAATAAACCTTTCGCTTGAAAAAAAATAGATTGCATCTTCTTCAGTTGTGGGCAAATCCCAAGTTTTCATCATTTTTGTAAAATAAAAATTCAGGTAGAAGAATGAATGTTAATATATTTTACTTAGAAAACAAAAATATTCTAATATGTTCTAATGTTAATAATTGGCGATTTTTCGTTTGCACAAACGGAAATGTACCAAATTTTCAATAAAGTCACGATTTTACAACATTGTACTTAATTTGTCACATTAATTATATAAATACCTCTGTCTATATATTTGATATAATATAGGAATTTTGTAAATAATTTTCTCTATTCCCTGAATCAGTGCCTAATATAATGTTCTAAAAGTGCCAAGATACGGTTTAATATTGACACAGACAACATAGTGTCATGAATTTTCTGAGTTTTTTGTGAAATATATTTTTAATATTAAGTTCTGTCCTGTACGTATAGTATAGTTTGCATCACTATACAAATAACACTTAATAATAAAAATTTTATTTTTTCTTAAAATGTAATAAAACTATGTCAAATGATTATGCTTACATGTTAGCCCATCAACCTCTTAAAAAAAAATTTTTTTCAGGTGCACAATTAGCCAATAATATGAAGAAATGCTCTTCTGCATACATACGTATTAGTGATTGCTGTAATGTGGAATTTCAGGCATGTTTTAGATTCATGCACAGTGAGGTAGAATTATCCAGTGATGTTTTCATATAAGTAAAGCATACATACATGCACATTAGTGTTCTATGTTAAGCATAAAATCTTCCTATGTTTCTCTGTCACTGGCTGTTTATCACTCATTTGGTGACAATTTTTTATTTTGTGAAAAAGATTGATAGCCTAATATGTAATTATCCAAATGATGAATATGAGGAACTTTTTTAAATAATGTAGTTTTGTAAGTACAGAGGTCAATCCAAGTTTTTAATTTTTGGAGCCCATTTTTGTAGCAAAAAAAAAAACTGCCACATAAAACCTTCCATTTTAGCAGTCATTCTAGTATGATGTTCAATAACAAGTGAACAGTGTTTCATTGAAGCTAGTATAGGTAGTCATTTGAAATAATACTTAACCCCTTAACTCAGGGATGAAAGTTGATCAGTAAAGTCAGCATTTTTTCGGATTGGTCAGTATTTTAGGAATTTAGTCAGTAAAGTCAGTATTTTTGACCAAATTATTTCTAAACTCCCTTTTTAATATAAATTTTTTATATTTCTTTTTTCTTATCCAAAATTAGGCCAAATAAAACATTCATTGTTAACATTGCAATCCTAAATTTTGCCAACATAAAAAAAACATTTAGAAATTTTATTCATAAATTTACCAACCGTGAAAATTCATTTTAAATAGTTTGGAGTATAAAGTTGATTTTTTATGTCAACTATGTGAAAAATGCCTGAGCCAGAAATTGAACCCAGGTCCTCCACTATGTGCATATGTTCTTCCACACAGGGCCGAAACAAAGGGGGGGGGGGGGTGCCAGATGGAGAAGGGCGCCGAAAAAGGCTGTTTTGTCACCTTATTAACACATTTTTAAAAAAAGGAAGAAGGAGAGAGAAGAAAGAAAAAGAATTAAAAAGTCAAATTCTTTTACTCAGGACAATTTGAACAAAGAGAAAAAAAAAAAAAAAGTAGAAAAAAGATTAATAGATAACAGAATTCATTTACAAGGAAAAGCATGGTGGACAGAGTGTTCTCCAAGACTAACAATATTCTTTTAAGTTTAGTGTGGTAAAATATTGTCACAATCGAAAAAGAGTAATTTACAAGTGGTCCCTGACTTTCAACCAAGGTTTTTAAAAAGTAAATGGTTGGAAAATATACAGTATATTCAGGGCCAGAAATTTCAACTCATTGCACTTGCCGAAAAAAAATTTATTCGCCACAAAATAGGGTTGACATTTTTTTTTTTCTCTTTTTTTACGTATTTTGGGTTTTTTATTTTTTCCTAACTATTTGAAAGACTTTTACAAATAGTTAGGGTTTTATTAAATGAACAAAAATAACTAGTTCAATTTGTCCAAGATTTCGTTATCAGAAAAATCTTTGAATCTGAATAATTCCGAAGTTGACATCTACTGCAATGTACATGTTACTGGCAATAAACAAAAGTTGTGATTACAGATTTTTATAATTTAATTTTAAATATGTTTTTAAATGGATGCATCGGATTATTTTGGAACTATTCTGCTAGTTTCAGAATTAGCCATCAAATTGAAAATAAAACACAAACTATCTAACAGTTTAAATATTTTTTAATTAATACTATTCATCAAATATTAATTTATAGATAGTACAAAATATGGAGTTCACTTATTATGCAGTCCATTATATTAGGGATAAATTAGCAAACATTTTAATTCACTAGATGATTATGCAAATTTGTTAATAATTATTTCTGAATCTAAATTATTTAACAGTTGTTCTTTGTTTGAAAATACCATACAGAATCTTAAGTTGAAAGGAATTTCATAAAATTCTGTCAGAGTACATGTTGGGTACGCACAACCAGTCCACACACCAAAAAATCATCATTCTATGATAATTTGGAACAGAGTGTTAAAAATAGTGTTTTTGCCTCTCTCACCTCCCCCCCTCCCCTCCTCAAAATAAATACATAAAATCAGAAAGAGGGGGGAATTTTGCAAAATCCATTCACAGTGCGTGTTAGGTGCACATAACGAAATTGCATGCTAAAAATAATCTTTCTAAGATAATTTGAAGCAAAGTGTAAATATACTTTAAACTAATTTTAATTGTAACAATCTAGAGATGACGCCACCAGCTTCCCCAAATACGATGTATTCTCCCGGAGCGCTGCTCAGTATGTCTGTTACTGGCAAGCATGCAGCATGTCTGTAAGTAAACCTTTTTGCTGTATCTTATCTACGAATTGGTCATCATGTAGCCTAGTACCCACCTCATATTTATAACAGTGGTGACAAAGATGCAATTTTTGTTGAAAAAGATGACTGATGATGACGTTTTACCGTCAATTATTCTTATTTTTTCGACCAATTGTAGCACATGGCGCCATCTGTAACCCTAACACGCTGACACGGCAATCGCCCAAGGAGCATGCAGTGTCGCCGATGGAAGATTAAGCCTAAAGTGTTGGTGCTTGCGCTTTCATTCTTACAGCTTTTAAAGAGGGATAAAGAGCAGCAAAATGAGTTCTTTTGGAAATATTGCAGAATACGATGCAACGATGGAGTCTTGTAGCAAATATACAGAGAGGCTTGACCAATTTTTCGTTGCGAATGCGATCATGGATGTCGATCGCAAACGTGCTATATTTTTTACCGTGATCGGTCCCGGAACCTATGCACTTTTAGCTTTTACGCAATTTGTTGTCACCCACTGACAATTGTCGCTCATTGACTGTTTCTGAAAAAGACCTGGCAGAGCTGATCAATGTTTTAAATGCTCATTTTCACCCTGTACCATCGGAAATTGTCGAAAGGTACAAGTTTAACGCAAGAGTATGTGGTGTTGGTGAATCAGTGGCTAACTTTGTCGCAGAATTGCGTCGATTAGGAAAATATTGTAATTTCGGAGCATCACTGGATGAATGCTGTGTGATCAGATCGTTTATGGAAATCCAAGATGAAGCAATCCAGAGAAAACTCCTCTCAGAAGGTAAATTAACCCTAACGAGAGCTACGGAGATCTTGATCGCGATGGAAGCAGATGCATGTGATGCGATGAATTTAAAACAAGTCACCAACAATGTAAATAAGATAAGACTTCAGACGAACTCAGAAAATACTGCTAAGAAGGATAATAAATCTGATATTTCATACCTTAAAGGTTGCAATTGTAGAGGTGCCAATTATTACGATTTGTCCGTAATTATTATGGATTTACGGCAATAATTACGGCATTACAGCAGGGTTAGAAATAAGCAGTCGTTAGTCGCATTTTGCGACCGGTTTTTTCATTTTGACGCCTAGAATTTCAATCATAGGTACCATATTTGACGCCTAGATTTTTTTTCTCATCTTACCTAATAATTTTCCCAATCCCACCAGACTGTAAAAAAAGTCTATTTCGGTCAATTGAACCTTATAAAAACTGATTTAAGAAATCATATCTCTATGAAAGTAGTTGACGATTTGTTAACGATTAAATTAAAGAGCCCTAAATTGGAAGATTTCTGCCCAGAAAATGCTATTAAATGGTGGTGGATTGATGTATCTTCTGGTCGAAGTATGAATTTGTGATTTTAATTATATGTACGTTTAATATTGTCAATGTAATTACATTCATTACATAAATATTTTTTTATATAATCTTGCATATATTATTTACAAGTTGATGCTATATTATTATTATTATTATTATTTTAATATACATATTTAATTGTAGATGGCACCTAGATTTTTCATTTTGATGCCCAAAAAATTTAATCCAGGCGTCATTTTGATGCCCAGTTTCAAAATTCTTATTTCTAACACTGCATTACAGACAACATATAAAAATTGCGGATTATAGGCATTTAAAAAAATTCCGGATATCGATAGTTTAAAAAAAAAAGAATCCCCACTAACGGTCGACGATAAAACGCACAACGGAAGCCTTCCAGTTCTCAGTCTTTCTCCATAAACAACATAAGCGTCAATATCTATTTTAAACTTGCTTTATTAGATTCTAGAAACTATAAAGAAATAAAATTATACAATATTTCTCGCTGATTTTTTATTTATTTATTTATTTTTTTTAATCCATCATCCCTTCCCCTCTTTCCTTATCTCCAACTAGCCATCGGCGATTAAAAGCTCTGCAGAAGCCTTTAGTTTCCGAATCTTTCTCCATCAGCAACGCAAATGTCAATGTTCATTTTAAACTTCCTTTATTAGATTCTAGAACTTATAAAGAAGTAGAATTATTTCATTTCTCATTCATCTAATTGTTTATATTTTGACTGCCTCTCCCCCTTTCCAGCTAGTGATCAAGGCTTACTTCTAGGGATGAAACGGATAGTGATTTTGCCGGATATCGGATATCCGGCATTAGTTTTTTGTTGTATTGTATATTTCTTTTCTTTTTCTTGATTTTAAAACAATAAAATATAAACATATTTCATATACTATGCTTTTAAACATAATTTACCCAAGCATATTTATTTAGCATTCTATTTATTTGTGCAATATTGCGATGAAGAATAAAACTTAAGTGTAACATACTCATTTCTACACTTGCAATTTGTCGCAAAAATATAGGTTTTGTCCAGAATTATAATACAAAAACTTATCTTTTACACATTTTTTACAGTACTAAAAAATGTGTGCTTCATATGTATTTAAAAAAAAAAAAAAATGAAACAAAATATTTTACTAATATAATCATAGTTGAAGGGTTGGTTATTTTCATAAGAAAATGTATATATTGTGGCCATCACACACCACTTAGTGTTTAAATTGTGCAAAAGTTTAACCATAGCTTCACACAATAAATATTTTAGATATAGAGTTTGGTGCAATTTTAATCAATAGATGCTGATATAGGCTTGTGAAAATCATAATAGCAGATCCACTTGTCGGCTGATATACACCTAAATAAAGCCGATATCAGTTGAACGGAATTTTTGTCACACACACACAAACACAAATTTTTTAAAAATTGATCAAACCAGGTTCTGGACCTCTTAAAATGTGTAAATCCAGCGAAAACCAAATGTGGAAAATTTTTATGAATCCAATATTTTCTTTTGAGACATTTATAAGAAAACATAAAAGAAAGAAGCAAAAAAAAAAAAAAAAAAAAAAAAAAATCTGAAAGCTTCAACGGCTTAGTATGTTATGGCCATTACGAAACTTTCTTTTATATCACTCTACATAACAAAGCTACACACTGTTTAACATGCACAGAAGAAACTTAATAATAGCTTCGCACAATAAAGATTTTTGATATGGAGTTTAGTGCAATTTTAATCAAAAGATTGTGAGATCAAGTGGAGAATCATAGAAGGTGAGGAACAACTGTGACATCTGTTGGTCAATATACACCCAAATTAAGCCAGCTTTTGTTCTCTTATTATTTATCTTGCATATCAAGTTAAATGCTGTTAAATTTTATAGATGTTGAGATTTAGCCTTCCTATTCACAGGGTAAATTGCAGCATAGTATAGCCACTTATCGACCAATATGCACCAAAATTGAATCAACATGATGTTTCATAAAAATGGCCCTCTCACATACCAAATTTTGTGTAATTATACACAAATAAATCCAAGATAATTTCTCCATTCACGGGAAAATTGCAGCATAACAGCAACGTCTATTGGCCGATATGCACAGAAATTAAACACATTTCATAATAGCCCTGTGACATATTTAGTCTTTTTTTTTTAAATTATACACAGTAGAAGAGATATAGTCCTCCTTTAAATGGGACAAATCACAGAATAGCAGCGTCACCTATTGAGTAATTTGCACCAAAAGTCGATGGGCACTTTTTTTTTTTTTTTTTTTTTTTTGTTAATGCGCAACTATCTATAAATTTATATGAAATTCTGTGCAGTAACTCTTGAACTAGAGCTGCTACACAAAACTTTTGTCCGACAGACATGTTCTAAAAAAGGTCAAATGCAAAATTCTGGTTCACTCAAAATGCGTAAGTCCACCAAAAACAGGAAGTTGAAAATTTTTACGAATAAAATGCTATCTTTTATTGAATATAGAAGAAAGTTTGATTCAAAACAAATTTATATTTTTGTTTCTTTAAATGCTTTTTACTTATTTTATATTTTTATATTCTCTACAGATAAGAAAAAAAAATTAGATTATTTATTAAAATTTTTTAATTAAAAGTAAGTTCAGTTTTCCTAATGTACCAAATCATAAACTTTAAATAATTGAGCTTTTTTTTTTTTTTTCCCTTTAACAATCTGAAAATGAAAATACAGACTTCCTGAAAATTTAAATATTACTTCTATTTGAAGTAATATATCTATGTAACTATATCTATGCAGTGCAATGAGAAATTCTAAATTCAGGTGTTTTAGCAAGATATTCCATTAAAAGAGAAAATTAATATAAATTGGAGTGTCTTTTTTTTTTTAAATCCAAATCGAATAGGTAGATGACACATGTAATTGAATAGGTAATGGCGCAGACAATAATGCCAGAGGGTCTGCTAGTGTAAATATATTGTCACAAAAACAACTTTCTTGTGTAGGGAAAAGTGGATTGTAAAAAAACAGGCAGGTTCTAGTCAATAAATGCACATTATTTGACTCATTCTCGAAACAATTTAAAAACTTTTACTTCCAAGACTAACACTATTACTAAACATTCTTAACTTATTAAACAAAAGTCATGAAAACAGAGTTATATGCACTGCAGAGGATGAATATTATTTGTTCAGGAATAACAACGAACAGCTCTTTTTATTGTTATGGGGAATGTTATAGATCACTCTGGAAAATCCTAGCTAACTTTGCACAAAATTAAAACAGGCTTTCTATATCTCTTAAACCTGAAGCTACTTTTTGCTAAATTTGTTTGCTAAAGTGGCCAAATTCGACTTTTGCAATTTTTTTTTTTTTTTTTTTTAACCTTTACAAGCTACAACTGATCTAAAAAAAAAAAAAAATGTCGCAAAATTCTCATCTGATGGGTATTTAAGCTTGAATTTTCTCCTCCGGATATCCAGCTTAAAATTACCGGATATTCGTATCCGGACTGCTGATATCCGGTACCCCGTCGGATATTTAAAACTCAGCCGGATACCGGATAGTTACCGGATATCCGTTTCATCCCTACTTACTTCTAGAACCGAAAAAGTGATAGAAGTGCTCAATATTTCTCACATATGCAATTATTTTTAGGCTTTATTACTGAACTTGTTGAATCTGTTTGTTTTTCCTTAATAAATTTAAAATAAAAACTGTATCATTAATCAAAAAATATACAAGATACATAAAGAAAAGAACAAAGTTTTAGTATTTAATGCCATAAAAAAAAGTGACTATTAAAAAATATTAATAATATATAAAATGAAATATAAATTTTTGTAAACCCCCACCCCCCCCAAAAAATGAGAGAGAGAGATCCAAATGTCTTTTTCCCCCTCCAAAGCTGTTTTTTTTTTTTACTTTCATTTTGTAAGAAGGTAAAAAATACATATTTATTTACTTTTGTTTAGAAATGTTTCAAATTTTTTAATTAATATATTATATATTTGTTTACAAAAACTGTGCAATTCGTTATAATATGTGAGTTTGTGCGTAAAAATTATTCAGTGAGGTGGTTCACGTTTCATAAATATATAGCTCTGATTACTGATAGCTCTTATTGAAACTTGGCACCTCTACAATTGCTGTGGAGAAATGTCTCACCAGGCAAAACAGTGCAAATTTCGGAATGCAACTTGCTGTGCCTGCAAGAAAAGTGGCCACATTGCTAAAGCATGGAGATCAAAACGTAAAATAAAAAGGGCACCAAGATTCATAATCTACAAAGCCTCTGAAGACGGCCTGGAGCCAGAAAAATACACTTTGTATAGCATAAGAGGAATAGAAAAAGCATTACCTGCAGCTAAAGTCCTCTGTAAACTCCAAGGTAAACCTGTATTTTTTCAAGTAGATTCTGGTGCTCCATATACTATGACGCCTGTGAACTCATATAATAAAATAAGGAATTACTTACCACCATTGAAACAGACAGACATCAAGTTACAATCTTACACAGAACATAAAATTGACATTTTAGATGTAACCCAAGTTGATGTAACCAGGGTTGGGTTTTTGACGTCAAAAAGTAGTTTTTGACATGACAATGGTTTAAACCATCAAAAACCCGTCATAAACCTCTACTGTCAAAAACCTGTATTTTCAAAATCTATAGATGAGCTAGAATTTGGTTAGAAATAAGATTTAGTAATATTTGCCATATACAAGTGAATATCTAAATATTATGCTGTTTATAAATTAAGAAATCTTAAAACAATTTGTAGATAATTTATAAAAATTTAGGTAAATTAACTGGTTTTATAACCTAAGAAATATATACAAAGTATGCATAGACATATTTTGTATGTTTATGTTTATTTATATTAATATTTCTGAAATTCTAAAATTCCAAAGTTACTTATGAATTTTCACATAATCCATAGGAATACAGGATTTTATTTTTTCTTTAAGTAAAACATAATATATGGACAGTAAATTAATATGAATTTGAAAATAATTATATTTATAATCTGTATTTATTACACTTTATCATTTATTAATAAATTTTTATCTATTTATTATTTTTAATTGTATAAATATTTGTACCTGTTTATAGCTTGGACTATTGGTGTTTGGGGAGTAAGGCTGATTGACTACTCTAGAGTCTTAGGCCTAAGGGGAAGTGCCCTTCGAGGGAGTCTTTCTAAAGGGTTCTAGCCTGTGTTTATGCAAGTTTTGGAGAAAACCACGAAAAACTCTGAACGTCTAGGCCGACGAGCATGCCCTGGGAGTAAACCTGGTACCACACGTCTACCAGCTTTGCGCTTAGAACCGTTTGGCCACTGGTGGGCCCTACAGCTTAAGACTAATACATTTTTTAAAAATCTGTACGAGTAAATATTAAATTTATTCCAATTTATACATGTCCAGAAAACATTCATATTTTTCTTGTCTCACGGTAATTATAAGAATTTCAGATGCAATTCAAGCTTGTTTAACATTCAGAATTATTGCTTTTTCTTATAAACTTGCAATATCAGCAGTCATTTAAAAAAAAAAAAAAAAAAAAAAAGTTATATTTTTCTATAAAATATTTAAATACAAAATATTAGGCTATGCATTTTTATTTTTCTGGTTAAATACATAATACTAAAAGTACAATACTAAAAAAAATTGAAATATACAATGTTATATTGCAAATAAAATGATTTATCAATCAAAATGATCTATCAATGTTTTATAAATTATTAATTTTTAGAAGCCTAAAGTTTTGTTTTTATATTAATCAAAATGTTATAATAATGTTTCTCCAAAAACATTAATATGTTTAGCTTTTAAAACATACTTATAAATAATATCTTATTAAAAACAACTATATTTTTAGAGTATCACATAACTAAGTTTAATATATACTATATTAAGCATAGTTATAAATAAATTTCATAATAATATATAAAAGTATCACAGCATATTTTGAATGAACATAGAAATAATTCATAATAAAATTTTAAAAGCCTAAAGTTTTGTTTTTTGTATTAATCAAAATGTTGTAACAATGTGTTTATCAAAGAACATCAATCTATTTGCTTTTCAAAAAATCTTTATAAACTATATTTTGTTAAACTAAGTTTTTATATGACATATTATAAATATAGGTTTTTGACAGTTTTTGACATTTTTGACAAGGAGGTTTTTGACATGATGGTTTTAACCATGGTTTAAACCGTCAAAAACCTGCCAACCCTGGATGTAACATATAAAGAAACAAGTTGCAACCTGCCTCTAATTATTGTAGCTCAAGGCTCCGTAAATTTAGCTGGTCGAATCTGGATCTATCCCCTTAAGTTGTCAATATTTGATACTGATGAAGATTTCCAAAATAAGCTATGCAATATTGCTAATGTGCCATCAGTTCATGTTTCTGTTAATGAACTGTTAAGTGAATTCAAGGAATTATTTTCTCTAACATTGGGCACAGTGAAAGGGGTGAAAGTACGCTTGACAAAAAAAAAACACAGATATAGCTCCGAGATTTTTTAAAGCCCGACCTGTCCTATATGCATTAAAGGAAAAAGTTGATTAAGAGATTCTTCGCCTTGTCAAGGAAAGCATTCTGGAGCCAGTAAAAACCGCAGAATCTGCATCCCCGATTGTTCCCGTATTGAAGCAGGATGGTCGGATCAGTATTTGCATAGATTTCAAGCTGACAACGAATAAAGTCACGGAATTAGAGCAGTACCCACTCCCCAACATAGAAGATATTTTTGTGTAACTATCTGGTGAAACATGTTTTTTGAAGTTAGATCTCAAAAAAGCATATTGCCAGTTCCAGTTAGCAGGAGCATCGAAAAACTTGGTAGTCACTAATACCCATAAAGGCCTTTTTCATTATACATGATTGTTTTTCAGGGTTGCCTCAGCCCCTGCAATGTTCCAGAGGGAGATGGACAAAATTCTTCAAGGCCTAAAAGGTGCATCCTGTTACCTTAACGACTTGTTAATTTCCAGCAAAGATGAGACTGAACATTTTCAAAATTTGAAGGCTGTTTTGACACAATTACAAGAAGCAGGTATGAAGCTGCATCCAAGCAAATGTGAATTCCTAAAGTCGTCAGTAGAATACCTTGGTCACTGAATTGACAAGCAAGGACTGCACCCAGTGGAAACAAAAGTTCAAGCAATTGTGGAAGCCCCAGATCCAAAAAACATTGACGAATTACGTTCCTTCATAAGTTTAATTACTTATTATGCAAAATTCTTACCGACCATGGCTATTCTTTTAGCTCCTTTGTATGAACTGTTGAAAAATAAGCAAAAATGGAAATGAAGAACAGAGCAGAAGACTGCTTTTACAAAAGTTAAGGAGATATTGAAGAATTCATCTCTGCTGATGCATTTTGACAACACCAAAGAAGTCGTGTTGGCTTGTGATGCCAGCCCCTATGGACTTGGAGTTGTGTTATCACATGATACAGCAGAAGGGGATCGCCCAATAGCTTTTGCTTCCAGGTCACTGACTAAGGCAGAGAAAAACTACAGCCATATCGAGAAAGAGACACTAGCTCTGGTATTTAGTGTAAACCAAATTTCAAAAGTGCTTATTAGGAAGAACTTTCATGCTGTTAACAGACCATCGCCCATTAGTGAATCTGCTTTCTGAGGACAAGCCTGTGTCATCTGTGGCTGCAGCTTGAATTTGCTGTTGGGCTTTGACACTCTCAGCATACTCATACAGAATAAAGTATCTGAAGGGTGCTTTACATGCAACGCTGATGCCTGCATTCAACTGCCCTCAAGCACCCAGTATTCTGATTCTCCTGTTCCAGCTGAATCTGTCTTACTATTGAGACAGATAGATGAAAGGCCTGTGACTAGGCATATGATTGCCACTGACATCGAAAAATCTCCTGATTTAAGTATGCTTAAGTCATACATTGTGTATGGTTTCCCCAGAAAAGTAGTGTTGAATTTGCAATCATTTTTGCAGGTTTAGGATGATTTAGCCATAGAAGATGGCATCATCTTCCAAGGAACGAAAGTATTTATCCCCTCTAAATTTAGAAAATTTATTTTAGATTAACTTTATTTGGCTTCCCAGCGCATATCGGCCATTAAGGCATTAGCTCGCTCTTATGTCTGGTGGCCAGGGATTGATAGGGACCTAGAATTAAAAGTAAAGGAGTGTGCCATTTGTCAGCAGAATGCTGCAGCACCACTAGAGAAACAGGTTTCATGGCCTATCCCAGAGCAGGTTTGGGATCGAATTCACATTGACCATGCAGGTCCATTTGAGGGGGTCATGATTCTTGCTTCGAGAATCGCATTAACAGAAATGCACAAATAAGTTACTTTTCTTCGAAAATGTGTTCATTTAAAATGTCAGATTTTGCTGGGATGGCTAAGATTTTTGTGAAAGTACTGATTTTAGCTGTATGATTTTTGTGAAGGTACCTTTTTTGCTAGGAGGATTTTTGTGAAGGTATCTGTTTTGCCAGGTTGATTTTTGTGAAGGTACCTTTTTTGCCAGGTTGATTTTTGTGAAGGTACCCATGAAAGGTAGTAAAATCGACCTGTATTAACCCCTGAAGTACATAAAATGCTGTCTGCAGAAAATTTTTTCAACATCAGGAAAAAATTCAAATATCTTTTTTATTTTTTTATTTTCAATTTATTACAGTCACAATTTATCTATATATAATCAAAAATCTTAATTTCTCTATATAAAAAAAAAATTTTGTCCTCATGATAATTTCTGAAATACTGAATTAATTTAAACCAAATTTGGGCTAATAAAAGCTGAAAATATGAATTAATAATTGAAAAAAGAAAGTTTAAATGACTATTCTCTGGTAGTTCTCATTTTACTTGAAGATGTAATACTTGGTATTTGATTTATTTTAAAAATCAGTTGACCAGCAGATTATTAAAAATAATTTTTTTTTTTTTTTTACTGTATGTTCCATTTTAAGTAAGTTTTTAATATTTTAAAAATATAAATATATTTATGTTTAATTTTTGTGGTTGTATTTATTATTTAAATAACCAAGTATGTAATGAAACTAAGTTTTATCCTGTTATGATCCCAATAAAAACTTTAAAAATTATGCCTGAGTAGACCATTTTGGCAACTGAGAAAAATAATTAAGTGCCATTGACACCTGACTTTTGCATTCTAATTTCTAACCCTGGTCCCCATAATTTTCTTTTCTGCCTCTTCTTTGAAATGGTTTCTGTTTCTGTAGTAATATGCTTTCCATTGGCCCCACTTCAACTGTGTCACTTTGAGTACTGTATTTATATCTGAGACATTTTACACAACTTGTCTTTTGGCCCTGATCTAGACCATACTTGCTTGGCAAACTTCGGAGGGTTTTAACTTTCATTTTCCTAATTCTTTCACTTTTTTATCGTGTTTTAAATTCATTTTCTACTAGTACTGAGAAAATCGAACTTTGTAAGTTCCAAAACAGAACAGCCCAATACTACTAAACAATTTTTCTTCATTTGTGCTCCTTTTGGTGTTGTTTTTACTTTTCTTCAATGGAAATTATTAATTGGTAAGAAAATGTACTTAATATTTAAGATAAGTTCAATGTTTGCAAAGGTTTCTTTCTTGCTTTCATATTTTTTTTTTTTTTAAGGGAAAGTGTTTTTATTAATAATATAATTTTTATTTATTTTTAATTTTTCCCTGTAACTTTTTTCCCCAAACGTTTTAGGTTTTGCATCGTTTTTTTATGCTTAAAATTAAAATAAAGAAAGAAGGAAAAAGAAAGCAATAGAAAATTTATTAACAGAAGTTTAGGTTTCTCAAAACTTCTCATTATGCTAAACTTAAATTTAATTCATTAAAAAAATTGTTTAATAAATTATAAAAAAGTAAGATGATTTTTAAAGAATTAATTCTTTGCATAAAAACATTACAACCAAATATAACTTGATTTTTCATATATGTAATACAGAATGATTAGATTATAATTAAAGTTACAATTTCGAAATGCTATAATTTTAAAACTACCCATTACAGTGATTTGATATTTTACCAGAGCAGTCATGAGGCAATGAAATTTTGTTTGGCAAAAGAAAAAAGAAAATAGTTCCAAAATGTGCCATTAGTTATCCGTAAAGTATTTGTTTCATGAAGCTCCTCTTTTTCCCTTTTCACTATGACTGTTTCCACTGCAAACATGTATTCTTGTCTTTTTGCTAAAGAAAATTGTTGTAAATCCTTGAAGTCTATTGTTTCCTGCTATTCCATTGTGTTGCTAACAACATTCCTGTGTTTAATGAGTTCATTTAGACATTTTACCTGACATTACCCTGACAGTGCCATCTATAGGAACATGTTGGAACTACTTTTTTTTCTCCCCCAAACAAAATTTCATTGCCTCACGATTGCTCTGGTAAAATATCAAATCGCTGTGGTGGGTAGTTTTAAAATTATAGCGTTTAGAAATCGTAACTTTAATTAGAATCACCCTGTACTTAAAAATATTTTATTATTATAATTATATACTTGTTTATTTCAGCAATTGAAACAACAAAGAGATAAGCTTAAGCAGTACCAAAAGAAATTATTAGGTACTCTGGATTCTGAAAGACAGTTAGCTAAACAGTTATTAAAAGATGGACGTAAAGAGTATGTATTTATTATTCTTGTTATAAAAGAGTTATATTTTAGTTATTATCCCTGTGGCAGAATTTAGGTAACATGGTGACACTGTTGCAGGAAAGAAATTTTCTCTTGCAGAAAGATTTACTTATAAAAGTTAAAAATATTCCTAAATTTTAATAGAAAACAGAAACTTATGTCTTATTTTAATTTAGAAATTTATTCATCAACCTTGAAAGTTCATTTCAGAAAATTATGGAGTGGAAGACTGATTTTTTATACCAACTATGTGAAAAATACCAGAGCCGGGAATCAAACCCAGGCCTTCCGCTTTACGTGTGGATGCTCAAACCATTGAGCTACCCTGGCTGATTACCAGCTAAGCATTTCTCACATAACATTCGTTGGCAAAGTCACCCTTCCGCTTTACGTGCGGGTGCTCAAACCATTGAGCTACCGTGGCTGATTACCAGCTTGGCATTTCTCACATAACATTCATTGGCAAAGTCACCCATACGCTTTACGTGCGGGTGCTCAAACCATTGAGCTACACTAGCTGATTACCAGCTAGGCATTTCTCACATAACATTCAATGGCAAAGTCACCCTTCCGCTTTACGTGCGGGTGCTCAATGCTTTGAGCATCTGCACGTAAAGCGGAAGGCCCGGGTTTGATTCCTGGCTCGACTTTGCCAATGAAATGCCTAGCTGGTAATCAGCCAGAGTAGCTCAATGGTTTGAGCATTCGCATGTAAAGCGGAAGGCCCGGGTTTGATTCCCGGCTCTGGTATTTTTCACATAGTTGGTATGAAAAATCAGCCTTCCACTCCAAAATTTTCTGAAACGATATTTAAGAATTATTCTGCAGTATATTAATATTGATATCTTCATAATTAAATGTTGAGATATGCGTAAACTAGAAAGTAAATTATTATTAAATAACATTGCCATGCAAAAAAAGGTTTACATGAACGAGGCTTGTCACAGAAAGCATAAAAATATTCTGCCATAAGTATTATTATTATGTGATTTACCGATTTACTTAGCTGTTGTTCAAGCCAGCTCTAGTACAAATTAAAAAAATAATTGTAAATATATTTTGCTCTTTTTATGCATGAAAAATTTGGATGTTTTAGGATAATATATGTGGGGTATTGTACACAGGCGAAGAGAAAGGGCTTACATTGCCTCAGAGCTAAAGGGACACTTGTCATAGAACCAAAATGTGAGATTTTTCGCAAGTAAAATGCATTGTTACAATGGATTAAATCTTTTCCCTGCATCAGTTTTTCTGCTGCAATGAAAGTAATTTTACAGGCAAAGGGAAAGAAAAGAGGCAGTTCATTCACTTTCAGTGAGGTCAGCTTGGGGACGAATTTGGCAACTTAGCAACCAAATTTGGCAAAAAATAGTAGTTTAGAGTTTCTGTACATTTGAAGCTTTCCAATGATTACCAGCTGAGATAATCTAGAACTTTCCATGGGATTCTCAATAGAAACTCCACCAAGCCCCATCACCAAAGATTATAAATAGGAGAAAGTTGACTTCCGAGAGAGAGAGTGTAGTCACTGCAATTCAAAGTTGTTCAGAGACCTATTCTGAATGATTTCACTTTGGAGATTGTGCTCTAAGCAACTGCACTTTGTTCATGAGCTAGCAAAGATTTGTGCTGTGAAGTATGATGTTATTTGCTTTATTCCTGTGGAACAAGTGACTGTTTTCTTGAACTGTTTCAGTACTTTCATCAAATAGTAATTTTGCAGTACAAGTTACAGCTTCATTGGATTGCTACTTGAATATTTGATAAATAAACAGTACTATTGGACTACTTTGAGAATATTCTTTGTAATCACAGTTTTGTTGTACCTATTGATTTGAGAAGTTACACTGAATAAAGAGCATTCATTGACTAGAATCCGCCTGTTTTTTCACAAACTAATTTCTGAAAAAAGATATTCGAAAAGTTTTTCATAACATTTGGCACCCAATTTGGGCAGTTGGAGTGAATGCCAATTACTAGACATATGTCCAATGCAATGAAGAAACTTATCGGGTCTTTAGCTGCTCAGTTATAAAAGGTAAAAGCCAAACAAGATGAAATGAAAGCTGTACAAGATCAGTTGAGAGAGGCAATGAAAGCCAGGCTAAATGAATTATTGAAAGATAGGATATACACGGCACAAGGCAGGTGCAGGCTGAAATTCAAGAGCAGGTGCAGGAATGAGAGAGGATTTCAAGGGAAAAATACGAGATATTAAAGATGTCCATAAGCAAATCCAGGCCTTAGAAAGAAAGTTAAAACCTTAAAATGCAACAAGATACAGCTCCATATAATGACTGAATGACAAAGTGTAAAGTTATTAACTTTTGATGGACAGACTTCATGGACTGTATTCAAAACACAATTCGATATCGTAAATTCCATGAATAATTAGACTAATTTAGTTAATTTAAGCCAATTAATTGCTGCTCTTCAAGGACCTGCGGTGGAAGTTCTTCAAGGCAGTCTCATGAACTCACTGATTTGACCACTGTAGAGAAGGCCCTAGAAAGCCACTTTGGGGATTGTTATTTGATGTACTTTTAATGGACTGAATTGAAAACTCGCCAACAAAAAGTTGGTGAAAGTCTTCAGGTCTTAGCAGCAAATATCAAAAGCCTGATTAACCTGGCCTATTTTGATTGCCCTATGGACATGAAGGAAAGTTTGGCAGCATTGATGCTGTCAGAGATGAAGAGAAAAAACTAAGAAAGCCAAATTACACATCCTGAAGAACAAGGACAGTCAGAAGAAACCGCTGCATCATCTTTCTGGTATAATATGTTGGAAATACAATGAGAAAGGGTATATCCAACAAGACTGCCCTATGAGCGGAAATGCAGCTTAGGAAAACTGAAAAATGTCTGTGGGGCAAAGGCTGCCTTTTTCTAAGAAAGCCCCTCATAGTGATCTGAAGATATCGGCACTCAGTAGAGAGCAAAATGGTTTATACATTAAAGAATGTGTAAATGAATTACGTTGTGAATATTGGTTGATACAGGAGCAAATGGGACATTATTAAGAACTGGTTTGACTAAAAGTCTGAGACAAAAATTTATCTATACAGCTCCTTCTATTTTCTTAAAGGCTGTTACAGGTGAGCGTGCAAAGATACATGGCAAGGTATTGACAACATTGAAATGTGGTTCCAGAACCTTCGAACACCTGGTCTACATTGCAGGCATATTTGACCAGTGCATTCTGGGATCAGATTTCCTTCAGAAATTCAGTTTTACTGTCAACCTAAAGAAGAATGAATTACGAACAGATGATGGAGAAATTCCTATGCTTACAGCTAATGCAAGGTACTCTAATTCATGTAATGTAGTTACAGTAGAAAAGATTATAATTCTTGCAAGCTCTGAACGTCTGGTCACTGGAACAATTGAATCCTCTGGGAAGTACCAGTATGCAGTTCCTGTTTTTTCAAAACCAGCTTCCAATAAAGATTGCTGGTAGCTGCCTTCTTAATCGAATTACAAAAGAAAAAAAAAATCCTGTTTAACTGCTCAATTCTGATAATAGAACCAGAGCTATTGATGAACGAACCACAATTGCTATGTGTCTACCAGTAGTCGATATCATTGCCCATCCTGCCAGTTATCTGAAGTACAATTACAACATCTGAAGCCCATTATAGAATAATTGGATGGATTAAATGAAGATCAGCTGTTGGCTGTGAGAGACCAACTGAATGAGTTCAGGAACATTTTCTCAAGATATGATACAGATGTCAGACTCTGCAAGATTATACAGCATAAAACTGATGCGGCAGACCATCTGCCTATAAAGCAACACCCAAGATGACAGCCTGTTGCTAAGAAGTATGATGTTCAAGAATTGACAAAGGAAATGGAAATAAGTGGCATCATCAAAGAGTCATCAGGACCCTGAGCTTCACCTATAGTTTTAAATAAGGAAAAAGATGGAACAACACATTTCTACATTGATTATAGAACACTTAGCAAGGTAATGAAGAAAGACAGTTTTCCGTTGCCTCATATCGACAACACGTTAGATGCATTGAGTGGTAGATGGTAATAAATTAAATCATTCATCACTACCGTCAGCGGTTCTCTACATTGGATTCAAACAGTGGATAGGGCAAGTGAAATCCAACCAGAAGATAGGGAAAAGAGAGCCTTCACCACAGGACAAGGACTCTGGCAATTTAAAGTCATCCCTTTTGGACTGTGTAATGCCCCGGTGACATTTGAGAGACTAATAGAGACTGTGTTATGTGGACTCACTTCTGAAGTCTGTTTAGTTTTTATTTGGATGATATTATCATAGACTCACATTTGAGCAACACCTGAATAATATCCGACAAGCATTCCAGAGATTACAAAACTCAAACCTAAAATTAAGTCCTAAAAAGTGTAAACTTTTCAGAAAGAAAGTCTTCCATCTTGGCAATATTATTTCAGCAGAATGAATCAGAATAGATCCTGAAAACATTAAATCAGTAATAGACTGACCCCACCTAAACACAGTGCAAGAACTTCAAAGTTCCTTTGGACTCTACACTTACTACCAACGTTTCATCAAAGATTTCTCAACAATATCAAGACACCCCCCCCCCCCTTTCTGTACTAACAGAAGCGAAATGTGTATTCAACTGGTCTGATGAAGCAGGCTTTGACAACATCAGCTCCAATTTTGTCCTACCCTCAGAATGATGAGCAGTTTATTCTTGATATGGATGCCAGTAAAGAAGGGATTGAAGCAGTACATTCTCATATATTTGAGAATGAGGAGCTAGGAATAACTTATTTCAGCAAGAGTTTGTCAAAACCAGAAAGAAACTATTGTATCACAAGGAAAAAGCTATTGGCCATAGTAAAGTCTATTCAACATTTCCATCATTACCTATTCGAAAATTTATTCTTTGAATGGACCATGCTTCTCTGAAATGGTTATTGAGCTTCAAGGAACGTTAGGACCAAGTGACACATTGGATACAGAGACTTCAGGAATACAACTTTGAGATATTCCATCATAAAGGCTCAACTCACAAAAATACAGATGCTCTTTTTCAAGTCCATGTTCTGAGAAATATGCTCATTGTGTGCATTCTGAGTTGAAATATGGCATGAAGGTGAAAATCCCTGTCAAAGCCGTTTGCATCAGCAGTTACAGACCCTTAATTTCCTGATGGGCTTCAAAAAGTGCAATTAGAACATCCAAACATTAAACCTATTTTGGTGAGGAAATTAAGCTCTGCCAGCCAACCAACTTGGCAAGAAATAGCCCCATAATGTCCCACAGCACAGCTAAATGATATTGGGCATTGTGAGATTCCTTACGCCTTAGAGATGGAGTGTTATACCTCAAGTGAGAGAATAACGACATTAAAATATTCTGTTGGCAAGTAATCCTCCCGAAATGCAGAGTTAGAGACATCCTGAGAGAAGCATATGATAGCCCAAGTGGGGACATTTTGGAGTCTTGAAAGCCCTGAGTAAGATTAAAGTGTGTTTCTTTTTGGATTGACTTCAAAATGATGTATAAAAATGGTGTAGGGAATCTCATGCATGTGGAGCAAGAAAAGGACTAAAATCTCGAACCAAAGGACGTTTGCAGCTCTGTAATGATGGCGCACCTTTTGAGAGAATTGCTTTAGACATATTAGGACCATTGCTTCAGACCTCTAAAGGTAATCGATATATCCTTGTGATAATGGAATATTTCAGAAAATGGCCTGAGGCTGTACCCATACTAGATCAAAAAACATCTACTGTTGCAGATATCTTTGTGCAAGATTAGATATTGCGCTACAAAAACTTTGATTCTTCATTCAGACCAAGGTACTAATTTTAACTCTATGCTTTTTACTGAACTTTTCAGATATCTTGGAATACAGAAGATTTAGATAACATCCTTGCATCCTGAGTCCGATGGGATGGTTGAGAGATTTAATTGGACTCTTCTAAATCATCTCTCTCTGTCTATTTCTAAGAATCAAACTGACTGAGATTTGCACCTTCCAATGTTTATTCTATATGATGTTCCGATGATAGAAGTGCTCTGCATAAAACCACGGGATGGACACCATCCGAAATGTTGTTTGCAAGAATACTTCGCTTACCTTGTGATATCCTGGTCAGGTGACCATGTGATATGTCTTCCTCGTTTAACAACTACCTGAGAGATATAGTGGCACGTTTGGAAAGTATATATGAGTTCGCTCGAGAAAGGATCAATTTGGTCAACGACCGAATGAAGACACACTACGTCTCAAAGGCAACTGAACGTCATCTGAAGGAAAGTGACTGTGTGTGGTTTTTCAACCACCGAAAAGGTCAATGACCAAAGCTACAACAAAACCAGGGAAGCCCATACATTATAATTAAGAAACTGAACAATGTCGTTGTGAGAATATAGAAGTCGCCTAGTGATAAGCTGAAGCTGAAAGTGATTCACATCAATATTGCATATAAAATTATGAAAAGATGTAGAGACACTGCCTGAGACGTGCAGTCTTTGAAGAGGGGAGTAATGTTACAACAGATTAAGCCTTTTCTCTGCATCAATTTTCCTGCTGCAGTGAAAGTAGTTTTCCCGGCAAAGTGTGGGAAAAGAGGCATTTCATTCACTTTCAGTGAGGTCAGCCTTGATAATAAACTTAGCAACCAAATTTAGCAGAAAATATTAGTGGATAATGGAAGTCGTGTGGTTGTTACATACTAGAATTTTCCCTTTTTTTTTTTCATTATTATTATTATTATTTTCTCTTACCATTATATAGAGAGAGTGTTTTGTTTTGGGGTTAAAGTTAAAATAGAAATATTGATATATTTACATATTTTGAGATTCCTTGAATCCAAAAATTGGGTTTTTAATGTTTGGTCTATCTGCGTCTGCCATATAACTTAAAAACAAATATTATCAGGAAGTCAGTATTCTAAATTTGATGCTACTTAAAACTTTTTTTTATAATAAAACATTTTGTGTGCAGGGGCATCCAAGAAAATTCAAATATGTTATGCCTATAGGCAAAATTTCTTGTAGGTACAGTTTAACATATTTAAACTGTGCTAAACAAAATAAAATTTATAAACATTCTTTATATGTACAAAAGCATGTTCCATATAAAATATGAAAACTATTTATATTTCATTAACATGACTTAACTAAAGAATTTGGATTTATTAAGGCCAACTCGGAAATTGCTGGAAGAGCATTTTAAGTTTTTATGTGTTTTCATACTGTGCGAAATTTAAATACTCTGTGTGATGTGGATATAATTTATAAACAATATACAAAGCAATGCAAAACCAAATGTTAAATTTATTAATGCAAAAACATTCTTTTCCGTTGAAAGTAACTGATGAAAGTGCTTTTTAAAATTTTACCAAGTTCAAGAAAACTGCTTGAGATAAAAATAATTACTTTCTTATACCCATATAACAGACAAAGTGCTGTTTTGAGGACCAAATTACAGTTTTTGTTATAATTATGCCTTTTGAAGTACTTTGAATACAAAAATAAAGTGTTTAAAAGTTGATTTGTGTGTATGTCTGTTATCAGCATAACTGAAAAATAAATTATTGCAGAAAATTCAAATTTGCAATTTTGAGGAACAAATAAGAGTGTCAGTAAATGACAGCCTTAATTTTTTTTATGAATGTATGTATTAAATTCAATAAGGAATTAAGAGGGATGGTAAGAAAAAATGGGATTGAAGGGGTGGCATGTAAGGGAGGGGTGGATAGTCCTCACACAAAAATATAATTCAAATAAAACTTTTTCTAAAATTATTTTAAAGTGTTTTTAAGGTATACAGTTCCTGCCACTTATTAAAATCACATTTGTCCTGAGCCAAAGTGATTTTATTAAGCAGTTGATTTTTATATCCGGCAAACGTTCCTGCACTGAAGGAAAAGGTGTTACTTTCCTGAATTTGTAAAGGAACTTCAAAAGGTAACGAATAATGGAATTAGTGAACAATATTAAGTAATTTTTGATAGGTAATTAATTAATTGTTCCTTCGACATAAATAAATTCATTCCAAGTTCCTATGTGTTTTCCTTTGAGGAAAATCATCATTACTTTACCAAAAGTTCACACTTTTGAAATTGTTAAGGAGATAAGTTTAATTTGTAACTATGCTGCAAGTGTGACATTTTCGACAATGAGCGATAACAGAGGGATTGTTATGCTTTATTTATTTATTTTATTTTTTATTTTTTCCAAAAAAAAAAAATAAATAAATAATAATAATAATAATAATAAATTACAATGTAAATTAAAAAAACTTTTAGTGTGTATAAATATTTTTGGCTGCTGAGGAGATATTTTTGAGTTTATTAACCGGCGATGCTGATTTTATTAACTGTCAGCTTTAAAAAGTAGTTTGGATTGATTTGATTCTGGTCCTGGCAATTCGATCAGATTAAGCAGCTGATTTTATTAACCAGTGAATTTATTAAGCGGCGTTTACTGTATTTATATACAATACTTCTTATCTTATAGCTTGATCTAATCTCTTTTCATAGAATGTAAATGGAAGAGTAAGGAAAAGTTGTGTAAGGGCCACGTCATATTGTTTTAATAATTTGTTTTTCATCATGTGTGTAAATTTATTGTATAGAAGTTAACATCTGGTACTTGGCTAAGCTATATATTTATCAGTTAATATGATAAAATTTAAACTTCTGTAAAAAAAAATTATTTTATAACACTTTAATTTTATTTTTTATTTCAAAATATAATTAATTTCAGTTCCATATTTTCTTACCATTTACTTGTATAAATAATGAATTATTTCTTTTTCAGGAAAGCTAAATTGCTTCTTCGTAAAAAAAGATTTATGGAAAATATGCTTTCAAAAACCGATGTGCAATTGCTAAATTTAGAGCAAATGGTAAGTAAATGGTTCTGCAGATCAGGAGCCTCAACGTCCTATTTGCATCATGCATTATTCAACAGACCATTTTTTTTATTCATTATTATATAACTAGCCTCCTTCGGCGACCAGCTGGTTTGCGATCCTTGAGAAGTCCGACTTTACGAAATTCCCACTCGGTGGCACCTTTTTCTGTTTCAGGTCCTTCAATAGCTCATTGACATATAGTGAAAATAACTGTATTGAAAATTTTAATTGCAGTAAATTCCTGCTCAGTAGTGCCTGCGGCACACTCTTCCCGTTTCAATATCTGAAACAGCCTGTTTGCTCACCATGATACGATTTTTCAAATTTTTGACTTTAGCAAAGTCTAGGTCAGTGGCGCCTGCGGCGCCTTATCCCCGTTTTAGAACTTACAACAGCTTCCTCGCTCATACCGCAAATAGCTTTGAAAATTTTAACTGTAGCAAATTTTCATTCTGTGGCAACTAAGGCACCGCTTTACATTTCATGATTTGAAATAGCCTGTTCGTTCACCATGTAAAGGACCTTTGAAAATTCTGATCGTGGCAAATCCGCAACCCGATGGGGCCTACGGTCTCCCAATCTTCTCCCTATAAGTAATTTACTCATAATCAGAATTGGAGATATTGAATTATTAAAATGTCAAAGAGCCCTCTGGCGACAGAGATTTGCAATATGTACTCTTCAATTTCAGTCCCCCAAAACCTATATATACCAATTTTGAATGGTCTAACTCAATTTCTAATTTTTTGCCCCCTAATAATTTTACACTTTCGAAAATATTTTTATTCGACACATAGGCCGCCAAAACTTATATATACCAATTTTGAACGGTCTAACTCAATTTCTAATTCCCTCCCCCCCCCCTGCACCCCTTCTTGCCCTTCCCTAATAAATTTACACTTTCAGAAATATCTCCATTCGACTTGTAGGCTGCCAAAACCTATATATACCAATTTTGAACGGTCTAACTCAATTTCTAATTCCCCCCCCCCAATAATTTTACACTTTCGAAAATATCCTCATTCAACTCGTAGGCCCCCAAAACCTATATATACCAATTTTGAACGGTCTAACTCAATTTCCAATTCCCCCTCCCCCCTGCCCCTTTAATTAATTTTACACTTTCGAAAATATCTTCATTCAACTCGTAGGCCACTAAAGCCTATATATACCAATTTTTAACGATCTAACTCAATTTCTAGTTTTTTGCCCCCCCCCCCTGCCCCCTTCTTGCCCCCCTAATAAATTTACACTTTCGAAAATATCCTCATTCGACTCGTAGGCCCCCAAAACCTATATATACCAATTTTGAACGGTCTAACTCGATTTTAGATTTTCTGCCCCCCTTCAGGACACCTTAAAACGTGTAAATCAGGTGAAATCTCAAATTCCATTACCTATGGTAGTTGATTAATGGAAGTAAAAAGAAATATTTCTACCTTAAGTGTATTCATTGCTATAGAAACTGCCATCCGCTTTCGAAAGATATGTTACCGTGTTAGAATAAAATTTAATTTGTAATTAAAATGTAATTTTTTTTGTTTATTGACCAAAAACAATGAAATTTGAACTGCAAGTTGGTCTTGTGATGTTCAGGCTGTATAGTAAGTTTTGTGTGCGGGAGAGCAAAATTGAAGAATTTTGAAATTTGCAATTTTTAATCCCAGTTCAAGAATACAGGAAGTTGAAAACATTTCTTCTTTTCTCTCTGTGAATGGGAGTTGCTATGTAGACAAAATATCAAGTATTGTAATATGAATCGATCGGGAAACGCGATATGTGGGAATAAATATTTTATAAAAAAGTAGAATGCTATGCAAAAAATTTAAAAAAAAAAATTATGACTGATTCAGTTTTTGAAATAATGTCTCAATCTTTAGAGATCTGTTTCATTTCATACAAAAAAAAAAAAAAAAAAAAAGATTTATCTCTAAAAGATTTTGAGTTATAAAATATTTTGTGAAAAAATCGATGTTTCGTAAAATCTAAAAATATGGATCGCTAATCCATACTTTGTTAACATTTTTTATGTCGTTGGAAAGAGGATTAAACGACCTTTCAAAATATACTGGTTGTTTAGAAATTAAACAATTACTCTTTCGTAGAGAGCGATTTGAAAAAAGATGATAAAAAAAATGAGAAATTTTGGACCTTTTTAAAACTTTTTTTAAAAATATGAAAAATCCGTATTTTCAAAAAAAAGTTGCACCGTAAGAATCGGTAATAAATGCTGTTTCTCATGGTACAGGCGTATTTTCAATATCTCAAATCGTTGAGGAGGGATCGCTTTACAAAAACGCACAAAAGTTTCCCTTTTTGCTTCTTTTGCGGAACATATTCGAAAGTTGGAAAATATGATGAGATCGCTTTTTAATTATCCATAGGTTGATATTTTAATTAATATCTCCGGAACTAATTAAAGTTTTTAAATTCTGTTTTTAGGAGCCCCTCGGGAAGGTTCCTGAGCATCCGTATGTGAATTTTTGTACTTCTGCATTCAATAGGGACTGAATGTATAGATGCACAGACTGTGAGACAGACATCTTCTTTTATTACTATAATACTAGCCGCCTTCGGCGACCCACTGGTTCACAATCCTTGGAAAATCCGACTTTACGAAACTCCCACTCGTTTTTTCTCGTTTCAGGTCCCACAACAGCTTATTGACATAGTGAAAATAGCTTAATTGAAAAATTTAACCACAGTAAATTCCTGCTCGGTAGCACCTGTGGCGCCCTATTCCCGTTTCAATATCTGAAACAGCCTGTTCGCTCACCATGTTATGATCTTTCAAAATTCTGACTTTAGCAAAGTCCCGCGTGGTGGCACCTGTGGCACTTTATCCCAGTTTTAGAACTTGCAACAGCTTACTCGCTCATAGCGCAAATAGCTTTGAAAATTTTAACTGTAGCTAATTTCCGCTCTGTTGCGACTAAGGTGCCACTTTACGTTTCATGATTTGAAACAGCCTGTTCACTCACCATGTAAAGAACCTTTGAAAATTCTGATTGTGACAAATCCGCAACCCTGTGGAGCCTACGGTCTCCCAATCTTCTCCATATAAGTAATTTATTGATAATCAGAATTGGGGATATTGAATAATTAAAATATCAAAGCTAGAGATGGGAATGGTCCGGAAAAAAACCGGAAATTTTGGGGGGAAAAAAAGTTTTTTTTTTCAGTTTTTTCCCGAAGGGGTTTATTTAATTATAATACTTATATTCCGATGCTTTTTTCTTGAAATATTTTTTCATTTTCAGTGATAACATGAAGACATTTTTCATGAAAACATTGATTTTGTTAATGTTCATATTTTAAAAATAAAGTTTTAATCATGTAATCAAATGGTAATCCTGAAATATTTAAGTATTATAATGACCTCCCTCCCATCACATTCATTTGAAATTACTTATTCTTTTCAAGTTCCTTTATACCTCAGTCTTTTTTCTTGAATATATATCCTTAAACTTGTCTAACTGTATTATTTTAATGTGTGTGGATATATATTATACACACACACACACATATTATATATATATATATATATATAAATGCATGTAACAGAAGAAAAAAAAAAAACCTACACAACTACTTTCGGTTAAAAATTGTATTTCACAATTTATAAAAAAATTATGTGGAAAAACCTACTTGATTTATGTCCTTTACATCTGAGTCAAAGAGTTTTATATTACAGCAGGATGACTACTAGTCAGGAAATTTAAGTGAGTCTGGGAAAGTCAGGGAATTTCATGTAAAGTCAGGGAATTTTGACAAATTTTGTAGAAATAAGCCATATTTGAAAGCTCTAAATTGCTAAATAAATCTTTAATTTTGTGATTTTTTTGGGGAAATAAACAGCATAAGGAAAAATGCTGAAAAATAGTCTTTAAAAGTTCAGGGAATTTGGAAAATTTCTAATGTTAGCCATCCTGTATAAAAAAAAAAATAATAATAAATCAATAATAAAATGTTTTAAATTTCTGATGTTCAATTAACTTTAAATTAAACTTTTATTTTATCGTTGTAATTAATTTCATTTTAAGTGAAAATCTGAATTAGAGTCCAGCATCAGGTCCAGTAAACCAATTTTACCCGAGCCTGACCTGCAATCAGGTTTGGGTCTGATTCATTAAATTTTTTCTCTCGAGTGTTAGGTTCGGTTCAAGTTGACTGATTTATTTTTCTTATGGGTCGGTCAGGTTGACTGACTTTTTTTCATGGGGGCTGGGTTGACTGGTTTATTTTTCTTTTGGGTCGGGTTTGGATTAGGCTCACTGAATTTTTTTCCTGTGGGTTAGGTTAAGTTTTCAACGAGTCAGGTCGACTTGAGAACATCTTTCAAAAAATTTTATCATAATAAACAGAAATTAGTTTGATATAATTATAAACATGCTACATATTCCTATGATTAAACTATATGTGTCCACAAATTGTTACATACATATCGCAGAAAGGTAATAAACAAAGAAAAGTCAAATATATCATGAAAAACGGCAGTTTTTCTAGTGACGCAAGCGAAAAAACAAACGAACGCGCCGACACTCAGCGGAAAATACGAACGAAAACTGCAACACTCATATATACAGCTAATTTGAGATCAAAGAAACCGCTGAAAGCCGACACTTAATATCTCAGGCAATATGGGATGATTTTTTCTGATATTTTCAAAATAGTCTTTTACCTTCTGTCTGATCCTACCCTGAAATCGCTACATTTCTGCGTGCAATATATTTTGAGATATGAATTGGCTTATTTAAGTTGTAAATGGGCGGCATATATGTAGAACAAATTTTTCTCGAATATGGCTCGGTCGAATGTCGTTTAATTGATATATGATATTTGTGATGTAAATAATTCATTTACCTTTTATGTTTTCATATTTTAATTTATTTTATTAATATGTTTAATTTTAATTATCAAAGAATTTCGTTATTGAGGAATCAAAAACCTCATGGCGTACATTGCATTTTGACCGCTAACCCTTTTGTTCTTTGGGTCAGAATGTCAAATATTTTTATTTACTTAAGAGAAAAGAGGAATAAATTTAAATTGGCTAGAATGCTGTAAAAAGAAAAATGCATACAAAAATAATGTTTATAATAAAACTAACTGCTGCATCAAAATTAATTATTTTTATTTTCACAACCACACTAGTAATTCCAAATTAAGTAGGATATAAAAATTAATGGTTTTTAAAATTTGAATATGTATTCATATAAACTAATCTATATATATTTATTATTAATAAATAGGCACTCTCTCTCCAAATGATAAAATGGTCATTATTTTAAAACAGAAGCAAAACAAATCTTTCTCACCCCATGTTCTTCTCTTGATAGCTGCTGAAACCCAACTCAATTTAAAACTGCCGGGATCACAGAAGGTGGGGTCAGAACCATCACCCTATTGGTTCTTAGAATGGTGTGAGATGACATCACCACTAGTAAAGAAGAACCAATTTTTCTCCTGTGTGTGTGTTACAGTAAAGCAAACACAACAGGGTGAGTTGAGCCAGTTGAGAGAAACAATGCATTTAAGTGCAGAAAACGATCTTATTTAAAATTTAAAAAGAAGTGATGTTTTTAACATCACATTACCCCTAACGACCATTAAAAAAATTTGAAGACTAAAAATGTGAATGGAGAGTGCATACCTACATTTACACGAAGGATTACAAATTTTTTTTTTTTTTTTACTTACATGTGAAAAAAAAATATCCATATTGACTACATAATATTGTAGGAACGGCCATTAAAGGCATGAATGTAACAAAGTAAATTTTTAAGCAAATGAAAGGTCTTACAATACTCTTAATAACATGCACTTGATAAAAAAATTTGGAAATTTTGAGAACAATGTACATGTGACACAAAATCTGAACCAAACACAATACAAAATCGATAAGTAAAGCTGAAACAATAAAATTCCGACAAACAACCTAATATCAACGCCTACCCTTGTAGGTGATCAATTCTACAAAAATAGGCGAGGAATACACCATTTCATCAAAAACAATACTATTTCAGCACTGTGGTTACAGACATTCTCAAATAAAAGATTTTATTGATACAAAAGCGGTCAGTGACATATCTAACAATATTTATTAGGATATTGACAACTAATAAAATATATCTATAAATGCAAACAGACACAGCTTTTATCAACAAGTGACATGAGTAAAAAAACATTGATACCTTTTAAAGAAAATAGTATTATAACAGAAATATTGAAAAGCATGTTAATTGCTGTAAAATCTGCTTTCTTATAAATTTGTAAAAATAATTAGTTAACGAGAATAAAAAAATGTATGACATGACAAAAGAATTTCAGTGGATGTGCAATATCAACAAAAATATTTAACCAATAATCTTGATATTAAATACCATCTACCGATTAATCAATGTATATACACATGAAAGAACAACTATACTAAATAAATGTCAAAGAAATCTTGTTAACAACTGATAAAACAAAATCAGTTATATTTCAGTTTAAAATATTTACAGATGACCTCTTAAAGCATTATTATGAAGGAGAAAAAAAATCAAAATAAGTATCAATACAAATGTCAAAATAATCTTACAGATAAATATTACACTAGATACGGAAAAGGCATTCCAAGTACTCGAGTATAATATTCGAATAAGACCTTTTTAAAATTTTATCATTACCATTATTATTATTATTTAAAGAATATACATATTATAAATGGAAATAATAAATGTGAGTGGCTACTGAGGCCACCAAGTTAGATTACTAAACAAAATCAAAAATGCACTTAATATAAACGTCAAGTAATACTCAAATAAACATACTATCAGATATAACCAAAACAAAACTGCAATGTCAATAATCACAATAAACAAAAAATTTTATCAAACATTATACACATTTATATACATATCATGTGTGGATTGTGTATTAATTTGATTGTGTAATAGTGTGGATGTAGTGTATACTTGTGTTGTATAAGTGATGTTTGTGTCTGTGAAAATGGTGTGGAAGCTTCCAGAAATTGTATTTAATAACCCCATATATCTATAAACATGACAATGTGTAGTAATTGATATATGAAGAGAAAGAAGAAAAATTATGTATACACATATAAATATGCAAGTTTCCGATACATATAACATACACATACTGTACATTTTGAGCAGTAAATAATTATAGTATAGTTATCAAATTTAACAAATAAGACAATATATAAAATAAATCAGCATAACAGAAGATTTATATTCATATTAAATACAATACACACTGCACTCAGTTGTAGATACTCAACATTTGCCACAGGAAAAAAAAATATATATATATATAATTACACAATATATAATAGGACAATATATATAACACAACTTATAAAATATACCTGTACAAAATCACCTTTGTTTACAACAGGCAACTTTGGCGAATCACCTGATTAAGTCCCCTAAAAAAAACTTTAAAAAAAAAACATGTTAAAAGAACATTTGTGAAAATGGAAACAAAAAAAAACAAAAAAAAAATTAAGTTTTGCATCTTGGTCTGAGATCATAATGAGACTGCGATTGAACAATCCCAGCTGGTTGACCTGTCAGAATTGTTTGTGGAATGAGATGTTGCTTTCTTTTATGCGCCAGGATGACACGGTCTATGTTAATAGTGAATGGTTCAGCCCCTTCATTTTCGAATTCTCTGACGGAGAGTAACACATCCGATATTACTTTTTGAACTGAATATGGGCCTATGAATCTTGGTTTAAATGTATCTTTGGTTTTTATAAAGACCATATCATTTTCTTTGAATTTCCGGAGAACTGCTTTTTTATGTTGTCTAGTATTACGTTGGTTTTGGTAAAACTTCATGTTATGATGCACTTGCCTAAAGATCTGTTTCATTGATTCCATGTATTTATGGTATTCATATGGAAATTCCAGTGTTTCTAACTGAGGAGCTTCAAACAAGTCAAAGATGCTTGTTATTGACCTGCCAAAATGCAGAAAGGCTGGAGAATATCCAGTTGAAGAATGAACGGTGGTGTTATACAGGTTCTTGTGTATCATCAAAGCCTGATGAAAATCAAATCCTTCCTTGGTAAGAGTGGAAATTGAGGATTTAATGCTGGTATTAATTCTTTCTGATGAGCCTTGTGTTTGCGGGTGTCCTGATGATGAATGGGAGATTGTAATTTTCAATGTCTGTGCCAAATTGTTAAAGATGTTTGCTGTGAACTGTGGGCCTAAGTCTGAGAGTATCGCAGAGGGTCGACCAAAGGTAGTAATGTATCCCGTAATGGCTTTAACTACAGCTTGTGCTGTTGCATTTTTACTGGTACCAATTCAATATGTTTAGAAAAATGATCGAGGAATGTTAACACATGGAAGCCATTAGAGAAAGGACCCAAAAAGTCCATGGAAACTAACATACTCGGCGCAGAAGGAACAAACATTTCCTGCAGTGGAGCAGGTGGAATTCTGTGCGGTTTATATTGAATACATAATGTACAGGACAGAACAAAGTTTTTCACATCTTCAAATAATCCTGTCCAATAAAAGTGTTTAAGTATTCTTCTGTATGTATTTCTAATTCCAAAGTGAGGCATGTGACAAATTTTTAATACTTTAGGTTTTAACTTCTGTGGTACTACAATTTTTGTTTTTGGAGAGTTTTCAGGCTGGTGAAACTTTCGTTTGATCATTAACAGACCAGTGTCCGGATGGACAAAATAATTTTTATATTTAGGAGAAGGTTTCTCCGAAGTGATATCGACAATAATTTTTAGCAGAAAGTCATCTTCTCTTTGCTCTTTAAAAAAACATTCTTCCGAGATTTCCATCATAAGATTATCTGCGTCAAAGCTGTTTAAGGAACGACTGAGTGGAGCAGCATCGTTGCTTAACAACTGAGGTAAGGAAGAACGATGAGGCTCTGATGAGGTGAGTGACTTATCAGATTTTTGTGTGACGTTGAAATGATGGAGTTCAATTGTTGGAGAAGCTGAAGAAATGGGTAAATTGTTAGCCTCTTTAATTAATTCTGGGTTTGAGTTAAGATCTTGAGTGTATGCAGAAAAGTCTTCTCTTGAAAAATAGTCTGCCAAAACATTTGTTTTACCTTTTACATATCTGAATGTGTATTGATAGTTTGATAATTCAATTAGCCATTTAGTAGTTAGATCAGCAGGAGAGGAAATTTTCTTATAGTGTTCGAGTGGTCTGCTATCGCTGAGAATGGTGAAAGGTCGGTTGAAAAGGAAAAATTTAAATGCACTGACTGACTTAGCTATGGCCATCAGCTCAAGCTTGATGGCTGAATATCGCTGTTCTGATTTAGATAGTGTTTTACTAAAGTAACTAACCGGAAGCAGAATGCCTTCCTTTTCTTGTAGAAGAACCCCTGAAATAGCAATTTTGCTAGCATCTGTATTAAGAAAAAAATTGTTTTGACCAATCGGGTAAAGAAAGAAAAGGTTTAGAGAAAAAAACTTTCTGTATTTGTTTAAAGACTTCAGCATGTTCCTCTGTCCATTTAAATGTAGTTTTCGGAGATGTTAATTTTATCAAAGGATCAATTAATCGCGAGTAGCAGGGAATGAGTTTTCTGTAGAATCCACACAATCCTATAAATCTTTTTAGTTGTTTTCTGGTTGCTGGGATAGGAAATTGAGTAATTTTTGTAATGTTGGAAGAAATAGGATGTATTTTCTGATTTTGGATGCTGAACCCGAGATATTCAATAGATGACTGATGGAATTTACATTTCTTTGGAGACAATGTCAGATTGTACTTTTGTAGAGTAGCTAAAAGTGTTTGTAATTTTTCTGTTGTTTCCTGGAAAGAGTCACTTCCTATAATAATGTCATCCTGGTAAGCATATATGCCTGAACAATTGCACTCTTGTATAATTGTGTCAATAAGCATTTGGAATGTTGATGCGGCTGATCTCAGCCCAAACATTAATCTTTTAAATGAATAAGTTCCCCATTGTGTAGTAAATGAGAGACGTCGTCTGTATTCTTTAGGTAATGAAATTTGATGATACGCTGAGGGAAAGTCTAATGTTGTAAAATATTTAAATTTTGAGATGTTATTTATTATCGTATCAATTCTTGGAAGAGGATAAGTGGAGCATCGAATCATAGAGTTGATTAACCTTAAATCTAGGGCCAGTCTAAAGGAAGGTTTATCCTCCTTAGACACAGCTTTCTTTTTAACCATGAGCATTGGGCATGCCCATTCAGAGATATTTCTCTCAATGATCCCTGCATCCAGTAATTTGTCAAGTTGATCTTTTGCCTCTTCTTGAATAGCTTGTGGAATAGGAAAAGGGTAAGTTTTTAAGGGAATATCTGAAATGAATTTTATATGTGGAGTGATATGATCGGTGTGTCCAATCGACTTTAGTGAACATGAAAATACAGAGTTAAATTTCTGAAGAATATCTTGCATTATTACCCTTTCTGTAGGTTTTAAATGCTGAATAGATAAATTATTTACATTAAATTCTTTCTGTCTTAAGGATAAAACTTCTGGTGTAGCCTTAATTAGATTACACATGTGATCAGGTGTATTTGTTGCAAGATCCAAGGAATTTTCTTCTATTTTATCTATCTCTGAAATGTATCCGCAAACGGTATTTTTATTTATATGCAGTTTCTTGCTCGAATTATTATACATAGGAATAAAAAATTGAATTAATTCTTGTTTAGTAGAATTTTCCTTGATATGTTGTACCTCCATAAGAGAAGGATAGGACACAAGTGGACAATGCTTGTTAGACGATGTAAACATTACTAACTGATTTTCTGGAATAAGCGTGGACCGCACAGGCACATATATAGTATCCTGTGGATCAATCATAATCTTCTGGGTAAGCCAACATTTTTGATAAGAGGGTAAGTTCTCTTTATGAACATCAATTTTAGATTTTTTTTTTTATATCCAGTTTGGGGAAAATCCGTATGAGTAGCTATCTTATGCGATGCCCGATTCATTTCAGATTCAGATGATAGAAGACTGCAAGAGGGTACAGTGTCTAGAATATCTAAAGCATTTTCATTAATTTGTATTTTGTTATTGTGTAAATTGATAACTACGTGATGGGACTTTAAAAAATCAAAGCCAAGTATACCAATAAATTTAGATTCAGTTGGTATTTCAATAAGAAAAAGGTGTGTTTGTAAAAAGTTTTCCCTATTTTAAAGGAAATGCAAACACATCCGTCACATTGGACTATAGAGTTTACTGTAGATATCTTGACTCTTGAAGCAATTCTTTTGTAATATAATTTGTTTTGATTTTGTAAGAAGTAATGTTTTGAGAGTAATGACACAGAAGCTCCTGAGTCGAGAAGAAAATTCTCTAATGTTTTGTTTAACAGTAATTGTATGATGGGGAGATTGGGCAGATCATTGTCTGTGTGTAACAAGAATTCCAGTGAATTAACTAATATGCAGTCTCCATTTTCCTCCACACTCGGGGACGTTACCAGTACAGGAGATGTTGTCTGTATCGCAACAGATTTGACTTTGCGTTCTAATGACAAAGGGAACTTTGCCTGTGTGTCTGGAGATCTCAGAATGATTTCATTGTTATTTACAAAAAAATTATTAGGTAGATTAGAATATGTTGAGTTAGTCTGTGAAAAGTTGTTATGGTAATTGACTTTATTCAAACCTGACCTATATGAGGAACTCTTTGTATTTAGGAGTTTAGTGTCACCTCTACCATTCTCCACTTCTAGTCATTGTGAATGACTACTTTTGGTTTGAGGGGAGTTGGATTTAAATGTTTTAGGGGCCCTGGCTCTCCGTGACATGTCTCTATAAGGTCTAGAGAAAGTTTGCCCATTACGATATCTGTGAGAAAACTTATTATTTTGTAATTTTCTGAGTGCAAAGCACCTCTGAGCAGAATGTCCAGGTCTTTCACACCATTGGCATTGAATCGTGTGCAAACCTTTATTTTGTGGAAATTTATTGTATGGCCGCTTGCTATAAGATGAATTGTTAATCTTAGTCAAATTGTTTTCTGAGTTTGTACCTATCACTTCACTATCTATTTTATGATTGAAGTTCTGAATAGTAGCAAAAGATGTTCCTGGTAAGACAGGGTTTACTTGCAAGTTATAAATTTCCTGGAATTTTTCG
The DNA here is from genome assembly GCA_963930645.1 of Salticus scenicus. Classification (NCBI taxonomy): domain Eukaryota; kingdom Metazoa; phylum Arthropoda; class Arachnida; order Araneae; family Salticidae; genus Salticus; species Salticus scenicus. Next base: position 270,878,018 of record OZ005650.1, read on the forward strand.
AGACATTCCACCATCTGATAAAAGGTTGTGGCTTTTTGTGATAGTAGATGAATTCTAAAGTGGGGCGGAATGAGATCATTGAATTTTGCGATTAGTAATTGTTCAAGGGCAATTTCTTCCATATCAGGAAATCGTTTTCTCACTAAATTTTCAAGCTTATTAGCAAAAATATTAATATTGACATCGGACTCAAACTTAAATTCGTTAAATTGTTGTGCTATTGCAGTTGCCGACTCTACCTTAAAATATTTCTTAAATATATTAAATAACTCTTTTGTATTTTTGGCTTTTTGGCAAGCTGGGGAGGAGACATAAAACTTAAGAGCAGTATCTGCCAATTTTGATTTCACAAAAGCTAAAGCATGGGATTCTTCCCATTTGCTGTTCTCAATTTTAAATTTCACTTGTTCAATAAAAAAATCCAATAAATGAGGGTCTCCAGAAAATGGCGTTACTAAAGTTTTGAATGGTAAACCTCTTGTCAATCCTTTGTTAGAAGCCATTATTTTTTGTATATATATGAAACTACTATATTGGTTTAAAAAAAACAACACAGATGTATGAAGCTTGTTATTTAAATTTCTTGATTTTTACATGTGTTGATAGCTATTTGCATATAATAAATTCACGTAGTTGAGGAGAGAAAGAGATACCTACAATTTTTTTTTTTTAAGCCAACAATACAAAGTTCTGTTGGTTATTATTTATTTAATCAGTTATTCAAAATATATTGAACCAAAAAAAAATTTTCATTTGTACAAAGTTCCAGCATATCACAATTTTTGAAACAGGGAATTGTCTTATAGGTCACTTGGTATCAATCATATTCAATCACCAAAAAAATGTAATTGGTAATGTATGACTTTAAAAAAATAATTTCAGTAATTCTAGCAATAAAAATAAAATAACTTATTCAAAATAAACAATCTCTACAGTACCATTTATTCTTAAGAACAATAATCAAGTATTCCTTTCATTTTCCTTTTATTTCTCAATCTTTTCCCATCTGATCACAATTTGACACAACCGGCACCAAATGTGATGTAAATAATTCATTTACCTTTTATGTTTTCATATTTTAATTTATTTTATTAATATGTTTAATTTTAACTATCAAAGAATTTCGTTATTGAGGAATCAAAAACCTCATGGCGTACATTGCATTTTGACCGCTAACCCTTTTGTTCTTTGGGTCAGAATGTCAAATATTTTTATTTACTTAAGAGAAAAGAGGAATAAATTTACTTATTGGCTAGAATGCTGTAAAAAGAAAAATGCATACAAAAATAATGTTTGTAATAAAACTAACTGCTGCATCAAAATTAATTATTTTTATTTTCACAACCACACTAGTAATTCCAAATTAAGTAGGATATAAAAATTAATGGTTTTTAAAATTTGAATATGTATTCATATAAACTAATCTATATATATTTATTATTAATAAATAGGCACTCTCTCTCCAAGTGATAAAATGGTCATTATTTTAAAACAGAAGCAAAACAAATCTTTCTCACCCCATGTTCTTCTCTTGATAGCTGCTGAAACCCAACTCAATTTAAAACTGCCGGGATCACAGAAGGTGGGGTCAGAACCATCACCCTATTGGTTCTTAGAATGGTGTGAGATGACATCACCACTAGTAAAGAAGAACCAATTTTTCTCCTGTGTGTGTGTTGCAGTAAAGCAAACACAACAGGGTGAGTTGAGCCAGTTGAGAGAAACAATGCATTTAAGTGCAGAAAACGATCTTATTTAAAATTTAAAAAGAAGTGATGTTTTTAACATCACATTTGTTTTTAACATCACAATATTAATCACTTTTATCTGATGTGCCTGACATCTCCCTTTTCCCTAGGAAAATTCTTGTTTTTTTTATAACTCAGTTTAAAAATCGAACAATTTTTTCCTCTGGAAATACCGTGATGCGGCAGTTTCGCGGACAAATACAGTCTTCTCTTCCATCTGAAATACTCAATATCAAATAATCATTTTGGCTCCCTCTGTTGGGAATTGGCATAAAAAATAAACACAAAAATATAAAAAAAATATTTTTCTTTCTTTAATATATATATTAAATGAGTTATTTATTTAGGTACTTGTATTTTATATGACATTTGTTTATCAAATTCATTGTATTTACATTGTTTTCATGCTGATACGTTGTTAACTTTCAAAATTGGTTTTATTTTAAAAAGTGATTGCAACAACAAAAATTTTTTTTCTTTATTTTCATAAAAATGACAAATAATATGATAATCATATGCAAATTTTTGTAATTTTTTCAAAATTAGGTGATAAATCACTTAAACTACGGATTGAAAAAATTCTTAAAACAGAATTCAAAAATAATTAATTTGCTGGTTAAGTTATATATATAAATTACAAGCTATAATGTTAAGCTATAATAAAATTTTGAATAGATTAAGATTTTTTTTTTAAATTAAATTCATAACAAACTATACTACTTAAATATTTACCAGTATAAAAATTTCACTTTTTAAAGATTTTTCTATTATTATTTATTTTTCTCTTTTAAATCAAATCTATACCTAAAAAATTATTCGTGTTTCTTTCTTTCTTTCTTAAATTTAACAGTAGGGAGGTGGCATGAATATAACAATAAAAACTACTCCAGAAAAAAAAATAATAAATAAAAATATCCTCCTTAACTCGTATATACTTATTTCTTAGATATAATAGTGATATAAAATAAAATTGAAATTACCATGCATCTGCAACTTTTAAATTAGAAATTAATAATAACATGGTAAATATTGTACACACTATTCTAAAAAATATGACATTTTTTTTTTTTCTGGTGAATGATATCATTCAAATGATTAAATGACATAGAGGTTCAAATAGGATTCAAGGATGTTTATTTCCATTACAAAGGATTTTTTTTTTTTTTTTTTTTTTTTTACTATGACATATTTTTTACAACATATTTAGTACAACATATTGTTCTGAAATTTGTGTAAGTACTTGTTTATTTTTTAATATAGCTTTCCTATACAATATCCATAAAATCTTAAAAGTGTTACGAGGTAAACTGGGGCAATTTTAAGCTTTTAATTAAACACAAAAAATTAAGTAAAATTATAATATGTAACTGTTTTCACTTTGTAAAACTAATCTATTAATCAGTTTAAAAACTTAAAAGTCGTGGCCAAACCAACAATAATAGCGATTAATACTTATACTAAATTAAATGATTTTTCCGTAGCTTAATAATTACTGTTAACACAACATTGTTACAGTAACTTGAGTTTGCATTATATTATAAAAATCGTAAAGGCAAATTCTTTACGAAAACAACTTTAAATTAAACTTGATTTAAACTCATTTTGTATTATATAAAAAACTAATCAAGTTGTTCTGTAGAATTTTTATATGAATTTAATTTCATCAATTTTAGAAAGTGTGTTTCCAAAGTTCATACAAAATCTCGCCAAACAGTGTCGAATATGAATTATTCAATTTGATTTTATCTAGTAATTTTCAGAATTTCTAAAAACTGTAAAACACGTCTACGAGAATTTTTACGGAATTTTGTTTAGTTAAGAATAAAACAAATGTGTATAGTATCGGAAGGGAGGGGGGCATAAGGACTCAGTGATGGGCAAATTTTAATTTTATAAATGTGAAATTTGGGTGGAGGGAGGAGGAATCTCTGTTAGTTTGATGGAAAGACCTTCTCAAAACAACATTTTAACTCAAAATGTTTTTCACTATAACTATTTGTTAGGAAAATAAGAAAGTAAAATTTTCTTTTAAAGTCGTCCCCCGTGTCTTGAGAACACCTTGGAAAATTTAAAAACTGTAAAAAAAAATGGAGGCGGGGGAGCTTATTCAGTTTGAAGGATCTTTGTTTTGTTTGGAAATTCGAACTGTAAAAACAGGGGAGGGCGAAAGGCACATCTTTGAAATTTTAAACAAATGAAATTCTTTTTGTAGTTTGTCGGAAATGTCTTCTACAAACAAAATTTTTTTTAATATATTTTGTTTGCCTCTGTTTTTTTTAATTAAATATACTGAAAATAGTCTCCATTATGTTCCCATTTCAGGATCACTTCGTTTGATCCTGTTTGGTTTATTTAAAGAAAAGAAAGGAAAAGAAAAAAAGAAATTGAAGCTGAATTGAGATAGAAGAAACCTTAGGAGGCAAACATTAAAATTTCGAATAGGAGGGGGATTAGGAGCTCACTTAAAGTTCTACCTAGACTCATATTTAATATGCACGCTTTTTATGTTTTCAAAACTTTCAAGGCGTTTCCTATAGATTTGGGAAGAAAAATGGGACTTTTAGAATATATATATATAAGCTTCTTTAAAAAATGCCCCGCGAGCGGTTCTGCGCTGAAAAGCTGGTGGACGGGAAGTGCCGGATTCGATCCCATCCCACACTCTTCGACCTAGCTGTTCCTTCAGTGTTTTTTCTCCGAAACTTGCATAAATACGGACTATGACCCCTTAGAAAGACCTCACGGGGGTCAATGTACTTATAGGCCTAGGACCCTAGCGCAGTCAATTGGCCTTAAAACCTACAAACAACCAACCTTAAAAAAGTATCGCTGGAAACATTTTAAATGATTATATTTAGAAGATTTCTCAAAGTGCTAAAAAATCCTTATTTAAAATTTTAAAGTTAGATCTCTCATATACACTTTATACCCCCATAACCCAATTTTCGAAAATGAGGCAAAGTCCAAAATCCCTACACTACGTTTTAGAAAATTTTTAGGAATTCTAAAGTGATTCCGAAATACTAGGAAGAATGTGGAGACTATGTACAGTATGTTTAATCAGATAGAATAAAACTAGATGCATAACATTTTAATGCATGTTTTTTAGAAATTTTTTTCTAAAAAGCGATTTTCCTATTAAAATTTCTAAGTGACCTAACTGGTAACCCCCCCTCCTATTTTCCCCAGCTGAATTAATTTTAAACCAAACAAAATCTCTCTCAAATTGATTAAGCATCTTTTTTTAGAATTATCAGAGTTTCCAAGGGAGGATCTGAACCTCACCCCAGTGGTGCTAGGTATTTTGGAAAATTACTGTCATATCCTTAAACAGTTTTACTTTATGCATCCACAATTTAAAAAGAGCAAAATATTTATCTTTTGTTCAGTCGATTGACCATTTAAAAATTTTTGTTAAATTTTTATCTAACTAAAATCGATGTGGTGAAAACTCTTTAGAAACTTATTCGTAACTCTTTTTTACAAAAACTTTCGTACACAAATTATTTTTTTAAACATTTATTTTGAATTTTCTGTTGGACTAGCTAAGAAATAGTTGAACCAATGAGCTATATAAGAAATTGAATATTGAATAAAATAAAAAATCCTTTTTATTTATTTTTTTATTTGTAGAAATTTTTGTCATTTTTAAAATGTACTATATTATGCCTTTGTAATGTTGCATGTTTCCATCCCTCAAAAAATATTCTTTCTTAAAGTTTTTTTTTTTTTATCACTTTTTATAAAATTTTGAAATTTCATTTAGTTTGTTATTTTGTTCGAGTATGACCTATAAAACAACACTTTTTATACAGTGTTATAACTCATTACCATGCTCCTTTAATTTTACATTTTGATCATTAACCCCTAAAAAGTGATGATATCAATACAAAAAACCCTTAATGGGTTAAAAGTTTGTGACTCAGCACTGTACTTTATGGCTATAAGAATTAGAAATATGGGTCTTAAAAATAATGATATCAAATTTTCAGTGGCGCTTTGATATTAATTAAATTATACATAGATTTTCTTATTTGAATTTGCTTTTTCCTTTTATTTATATTTACAGTGTAAACGTTATTTTCAACATAAAATAATATATAGCATTTACTCACCGATACCTTTCCGTTCACATCTCTTATACTATGAAAGCATGTGTTTTAAAAGAAATTATATGAAATTCCAGTAACGCAGTGGTGTTACATTAAATGATTTGTTTTTAAATTTCATTTTGTTTTGCATATTAAAGTATATGTGCACATTGAAATATTGCTTTTAATTTTCAAATACGCTGTCAAATATATCACTTTCATTAAGCTTATATTATGTACTGAAATATATTTATTTCAATGAATTATTCTATCTTTTGTGCCACGCCATCCAAAACTGTAAGTAAAATATATGAAAATGTTTACTTTGTGTCATTTCATCCAAATAAATTGAAAATGCATGCAAATAGATATTGTGCTGCAAAGAAAAAAATTGTGAAATTTTTTTCAGTTTTGGATGGCGTGACGCAAAAGATAGAATAATTCATTGAAATAAATATATTTCAGTGCATAATATAAGCTTAATGAAAGTGATATATTTGACAGCGTATTTGAAAATTAAAAGCAATATTTCAATGTGCACATATACTTTAATATGCAAAACAAAATAATTGCAGTGAAATTTAAAAACAAATCATTTAATGTAACACCACTGCGTTACTGGAATTTTATATAATTTCTTTTAAAACACATGCTTTCATAGTATAAGAGATGTGAATGGAAAGGTATTGGTGAGTAAATGCTATATATTATTTTATGTTGAAAATAACGTTTACACTGTAAATATAAATAAAAGAAAAAGCAAATTCAAATAAGAAAATCTATGTATAATTTAATTAATATCAAAGCATCACTGAAAATTTGATATCATTATTTTTAAGACCCATACTTCTAATTCTTATAGCCATAAAGTACAGTGTTGCGTCACAAACTTTTAGCCCGTTAAGGGTTTTTTGTATTGATATATATATACTAAACTTAAGGCATATTTTTGTACTCTTGAAGAACTCAACAAACATAAATGGTTAAAAATTATTAATCTATTTTTCAGATTTTTAAATTTTTAACTTAGTGTACCAGTAAATCCCTTTTATTTATTTTTTCCAGAAAAAAAAAAAACGGGAAAAAACTTTTTTTTTTCCACTGCCTCAAAATTTCCAGAAATTTTACATCTCTAATCAAAGTGCCCTCTGGCGACATATATTTGCAATATGTACTCTTCAATTTCAATTTAAGTGACGTTTAAAATGATATTTTACCTATGAAATTATGTTAATCAGAAGCTGAGATAGAAAGGTAATGGAAACTGGCACTTGCGTCGCACCACCAACCAACCCAGGCTCGCTTAGTAGCCCATACAGTCCATAAGCATTGTTATAAAAAAAAATTTGTATGATTTTTTCGTGGGTTTTCTCTGAAACTTGCGTAACTGCAGGCTAATAGTGTTAAAAATCCTTAATATGAAATGTGAGCAGAGTATCGTAATTCAAAAGTCTGCATCATAATTAAAATTGGAGATATTGTAATAATGGTGTTCTGGTTTTTCTGTGACACCCATATGGAATTTAACGGAATTTTTGCATCTTCCGCCCACCCCTCTCAAGCCCTTCCTAATAATTCTACACTTTCAAAAAATATTCACAATCGAATTATCGGCAATAAAACCAAATACTACGAAATTTCAACAGTATATCTTAATTTAAAGTACTGCAAAATATAACAGAAAACTTAATTTTTTCCCAATAAAAATGTAATTTTTTTGTTTATTCACATATTTTCATGAAAATTGAACAGTAGCTTTATAATATGCTGTCTAGGCCGAATATTAATTTAAATGTAATGTGAATGAAAATTTGAAAAGGTTTAAAAATTGCAGTTTTCCCCTCCACTATGAAACTTGTGATATCTTAATTGGTTACAATCATTTCCTTTTTCATCGCAGACAGTCGTCTGGCAGTTGAAATGATGTTGCCAATTAAATTTCATACTTTAGTTAATTTTAAAAAATCTAATAATTGGATCGATAAGCCGCTTGCATTGTTAGATTCGGAAAAATCGCCCCTTTCGTTTGGTACCAAATTCGTAACGATCGGACTAATATTTCTAATTTATTTTCCACTGTTTCTGCTTTTAACTCCGTTAAAATATCTTTCAAGTCAATAACATGGTATTTGCGGCCGCCATCACGTGACAAACAAACACACAGGCCGAATCCAAAAACATTTTGAGTCTCAACAGAGGGACTGCACTGACGTTTTGGCAATTGTGTTTTATGCTAAACTATTTCTCTTTTTATGATTCAAAAATCCAAACTTGTTCTGTGAAATATCATTCATTAAAATTTAAAGAAAGTCAATATTCTTTTGTTGTAAAATCTTTGTTTAAAGTTTAATGAAAATTTGTATAGTTCTGAACTAAACGATTTAAATTATTAAATTAATTATTATATTATAAAACATTATATAGTAATTATAACATTATATGTGTAATTAAATATTATGTATATATATATATATTGATTTGTTACACTTTATAAAATCAAAATAATAATTTCTCTACCAGGATATTTGCTGCCATGTTTCTCTTCTCAGTCTGCCAAATTTATTAAATTAAAAACCTGTTTTTGTTTTATTTTATATTTACCTAATTGACATGTATTTAATAATAGCAAATAAATAATAAGTCATTTAACTTGTTTCTTAAATTTTTTTGTTTCATTTTGTGCAATATAATACTAGAACTGTGGTACTTTTACTATATCTAAGACTGCAGACTGAATCAATTTGACTCCAATTTATAAACACCACTTTGCAATGCACAAAAATATTTTATTTGAATGGTGAGGATGAGAAAATTTATTTATTTTTAACATTTATATTAAATTTGATGTTGCATTAAAGGGTAAAAATTATAATTAAAATCAAAATAATACAATATGCAAACATTTATGTGTTCAGTCATTTCAGTTTTATGTGTAGATAAAAGAAAAAAAGAAAAAGCAACAAGCTTCTTTTTATATATATAGAGATATATATATATAATTATTATAAAATTAGACAAACTCACAATTTTTTCTTTCTTTCTTTCTTTCTTTTTTTTTTTTTTTTTTTTGTAACTTTTAAGAAAAATGGAAACACAACTTTTGTGATAAAAATGACCCATCCCAGTTTTAAGTATAGATGTAAGTAAAAAAAAAAAAAATATATATATATATATAAGAACTAAGAGCTTTATTATTTTGTTATTTATAGATAATAATTAATTTATAATTAAGAAATCACATCTTTTTAAATTCATTTGTAACTTTTTGTAAAAAGAAAACTTAAATAAAGAAGGTTCTGGGTCAAAATGAGTTCTAGTGTTCATTATTTTCTTTTTTAAAGCAGAAAAATAGACTAAAATTAAACTTGCGTACAAAATTCATTAATAAACCTAGTTTAAAAAATAATGCATACGAGTAAGTATATGAATTTTAATTTGAAGTTTGTTAATAACCCAAAAACTATTTCAAAAAGCACTCTAAATTTATCTGTTTTAGCATTCTAAATGTAGCTGTTTTTTATTTAATTGTTTTGTTTGTAAATTTTAGAAAGATCACTGAATGAATCGTTAAAATTATTATCTTCAAAGGTTCTTGTAATTAGCAAAAAACACAAACATAAGAATGTGTTATACTGTTTTTAAAAATAAATAAATGGGAAATATATATATTATTTGCAGCTAATATTTTATTTACTCTATATTTATATGAAGAGATTGTGATAGGGAAAGTCCTTCATCGAGTTTATCTAAGTCTGTACCCTAATAGAATACTGTGTTGATTTTAAATTTAAATGCTTCAATTTTTATTTTATTATTTATGAATGATATATTATACTATTTTTTTTTTTTTTTTTTTTTTTTTTTTTTTTAGGCTCATGATATAGAATTTGCTCAAATTGAACACCAAGTATTAAATGGTTTGAAAGTTGGCAATGAATCTCTTAAAGCACTCCATCAGGTATTATTATGATAATAAATATCTTTATTAAATAAATATTAAAAAATTTCAATGTAATTTCAGTTCCTATCTCCCTTATTTTTATTGTCTTTTATTTTGTCAAAAATATTTTTACTTATTGATATTTGAACTGTTGAAAAATAATTTATTTTTATAAATATTATATTAATAATCATATCGGGATGCAAAATGTAGAAAAGGAAAAGGAAATTTCACTACAAATATTTTTGAATATAAATAATTAATTTTAATCAGAAATTTTATACATACTGTGTGTCAATTTATAAATGAATAAAACTATTTTAATTGCCACATTATATTGAACATGGTTACCAGAATAAAATGAAGAATTTGGTGGAAATCTTATATCAAACTTTAAACATAAAATTTAAGATGCGAATATCTGTAATTTCACATAAATTTCAACACATGAAAATGATTCTATTTAAAGTATATAGTACTGCTGAAAAAATAAAATAAAATAAATGTTAAAGACTTTTATAATTCTGAGTGCAATAAAACTTTACATTAATTATAGCACCCAGGGGCTGATTTATACTTCTGCCACTTAGGGGCTGATGGCAATTCACCGCCCCTCAGTCTTTTATATAAATACCCCCCCCCCCCAAAAAAAAAAAAATAAATAAAATAAAATAAAAAAATAAAATAAAGTAAATAATAATAATAATGGACAAATTTCTGACACATTTACAGAGCCATTTATAGTAACAAATGAAATGCGTGAAATTTATTATCACAACTATCTGATTGTTAAAGAATGAAATTGTCTTTGTATTTTTTCTCTAAATATGATACATCTTATCTTATAAATGAGCACCCTTGGATAATTTTTCAGAAACATTCACATCCCAAGAAATCACGCTAATGCAAACCAAAATGGAGGGAATCAGTTCAATTTTGTATAATTTTTATAGGAATAGCTTGAAATTTAATGTATTTATAAATAAAAATGACTTTGTGAATCTTACAATTTGACCAAAATATTGTCTCTGTTCACTTTAATACTTTTTTCTAATGCAATGTCATTATTGAGAAAAAAAAAAAAAAAAAAATTTTTTTAGAATGTGAATAAAAACATTTGCCAATTTGATACATATGTGAAAACTCATTAATTATTAACACTTTCCAAATGTATGTACTCATTATATCGAAGAACCTTCAATGATTTTTGACTATGTTATCACACAACAGACAGAAGGACAAAAAGGCAGACAGATAGACTAATTGAAATTATAATCATTCTTAAACATTGTTGGAAAGTGTTAAAAATGCTTAACACAAACAGAAATGCAGCTCTTAATTTCCAGTTGCAGACCTTAATGTATCTAAATATTTCACTGTAGCTCTGTAAATCTGAAGGATAAACATCACATTCTATACAAAACATTATTTTAGTGTATTAATAATAAATGTCGATTTCTTTATGATTTTTGCAATAGAAAGTTATTTACTTCATTTTCAACTGAAAACATCCAATAGTGAACTTGAATAACATATTTCAATTTCATTAATATTTGTGTAAAGTAATGATATTAAAATATGATTTACAGAAATGCCTCTCATAAAACACAATACTTTGGAATACATTCAAGTATACTTGTACACAAACCAGTTGTGAAATTTACTCCATTTTCAATAGGGAACATCCAATAATGAACTTAAAGGACTTATAGTATCAGTTTCAAGAAATTCCATGTATATTAATGAGAGTTAAAGAGTGGACAGACAGATCAAAGTCATTAACACTTTTCAATCTTGTTGGAAAGTGCTAAAAACAGAACACAAATGAATATTTACAAAATATGAGGCATTTTCCAGCTTCAAAATAATACACTCATGAACAAAAAAATTAGTGCACCAAGAAGGAGTCGTCAAAATGAAACGAAATTTTACATACGTAATAACTACTTTGATGTAAGTAAATGATTAGAAAATCAAAGAAAAAGGATAATTTATTTCAGAGAAAAAGGCAAAAGAACAGAGGATTTAATACCCTGTTGGACCCCCTCTAGAGCGAATGCACGATGCAATACGATATACGATCGGGCATTGAGGCATACAAGTTCTATATGATGTCTTGAGACATTTCGTTCCATATTTACTGTAACCTTGCCTCTAGTTCATTCAAACTCGTGGGATACCCAATTCGCCGTCCCAAATGATCCCAGATATGCTCGATTGGAGACAAATCTGGGGATCGGGCAGGCCAAGGAAGGGTAGTAACAGTGCAGAGACAGTCTTGTGACAGTCTTGCCGTGTGAGGCCGAGCATTGTCTTGTTGAAAAATGGCTCCTGGGAGCCGTTGCATGAGTGGCAACACATGTGGTTGCAGGATGTCATGGACATACCGCTGGGCTGTCATGGTGCCATGGATCAATACTAGGGGTGACCGTGTATTGTAGGCAATGGCACCCTATACCATCACACCAGCTGTGGGAGCAGTGTGTCGCTGTAAAGCAAAGGCAGGATTGAGGTGTTCACCACGGGGTCTCCACACACGAACACGATTGTCATCACTACTGAGATTGAATCTGGATTCGTCGCTAAAGACGACCTGGTTCTATTCCGCTGCAGTCCAGTTTCGTCATGTGCGGCAAAACTCCAAACGGAGGCATCGATGGGTGGGCGTCATGGGCAGCACACGTAATGGGCAGAGCACAGTTTACCCATTTAAGGGCCCGGGGCTTTAATAATAGCGGAGCTCCCCCTCCCCCCCACACACACATTTTTCTTTTCCTTTAATATGAATGTTCATCATTATATAAAATTTTACAATGGTCATATTAGAATATGATTCTTATTACCATTTAAATGAGCTCTGAAACTGTTTGCAAAAAATTAATTAAAACAAAAAAAATATTAACCACAAAAGAATCTAACTCACCGACCAAAGGAAAAGTTGCTGCATCAAAAACTTTAATGAATATATTTTACAGAATAAAAAAATTAAATTAGCTTCTTCCTAGCCTTTGCCGCGCTGAAAGTTTCAGTTACATCTTTAAAATCCAGGTTGCTTGTTAAATTGTGCTCTGAACACAGCAAAGCCAAACATTGCAGCTTATTCTGCTGCATTTTTGTTCTTCGAAGAGATAGAACTCTCTCTAATTTGGAGTTTGCTCTTGTTAATAATTTTATGTGGCAGAAGGAAACAGATTATATTATTCTCTCCCCCTCCCCCCTCATCTCTTGAATGACTTTTGAAATTTTCAAATTTTAATGCATTTTTAAAAAATATTATTATTATTTTTTTTTTTTAAGTTTAAGTACCAAAAGAAATTTTCAAAAATTTGTCTTTTTGAAATATTTTTACATAACAGTATCAAGGATTTTAGATTCTGACTGTAAAAACCGAATTTAAAAAAAAATTACATTTTTTTCTATTTACTGAGTTTTTTTGGCCCCATCTAGGGCCCCCTTGTTAACTGGGCCCGGGGCTGCAGCCCCCTCAGCCCCCCCTTAAACTGGGCTCTGGTAATGGGTGCCGCAATACCAAATTTCCTTCAGCCAAGCGCCTTCGTATGGTTCGAGAAAACACAGGGGCCCTTAGTGAAGGTGCTACCTGTGCCTGGATGGTGGCCAATGAAGCAGTTGGCTGTACATGTGCATTTCTTACGATGTGGCGGTCTTCTCGACGACTGGTCTTTGTGTACATGACATCTCTCGGGTCCACTGGTCCCAACACCTCCTCGCAACACAATCAGAGCGGCCTAATTGACGAGCTACTCCCCTAGCTGACCACCCAGCTTCCATCGTGCCGATGATTCTCCCCCTCTCAAACTGCGACAGCTGCTCATATTGTCTTCGAAAACGACGTAATGGCATGTCTACCTCAGCTCTTCCTTTGTAAACGATTCAGCACACTCAAATAAGCTTTGGTTACCTTTTTATACTCCACAGAGAACGACGTTAAACACCCTCTACCGGCTATACGTAATGCGCAATCACACTGCATTTCTAATCATTTGCATATCTCCCTGACACGTACCTTTATGCCAAGTTTCGTTACGATCCCGCAATTATTTCTTGGTGTGCTAATTTTTTTGTCCATGAATGTATTAGTTGAAATAAATAAATAAATAAATAGAATAAATAAATAAATATAAAATATATTCTAAAAGAAAAAAAATTACTTGAGTTAATTAAGTGAACTTTGAATGAGCTCACCTCTACCTAGAAAATAATATGTTTAATGCCGCTCCCGTTTTTTGCATGAAATAGCAACATGATTTTTAAAGGAATAAGACAAAGAAAATGTTCGAAGTGGAGATTTTTTTTTTCCCTATCTGCAAAAAAAATTTTACTCTTGATTAAAATAAATGTCTAAAAATTACTTTTATCAGGAGATTAAATAAAGCAGACGATATTCAGTTTTTATGCAGAACTGCTTTTTTGCTTCATTTGTTAAGAGAATCTTTAAAAAATTGTAATTTGGAATAAAAGAAGAAATATAGTAAACAGGGGCTATAGTAAACACATCGCTCGGCTGGGCCAGGCCTTTCCTAAAGGAGCCTGAAATTTTGTTTAGAGTACAAAAGAATTTAATTAAATTATACAACAGTGCTCTTAAAAATAGCACTTCAGGAGGATTTTACTTCTTACAGCAAAATAAAAAATCTTGCAAATGTAAAATTTTACTTAAATATGCATTTTTGGGTAAAATAGTAGGAAAACTGATGGCTTCTTCTTCTTCTTTTTTTAAGAAAGGTAAAAACAGTGGGGAATGTTGTAGAAGGTAAAGGGGCGAATGTGCATTAGGCCGTAAGACCAGTATTGGCTTGATCGAGCTCTGATAGTAAAATATTATCTTTCCTTTATTTAATTATAATCCCCCTCCAATAGGCATTAAGTGATTTCTATATAAAATTATTAAGATATGTTATCTTTATATTTTTATTTAAAAAGAAGTTTACAATTTTATTTTTCTATTTATCCAAAGTCATCATTCGCTAGTACCGTTTGATATTTCCGAAGGATTTGCCACCCCTATATCTTGCCGTCCTGGGCTATAGCCCGTATAGCCCCCCTCTAAATCCACCTCTGATAGCACCTGAAATTTACATAAAATCTCATTCTGTATTAGGGCTACATAAAATTAATAAAGATATAATTGGATTATCATTTATATAATATATATGAGTGCATCCACTCACTCACTCACTGACGGGCACAATACAGCTGTGGCAGTTCTGTGGGAGATGGGGTCACAAATTTTTGTGTGAAAGTTGGTTTGAGGATCCTGACTCCAACTAAGACAAGGTTTTACAAAAGTCTCTCCTGGAGGAGATGGTGACCAAAACACATTTGTGAGCGTAACTCAGCTCTAAATGACTTTACGGTGAAGAAATTGCATTTAGAGTTTTTACTGACAGCAACCTACTCTTTTCTAAAATCTGGGGGAAGACTATTTGTCTAGGTCAACCCCTGGTTTTTAGAGGACAATTTCTTAAATAAATAATTACACATTAATGTTCAATTAAAAAAGAAAAAAAAAATGTAACTTAACATTTATTTATTTTTTTTATCTAAGATTATTGAAAATTTTTTAAATGTAATAATTTGTTGTAAAATTTATAAACATGCTATCCAAATGTGCAATTCATACATAAAATGAATGATGGGCATTTAAGTATTTTACTAGCATAAAATATTAACTTTAAAAAAAGGTTGGTTTGTTTTTGCCCGACCCGATAAAACCCACCCAAGTTTTTTCAATAAAACCCACTTGAAAAAAACCAAGTGAGTTTTTTCAAAATCCTTATTTAAAATTGCACTTTTATCTAACTTAAAATAAACATTTAAATATAAATCAAATATTATATACGTTATTAGATCATGAACAAAGATTTTTACAGAAGTGTTGGAGGTGCTGACATTGCTGTATAGAACAAAATCCTGGAAAATCCCTTATTTTTTCTTATTTATTTATTTTATCTTAATAAACACAATAAAAATTACATAAATTAATGAAAGCAATAAAAAATAGAGTTGTTTGTTAACATAAAAAAAAATTGTAGAGCTCGAGAAAAGTAAATAAATAATAATAATATAAATATATAAATAATATAAATAAATAAAAATTAAATAAAAAAATATATCTGAAAACTTTACTAGTGCAATTCTGCAGTAATGTAGATAGACGAAGATTTAAAATATTTTATGAAAATCTATTGAATACAAAAAATTTAATAAAACAACACCAATTGTTAAAATCCAGTCTTTTATTATAAATGACAGATAAACAGAATTTTAGAATATTTAAAGTACAATTATCTTAATTTTTTGAATTTCTTAACTGTATCATAAAAAGTCTTTGAACTTTTGATTTTAATGAATAATTATCATTTGATTTTTTTTTTTATTTTTTTTAAATCATATTATTAATAATATATGTCATGTTAAAAAAAGAGAAGAAAGAAAATATTCCTCAAAACTTTGATAAAACCTGAAAATAGTCTGAAAAAAAAAAAAAAAAAAAATCCCAACCCTGACTTTAAATGCATAGTTAAAGTAGAATTTTTTTTTTTTTTTTCCTTGCGTCTCACAGAAAGATGAATGAGCAGAGAAACTTGAACTGCAAAACACACATTTGTTATTGTATATTTTGTATCAACATCATGTATTTTTTATTTTTTATTTTTAATTCTATAATGAGCAATCAAATTAGACATTTGTTGATATTTAAATTAACAATAATAGTACACATTACGTATATAGCCAATAGCTATAAATAATAAGGCAATATGCCATGAACTATGACATATAAAATATCTGATGTACTATGATAACACATCTCACTACTATGCATATTATAAATTCTCTTGATAAGCTAGAAAACATTTTAATGCTGTCCCTGTGACTAAAATGGCAACTTTCTTGTTTGTTAGCAATTAATATTCACATTAATGATTTGTCACTTTTAAATGTAATTTCATTATCCTTTGCAGTTTGATCTAGATACCTGACCTGCCATAAACATAGAGTTTGGCTGTTCAGTTTTTCATAATTTTGGAGATAGTATGATCAGAAAACTTAAAAGTGATATAATCAGAAACCTTGCCAATTTTCTTATAGTAACAAATTAATATGTATGTAACGACATTTAAAAGGAAGTTAATGCAGCAAAATTGCAGAAAATCAGAAAAACCGTTTATAGAAACATTCACTGAGACCTGAAATTGACCTACATAATCAGCATATTATATTATATAAAATTTTATGTGAAAATTTGTATTTTTTTATCTTAAAAATATAATAATAATTTATGGTATGTATTTCAGTTATTTTCAATTGAAGAAATTCAAAAGATTTTAGAGGAAACAGAAGAGGGTGTTGAAAAGCAGAGGGTAAGTAAAGATAAAAATTCTTAAAGTTAATATAATAATGATTTAATTTGAATAAAATAATGAATTTTTATTTACAGTTATAATAAAATATGTTGGTAATTCGATTGTTTGATCTCTTTCTTAATTTACATAATTGCCCCAAAACTATTTTAAAATAATTAATTTAAATCAGTTCATTTGCTAGTTATTAGTATTTTCAACAATTATTTTAAATCTGTTCAAAATGTAACTGAATAATAATAATTATTATTATAGTAAAAATGGGGAAGTTAAGATTTGTTTATCTTAGCTAATATTTCAAGTGAAATTTTTGAAATTTAAATAAGAACTAAATTTATCACTCTGCAAACAGAGAAACCTATTTTCTTTAAGCTTTAAAATTGTCTAATTTGGTAGCAATTGAAGAATTACTAAAATTAGAATTTAATAATATTTTACCACTTTTGCTTTTTCTTCAAAACAATTTTTTACATTTTAACTTTCTTCTAAAATACCGATAAAATGACTTATGTGCTTAAGATCTATTAATTATTTATTACTTCCTGATTTTATTTTGATGGTCTTTTATTTATTTTTTTTTTTCCTTCCCTCATCAGAGAAAGAGAGAATGTCTGAATTCATCCTCATTTTTTAACCTACTGATATTTTTGAAAATTCTAACGTTAACAAGTTCTTGTTAGTAAGATTACATAATTGATTATGTCTGATCTATCTGCCTGTTATTTAGTCACATTTTATTTAAAATTGTTTTCCAATTTCCAATTAATCTTTATTTAAGCAGAGGGATTATTTTAAATTAAAAAGTGAGGTAAATCTCCCAACGATAGAGCCTAATGTCATTTAAACTACGTATTTAATAAATATTCTTGGAAAATGTTGTTCAATTTTCAATCTAATTTTTAAAAAATACCGTAATTTCGTGTATATAACCCGCGGGTAATCTATAAAAAAAAAACCTGACTTTGTATGTCCTGCGGGCTATCATCCGGTGCGGGGTATCTATCGTGAACAACGAGAAAATCAACACCAGTCTCATTTTTGCTTCGAAAGTCTCGATTATTAATGTATAATGACAATGAAATTGAGGACAGTGAAAAGGAACTTGATGAGGAGGATAATACGGGTGATGAAGACGAACTGCCCCAAACTATAATTTTCTTATAAATTGAATAAAGGTGTTAATCATTAGAAGTTACTCCAGTTCATAGTAATTTATATATAGAGAATGATTAATACTATGTTATGATTATTTGCTTTTTCATTATAAGTAAGTAAATTTATTTGTTTATTATTTATATTTAGTTGTATATTTGTTTATTATTTGTATCTTTTCCTACTTGTTCTTAAAATAATAGCAATTAGTATTGAAATTATAAATAGCGATTGCCGACCATGCGATTTTAGAAGTGTGGGGTATCTTTCGGTTATAATTATTTTTAAATAATTTTTTTATGCTGCAGGTTACCTTCCGCCGCGGGTTATATATGCGAAATTACGGTAATACTTTTCAGTTGTGCTACCTTTTTCTATTTTTATTTTATTTTTTGTAAGATATCAGCTCAAGAATAATGAATACTTCATGAAAATCATTGCATTTTTATGAAAACCGGAGAACAAAGATTAGCAATAGAAAATATGAATCAAAAGTTGAAAGAAATTATTTTCAATTAAGGTAAAAGTATCCAAACCATGAAATTGTTGCCCCCCCCCTTTTTTTTATCATTTACTTTTTTATTTAAAAATTTGATTTAAGCAAAAAAGACATCTTGCAGAAAAGAATAAATTTCAAAAGTTATTTTTATTTATTTATTTATTTATTTATTTTTCTTTTAATAGGATTTTGAAATGAAAATCCAGTTTTTAATATTTAGTTAAGAAATAAATGTAATTTTTTTTTTTTTTAACTACATTTCTTTTTTATATGAATGAACTTATCTAATATTATTTACAGCAATAAATGTAATGCAATTATAAACATATCACAATTCATAAAAAATATCTGAAGGAAAACTGAAGTAAATCAAATTTTAATTCCATGAAATTTCCGTTATATTTTTCACAAACATAAAAAAAAAAAAAATGGTGCACGCACACACACCCCTGATTAAAAAAAAAAAAACTTTCTTACAAATTTGGCAGATTTCTGAAACTTTTAGCCTTAATTTCAAGATTCGAAATTAGAATCAGCTGGTGACAAATACCAACTAACTTTTTTACTTTCCGAACATACATATATATGTAAGGAAAGTATTGTAATCATGTCAAAAAAACTACTTTGATATTTTGGTGTTTCTATACGTTTTGAGGTCCTCTGAGTTCATTTTTACTATTTTTACGCCAGTCTTTGTATGTGTGTGAGTGAACACGATAGTGCCTAAATGCTTTGTTCAAATGAGTTGAAAGTTGGTACGTATGTTATAGGTCACTGTAGCATGAACCCTATTGATTTTGGTGAATCTAGGATTTACAGGTTTTTTTACAAGTACACAAAAAATATTATTTATCATTATAGCCTATGGGCCCAAATTTTTTAAAGTGTGATAGTGCCTAAATGCCTTATCGTCTGAGCTGAAAATTTATACACATGTTATAAGTTAACAATCGATAATATCAAGCCCTGCTTGATTTGTAAACAGAAAAAAAAAAGTCTAAAATAGGAAATCTTTTATAAGAAATTTCAAATGAAGTTATTAAAAAAAAAATTAATGTGTCTTTTAACATATTTGATAGATGTATTAAAATGAAGGTAAGTTAAGTAAATGACACATAAAATAAAAAATGTTCATCATGCAATACCAGATTTTTACTTGTTTTACTGGGAAAAAAAAAAAAAATGCTGTGTTATTTATTTATTTTTTTCACCCTGCCAGGAAATTGATGAAATCTTAGGAGGTAAATTGACTGATGAAGATGAAGAAGCTGTGATGAATGAATTAGAATCCATAATTGCTGAAAGCATACCCAGTCCCATTGAAAATGAACCTGAGACAGAAAAAGAAATATCTGAAATTCCTGAGCCAGAGAAGGAACTCAAATTGCCTGAAATTCCTGATGATGAAATCGGATGTAAGTTAAAATATTTGTGAATATTTCTTGTTTTAGAAAAATTGAAATTCTGCTTTAGATCTTGTTTTAGAGAAAATGAAACACAAATATCACTCATTCAGGAACTAATCAATAGCTTGTGATGCACTTTCTTGGTCTCACCAATGGCTGAAATGTTCTACCCTCTAAACTGGGAAACAGAAGGTGCTAGGTCAAATCTGGATCATATTTGTCAACCTAGCAGTTCAGCATTTTGTGTGATTTCCCTCTGAAACTCCTGTGAATACAGGCTGGGAGGGCATTCCATGCAGGTCTGGGTCCTTAGTGCAGACAACTGGCTTTAATAAATGTACCATTATAGTTTTTCATTGACAAATGAGCCACTCACATGTTTAATTTCAATGGAATTCAGTCGAGTGAAGATAACTTTCTTTTATAATCAAGATATCAATAAATTATATCTCAGGCTTCTCTCCCCCCCCCCCCAAAAAAAAGGGGGGGGGGTTATTATCTTTGTTTTGAATAAAGATAGGTCTACCAATTTTTGGCAACCCTAAACTACTACATTTTTTCCAAATCCAGTTGCTAAACACCAACCTTCATAGAAGCCAGTAGACACTGCTGTTATTTTCCCGGTGTCTTTATAGATATATTCACTGCAACAACTATTAAAGAAAAGGGGCTTTATTGCTAAAAATGTTGAGTTTTCATAGATATCTGCAAAATGGAAGGTCATATTGTGACTAAAATGTGAGGTACACAATTAATGCTATAACAGTTTCATATGCAAAATTTCAACGTTCTACCGTCTAACCATTTTTGAGTGATGAAAGATACAAGATCCGTTTCATAAATCAAATTCACAGTGCTTCCTTCACTTTATAGAAGAAAGTAAAAACTTAGTTATTTCTGTTTCAAATTGAGATGAGTTCCAGATTTTGACAACTTTAAATTGCTATTTTTTACAAATTTGTTCTCAAAGTTATCAAGTTCATCTCTATGTTGACCTTCTTAGAAACTAAGAGATTCTCCTAAGAAATCTCACCTTTAATTTATTTTCACTGCAATTAACAACAATTCTAATAAAGTTATGTGATTTTATCCATTATGGCAGTATTATTATTGGGGCTCCATCATATAATGACCAGAAAGGAAGGGGCAGAACTTAGATATTAAACAATTCTAAATATAGATTTTGAAAAATATATGTCTAACTGTTTTTATGTCATGCAAGATATACATATGTATATACAGATATTAAAAAACTTGTAAAATCAAGGACATCTCTAAAATGGGATTCATATAAAGACCAAGATTATAGATGCACAACTAAATGTTATAACAGTCTCAAACAGGGACTGACTTATAGAAGCAGGAGCCCAGGGCAAAATTATTAATTGTGGCCCCACTTCTATCATACAATGCACAAAGTGAATTTTGTATTCATGTAAAATCCCTTTAATTTCAAAAGACAGCCTATTTAGGGGCCTGAGTGCTTGCCCTATTTGCCTTGTGGGAAATCAGGCCCAGGTCTCAAATAAAAAGTATAAACATTTTATGGCAAAATATTTCTGAATTATTCAAAATACAACATCCATTTTGTAAATCAGTTTCACTATATTCCTTTTACTTCATCAGGGTTGCTATGGTACAGTTCAGGGAAAATCTAGAAAGCTCTGGGAATTTGAAAAACTATTAAAAGTCAGGGAAAACTCGTGGAATTTCATAATTTACAGCAAAATCAGGGAATTTTGAAATTTTTTGGAAAAATATAGGAAAAATTTTTTCATAATCATTTTTTTTTTTTTTTAATGATTTATAATGAAGAAGAAAGTCTATTATTATTATTATTATTATTTTAACAATAATAAGTTTATAAATTTAATATACCCTAGATATGTTTAATTGACTTGTAAACATGTTAGATTCTAATACTGCATGATTGTGTGTTATCTGTTTTACTTTTAAAAGGGACATTGAAAACTCAGGGATTTTTTTCTCCTGATTTGTGTAGCAACCCTGATATTCAAGGAAGTAAAAATAATTTCAACTGCAATAATATCATAAATTTCTAGTAAAACTTTCTTGCTTGCTGTTATTCTTTTTCCACAACTAAAAACTTTATTTCCTGTCTGGGGAAATGTTTTTCAAAATATTAATTTTTTTCCTTTCTCTCTTCTTTTCTTTTCACCCGTTGAATGTTCCACTCTTCCTTTTTCTTTATTTATTTTTGCTAGTGTGCATACTACCTAATCAAAGACAGATGACATTTTAATTGCATCTTTCTAACATTGCAAATATAATTTTTAAATACTCTTGTTCATGGAAAAGAGATTTTACATCACATTTATTACAGTAAAATGTCATATCTCAATGAAACACTTTTATGAAAAAATGATAACTCTGTATACCTGTATTAACCGGGATCGGATTATCCGGGACGACTAAAAAAAAAAAAAATAATAATAAGCTGAATGCGGAAATGTGCTGGAAGACCGCTTTCTTCTCAACCTTCATTCTGTAATGGAGTAGTGTGTGTACACAATATCTCACAAACAAATGATCGCAGAAAGATCGGGACAAGTTTTAAAATATTATTCATGACACTGGCAAGAACCCTGTTCATTTGCAACATTCAATTAAAAAACTTCAGAAGTTATTCAAATTTATGATTTTCTTAACATGGGGGTAATAAGTCAAAATTTCACTTAAACGTGCATGAAAAGAAATATTTTTATCGTAAAGATATAAGAACAGCTTTTAAATATCAGTTTTGATGCTGGGCTGAACATCATTACCTATAAACATGCTACTTTGAAAATTTTGCAAATTATTTGAAATTTATGAATTTCTTAATATGGCAGAATATGGCAAAAATTCGCATAAATGTCCCTTTGGAGGGATATTTTCTTCATAAAGTTTTCAGACTACTTTTAGAATATTATGTAAGATACTGGTATAAACATCCTTGACTATGAATTTTCCAATTTCAAAATTTCAAAAGTCATTGGAAATTTACGTTTTATGGCAGGATAGGGTAAAATTGAGCATTAACAACCTTTTGAGGATCATAAATATATCAGACAATTTCAAAGTACCATCTATGATACTTGTTTTAAAATGATTGACTACAAATATTCTAATAGGAAAATTTCGTAAGTTATTCGTAATTTAAGATTTTGTCAACATAGCAAAATTGGGCAATATTCCATATAAATATGCATTTTGAGGATTGTTGCATTGGAAATAATAGCAGGAAAACTAAACTATGAAATTGACCCTAATAAAATAAATTAATAGATTAAAATAAGATAAATATATCGAAGTGAACAGTTAAAAACCTATTAGGTGGGGATTTCGTTCTGTCACTGTGTCAAGCATTTGGTCAAATTCATTTCTCTTAAAATGATTATAACATGTCCAGCACTAGAAATTTATGAAAACATATATATGATGGGGAACTGAGCAGAGTCCACCTATGCCAACTAGTTTTATACTTCATTGAAAAGTGCTAACAAATGTAACTTTATGTAAAAATATTAAAACAGCAAAACACAGTATTTAATCATATACAGTGTACAAAAAAGTAGAGAATAAAAGTAAAATGTAAAAATTTAAATGTTGACTCTTTGTTTTCAGGTTTTTAATTTTTGAACATACATATGTAAGGAAAGTATTGTGATCAGGATAAAAATTCTGTGTTTGAGATTTTGATGTATCTATATTTTTGAAGTCCTCTGAGTTCATTTTTGTTATTTTTATCGAGATGTATCAGGGATGAAAGTTGGTCAGTAAAAGTCAGTATTTTTCAGATTGGTCAGTATTTTAGGAATTTAGTCAGTAAAGTCAGTATTTTTGGCCAAATTATTTCTAAACTCCCTTTTTAATATAACTTTTTTATATTTCTTTTTTTCATATCCAAAATTAGACCAAATAAAACCTTCATCGGTAACATTGCAATCCTAAATTTTGCCAACATGAAAAACATTTAGAAATTTTATTCATAAATTTATCAACCGTGAAAATTCATTTTAAATAGTTTGGAGTGTAAAGTTGATTTTTTATATGAACTACGCGAAAAATGCCTGAGCCAGAAATCGAACCCGGGTCCTCCATGTAATGTGCGTATGTTCTTCCACTGAGCCCCCTCTTCCCCCTGGCTCTGGCTGATAACCAGCTCTGCACCTTGCGAATGGTTATTATGTGAGAAATGCCGAGCTGGTTAACAGTCAGGGTAACTCAGTGGAAAAACATCTGGCATGTTAAGCACAGTACCTGGGTTCGATTTTCAACTCTAGCATTTTTTATAGTTGGTTTAAAAAATCAACTTTACCCTCCAAACTATTTAAAATACAGAACATTGTTATTTCTTTATGGCTAAGCACGTGTTCTTAAATATTGCAGATTTTGCCATAAAGTAGCACCAAGAAGGAGTTATCCGAATGGGACGAAAATTAGTAGATGTGATGTACATGTGGAGAAAAACAAATGATTAAAGTTTCAGAAATTTAGGATGATTTAATCAAGAGAAAGAGCCTCACAAAGTGAACAAGTCAATAATGCCTTGGCCCTCTTCTGGCCCTTATATAAGCAGTTATTCGGCTTGGCATTAATTAATAGAGTTGGCAGATGTCCTCCTGCGAGATATCGTGCCAAATTCTGCCTAAATTGGGTGTTAGATTGGCAAAATCCCGAGCTGATTGTAGGACCCTTTTCATGATGCTCTAAACGTCCTCAGTGGTTGAGAGATCCGGCGACTTTGCTGGCCAAAATAATGTTGGACAAGGAAGAAAACAAGCAGTAGAAACTATCTTCATATGTGGGTAGGCATTATCATGTTGAAATATACACTCAAAATTTCGTGATATGAAAGACAACAAAATGGAACATAGAATTTTGTCGATGTACCACTCTGCTTAAAGGTGCTGCAGGTACAGATGGCAACCAAAGGGATCCTGCTATGAAATAAAATGGCACTCAAGACCATCACTCCTGGTTGTTAGGCCTTTTGGCTGGTGACAGTCAGGTTTTAATCCCCCTTTTTTCGGGGCGTCTCCAGACACGTGTTCGCTGATCATCGGGGCTCAAATTGTATTGGGACTCATCACTGAAGACAATTCTACTCCATTCAGTAACATTCTAGGTCGAACGTGCCCGATATCACTGCAAATGGGTTTGTCAGTACAAAGTTATAGCAGTCGGCACAAGGGGCTCCGTGAGCTCAACCCCATTTCTCTGAGCCACCTATTAACGGTATTTGAAGTCACTGAAATATCAGTTGCACCTAGGATCAGTAATAACAACAGATTTAGGGCTTTGAGTACCACTCTGACAATTGATCGGTTCTTACATTTTATCCTATCTCTAGGCCGACCTCTTCCTTCTTAACACTATGTTTGGCCATGGTTCACCCATTCCTGCCAACATCATCTAGTAGTGGCATCACACTTATCCAAATGTCAAAGAATTTGCAGATTAGAAGAACCTTGCTTCTTTGAGCCCAACTACACTGCTCTCTCAAATGCTGACATCTGCACATATTGTTTGCGCACCTGCATGGGCATTGGCACATAGGGGCAAGGGGGGGGGCACTTGCAGGGCTGCCAACAACTATGCAATTGGCATAATAACTACGCTTTAGCCTACTTCTGTTACACTCTATGTGTTGTATATTTAAAGCTATGCTTTTCCTTTCCCCATCATTATCTTGTTTACAAAGAGCGAACTCCGATTTCGCACCATATCTGCAAATCGCGGTTAAGGATGAAGTAGCTTGAAAACTCCGGAGGTTGGTAGGTTGTTTCGTTTCCTCCTCATAAACTATGATGGTAGTGTGACTACGTACGTGCACATCAGTAATGAGGGGTGATTGGATGTTTGGAGAAGTCCTTTTCTATCGCTAGAGGTCTAATCTGTTTACTTTAGTTTTTCAGTATTGTCATGTTTGTTATTGGCTAGATTCACATTTCTGCATTTTTTTTTTACTTTAAAGTGGACAAATTTGTTTAGTTTTTTATTTAATAGTATTTTAAGTTAAAATGAGTGATGATGATAATCCAAAGAAGAAGAAAAAAGTTCCTGATTAAAAAATTCTATTGGAGTATTCTGCTAAATGGCCATTTTTGCGATCTGTAGATTCATCACCCCATGAGGCATATTGTACAATATGTAGTAGCAATTTTCGTGTAAATCATGGTGGACTTTATGATTGTTTGTGTGTATTGCAACAAGCCGACACAAGCGTTTAAGTGAAATAAAAGCAACGATAAAATCTTTGCCATCCAGTTTTTATGTGGAAAGTGATGTAGAATTGAAAGACTACCAAAGCACAAATGCTCTTTAACATCATTTCTAATTGAACATAATGTTCCAATTTCTTCAGCAGATCATGCTGGAAATTTATTCAGAGCTATGTTCCCGGATTCAAAAATCGCCAAGCATTATTCTAGTGGTAGAACAAAAACGACGGCCATATTAAAATGCATGGCAAAAAAAAACCTGTTCTGATATTGTTGGCAGTTTGAAATATTTGCTGTTTTCAATGGCAACTGATGGCAGCACTGATCAAAATGCTGTTAAACTGTATCCAATAGTTAGGTATTTCGATGAATGCAAGAAAAAAAAAATTGTGTACAATGTTATCTTTAAAAGAATGCAGGGATCATGCTGGGCAAGGCATTTTTTCAATGCTTAATGAAGAAATTATTGATAAGGAGGTACGTTGGAAGCAATGTGTAGCATTTGGATGTGACAGTGTGTCGTGAAACACGACAGCGTTTTAATTGTTTAGATTTATTTTTCTGCATTATTAACAAGATCTTCTAATTTAACAGCATTTAATTTAAATTTTCTCCGCTTAGCGATCTTCCCGTTTCTCCCCTGTACGTCAGCTTACCGGCTACGCGCTGATTTTTCCCTCCGTGGAACTTCAAATGAGGTTTCACCCCCCTCTCCCTCTCTCGGCGCACGCTGCCGCGATGGATCGTCGCCGATTGGCTCGGAGCGCCGTGACGTTTTTGGGGAAGCTGACTAGCAGGCAGAAATCCTCTGACACTCTTAGAGATGACTTGGTAGAAAGAGCCAGCGTAAGAAATTCGCCGTGGCCGCACTCCCGCGCGCGCCTCGGGCGTCTTCGTGGATTATTGCCGCGTGAGGATAACCTCTAATTACAATTACGATTTATAACTCTAAAATATTAAATCTTGTGAAATAAACTCGTATTTTGAATCAATATAATTTAATATAATGTCCGTAATAAGTTTTGTGGTAATTGTTCGACTCATCTCACGGATGCACGTGGATTCCAAATATGTAACGATCCCTAACACGAGTAGCAACCGAGACCGTTTTGATGAGGACGAAGCATGGATGCAAGTCACAGGCCTTATTGATGAAACTCAAAATAAAGAGTAATTAATTTTCAACAAATGTCTCTTCTTCTTCATTCTGCAAAAAAATGGTAAGAGTTTTCTCTATTCTTTTAACGTGCTTCTACTGACGGCACATCAATAGCGATTTTGTCGTGAGCATTGGGTTATTGCACCAAGCATTCCCTCAAAACTTTCCAGATTGCTTTTCTGCCAAAAAACAAACTATTGCATTTCTGCAAAAATAAACTGTCATGGAATAGATTCTACTATCGTCTAAAGACGATGGAACTTTGTTCTTTTAGTACGATCACGTCGATAACTTTTCCTAAGCAGATGATGCAAGAATCTATCTTTTACCCCACACACTTCACCACATTATGATGCCGTGTGGTTTTCGCACGATGTGCCTGTTTTATAAAAATGGAATTAGAACAATAGAAGATAAAAATTCAAATACTTTGATCTAAATTTGAAGAAGAACATGATGGAAAGTAGTGTATTTAGAATTCGTTTTTTTTTCATCGTTCTACCGGAAATTGACTGTTAATCCCGTTTATTGGATTAGGCCTCTGCAAGCCACACTTCGCCGTTACACCGTTGTGTTAACAGGCAATAAATTGACGAGCGTTTAGAAGCTATAAAAGCATGCTACTTATAGCATTCAACATGAAACTATTTCGGTTAAAGCCTTTCAATTCCATCGACGTCTTTTTGAGTGTCTCTCAAAGAAGATATGGGACGCCGTATGTTTACTTGAGTCCTCTCTTCAAGACCTGTTCTCCTGAAATGTTGATTCCTTCTGTATCCTTTTTAACGGGTGTTAGTTTTTTTTCTTCTCTCCTATAGCACGAACTGTATAAAAAAATAGAACTATTCAAACAAAAAAAAACTATTTATTCAACGGACATACAGGCTATTCATAGCTACATTTTATTTTATTTTTTTTGACATCTTACGTATAGATGTCCGATTTAAATGATTTCCCATTTAATATACCTTCAAGTATTTAGTTTTTTGTGTGTTATTTTTAGGAAAATATATATTATCATCATATTTCGTTTTTGTTGGAAATGTTCGGCCAAACAAGCAAAAAAAAAAAAAAAAAAAAAAAAAAAAAGTTTTTTTAAATAATTTTTATATGTGTGCTTTGTATATATGTATTCTCCAGTAGTAGAGACGTTCACAATTTTTTTTATTTAACATCAATTTTGCGTACATACTTTTGAATTATTGCATATTTTTCTTATTATTTATTATTGTGTGTAATTATATATATATTTCTTGAGTTTTCTAAGTATCATAAGTTATATAGCTTTATATTTACAAATCACAAAATGTGAATTAATTTTTCAATTTGATTTCTTTTTATTTTTATTTTTGATCATTTACAATTTAGTTATAATTACATGGAAAGAGCCAATTTTGAGTCACAATTTTAAGTAATATTGGTTTTTGAGTTAGTTGTGGTGGCTCTACGTCATGCTTGGTGACAAGGAGAATTTATGTGTTTTTTATTTATTTTATTGATTATCTATATATTTTTTTTAGACTTGTTCATATATTCTCACATTCATTTTAATTTTTGAGTTTCGTGGTGGCTCTACATCAAGCCATACTACGTAAAAAATAAATTTTTTATGTGCTATTTAACTTATTGTTTAAGTAACCTTGATCATAGATACACATTTTCTTAATTTTTTTTAATGTTGTTTTTTTGCCAATTTCTAATAGCTACAAGGTCTGAATTTTAGTGTATTTATATATTTTTTTTTCTCATTTATCACATATTTATATGAGCGAATTATCTTATGGCTTATGCATAAACTTTACGTATAGCTGAATTTTTTATTTTTCTTTTCCCAGTCAGTTATATATATATAAAAAAAAAAAAAAGAAAACAATTACACAAACAAGATTTTTTTTTCACATTCTTTTTATATTTACATTCACATTAATAGAATGACTTGTTACGTAAAAGTAAGCTCTTTACGTCATTTTTTAACCTCAAATTTTTTTTGGCTTTTCACATTATAATATCACTTAATTAAAAATCTTTGTATTTCATTACAAAAAAAAATGTTTCAATTTTACACATACGTTTCCTGTAAAATTCACTTGTGTTTTCCACATATAGTTTTTTTTCTGTTTCCAATTTATGTTTTTATGCGTCACATAACTTCAATTTTACTTTGCATTTCCAAAACTTTATTTCATTTTTTTAAAAATCTCCATATAACCTGCACATTCAATGCATTGGGTTAGGGGTCCTCAAAATATTTTTATTTACATTTATTCACATTCAATTACCTTTATTTGTTTTGTTCATGTTTCAAATCTTTTTTTTCATTTTCCCAAAACTTCAATTTATTTCTCTAAATCTCCATATAACCTGCACACTATAATGCATTGGGTTAGGAGGCATCAATATGCATGTTCAATTCACAAATATTTACATTCATTTAACTTTAATTATGTTTTATTTATTTTTTTTACAATTTTAGACTTTAGTTTTTCTTGTTCTGTGTTAGATTGTGGACTTCAACTTGTTCAACTATGTTCAATAGTCTATTTTCACACATTTTGGACAGCGTTTATTTTGGCGGCGTAAACGACTGTACCTTTCACAATGGATACACTTTACACATTTTCACTCACATTCACCAGTTGTTTTGGAGGAGGCAATTTGGTAGTGAGATTGCATAGATTGTTACGGGTTGATTTCTGTTTTCTTTCATGGTTCTTGATTTGCTTTTATCTATTTATCTATTAGGTGAAATTTTTTTTCATCCTTATTACATACACGTTCATTTTAGTTCATTGCAATAGTTTTCTTTCGAGCCTTCAGGTGCTCTTGTTTACATTAATATAATAGCTCTTCATGTGGTTCTCCTTTCCTACACTCATTGGCACCCATTGATGGGAACTTGACGTCCTTTGGTTCCTGTTTATGGATAATACGCTATGGTACTGCTGGACAGACCTATGCGGTATTGTGTCATTCGTGCAGTATAGGCAATGACCACTGTTTAACATTGTTACCATACATTTTATTTATTTATTCATTTCAATAGTTTTTTTTATTTTTTTATAGCCTTAGGGTTTTTGTTTATGTACATTTATAGGGGAATTATTTTCCTTCTTACTGACACATTCCTATTCACACATTCAATAGTTGATTTATTTTATGCTGTAGACAATTAAATTTTCTCCTGTTTGATTCATATGTGGTTTGCAATGTTCAATTTGTTTTGTTTGTTTTATTCACATATTTTCATTACTGGTTACACTCTTCAATAGTTTTACTTACTCTACATTTTTGTTCATTTGTACTTCCACAATTGAGTCAACTTGGTTAATTCTTTTTATATTGTTCTCATAGTTTTTATATACTAGGCCAACTTTTACATAATTTTCACACTTACACATCCACACTTTTCAATTTTACTTTGGAAATATTGTGCATTTATTTACACTTCACACATTCCTATAATATGACATTTTCTCATAAGCAATAGATTTATTCAGGTTATGTGACAAATTTTTTTTTTGTTTATTCAATCTTAGTGCTAATATTCACATGTTATTTTTTTTAACAGACTTAAATTCTCAATATTTTTGTTTGTTGTTCCCAATTCACTTACGTAAACACATTTCATTTGTTTTCGTGCTTGTTTTTTTATTATTCAGTTCACTTTTGTGACTCTTGTGAGTTCTTCAATAGTATACTATGATTACACAATTTTCTAGTTACACTTCCACATTTCATTTTTACTTTGGGTTAACGACACGTCATAACCCAAACTTATATTTTCACATCCAATAGTGTTTTTAAAAAAAAAAAAATGTGACATATATTTTTTTATCATTTTTTTTACCAATGTATTTAAGTGCATCTTAAACGTAGATGTGTACAATTTGCTTAACAGATAATTTCTTTTTACCAGTATTTTCATACAATACTTATCAGAACACATATCATTGTTTTAAAGAAAAAAATGTGTATGTTTATTTACTCATTTTAATTTTTTTTATATTATGTGTGTTCATCAATATTCAATTTCAAAATTTTTCATTAAGCTTTGCTATAGCTATATATATATTTTTGTGTAATTTTATTATTTTTTTTATATGATTCATATATATTATTCGGAAATACTAGATTTTTTTTATTGTGTGTGTATTACTTATTTAAAGATTACTTACCATAAACCTCGTCAGGACTTAGATCACTAATTGTGAACGAAAAGGTCGTACTACGAATTTCTTAGAAACCTTTAGTGATAATAAAGACTGTAATACAAAGGGTACTTTTAAATCAAATATTACATATTTATTGAACTGCCAAGGCATCAATTTGATTGCATATATCATGAAATGTTTTAATAAGTTTTTCTAAATGGCAGAATTAATTCAAACAAGGCACTGACCTTATGTTTATGTATTATAAAAAAAAAAAAGGTTTTTTTGTATTGACATCTACAGCAATAATCTTAGTCATATAGCTATATAAAGCTCGTCTTGTGTTCATAATTATTTATGTATGCTTTTATTTATATTCACATCTCATATTTTTTTGTTTTCATTGCCTTATTTTTAGCTACTGACCTATTTCAATATGTATAAAAAAAAAGATAATAATGGTTATTCTTACCTTTAATCCCTTCGTACGGTTGTATCGGGATTGCATCTTCCTGCAGGGATGTAGTCCTGATGTTCGCCGTCCTCTTGCATTCTCTCCAATCTGGGAATATCCTAGGCCCCATTCCCGAGTGGAAGAGATGCCTTCCATATTTTTTTTAGGTTTCAGTTGTTGTTGTGTTTATTTTTTTTTCCAGCATAACTGGTTGTTTGTACTCACAGATGCAGACTTATTTTTCAAAATGTTATAACATACTTAGTTCAATAAGACTGTAGTACATTTTAGCAAACACCAATTTTTCTTTCTCAACTACAATCTATGGTAATGTTATGTGAATGTAAAAATGTGAGTTGTATGTTAATGTTAAATAAGACACAAGACTATGGTATAAAAAAAAAAAAGAAAAAAATATGATTTTATTTATATCAAATCAAATCTTTGTAAGAGGTATACTTACCTATATGCTGGCATTTTACAGCTATTCCTGTAACTTCAACAGATGTCATTTTTTTCTAGACACACTGTGTGTCTGCCTGTAACCCTTTGTAGGTGACTGATCTATGCCCGTCGAATCCACCTCCTCGGTTGCTCCGTCTGTGTCTTGGCGTTCCCTCCCTGAGCTCTTGTTTTTTTTTCAAATCCCGTTTTTGGGGAGAGTGTCGTGAAACACGACAGCGTTTTAATTGTTTAGATTTATTTTTCTGCATTATTAACAAGATCTTCTAATTTAACAGCATTTAATTTAAATTTTCTCCGCTTAGCGATCTTCCCGTTTCTCCCCTGTACGTCAGCTTACCGGCTACGCGCTGATTTTTCCCTCCGTGGAACTTCAAATGAGGTTTCACCCCCCTCTCCCTCTCTCGGCGCACGCTGCCGCGATGGATCGTCGCCGATTGGCTCGGAGCGCCGTGACGTTTTTGGGGAAGCTGACTAGCAGGCAGAAATCCTCTGACACTCTTAGAGATGACTTGGTAGAAAGAGCCAGCGTAAGAAATTCGCCGTGGCCGCGCTCCCGCGCGCGCCTCGGGCGTCTTCGTGGATTATTGCCGCGTGAGGATAACCTCTAATTACAATTACGATTTATAACTCTAAAATATTAAATCTTGTGAAATAAACTCGTATTTTGAATCAATATAATTTAATATAATGTCCGTAATAAGTTTTGTGGTAATTGTTCGACTCATCTCACGGATGCACGTGGATTCCAAATATGTAACGATCCCTAACACGAGTAGCAACCGAGACCGTTTTGATGAGGACGAAGCATGGATGCAAGTCACAGGCCTTATTGATGAAACTCAAAATAAAGAGTAATTAATTTTCAACAAATGTCTCTTCTTCTTCATTCTGCAAAAAAATGGTAAGAGTTTTCTCTATTCTTTTAACGTGCTTCTACTGACGGCACATCAATAGCGATTTTGTCGTGAGCATTGGGTTATTGCACCAAGCATTCCCTCAAAACTTTCCAGATTGCTTTTCTGCCAAAAAACAAACTATTGCATTTCTGCAAAAATAAACTGTCATGGAATAGATTCTACTATCGTCTAAAGACGATGGAACTTTGTTCTTTTAGTACGATCACGTCGATAACTTTTCCTAAGCAGATGATGCAAGAATCTATCTTTTACCCCACACACTTCACCACACAGTGATTGGACATTTAAATGGAGTTGTTCCTCATATTAAGAAAGTTAACCCTAAAATATATGTGCAAGGCTAATTGTGTCACTTGCTGCGTATTTGTGCTAAAAAAGGAACTAAAAAATTAGATTGTTATGTGGAATCATTACTTGTAGGCATTTACTACTACTACCTGGATAAAAGTGCAAAGCACAAAAATTTATTGGTAGACTGCCAAAAAGCATGCGGATTGGAACCCTACAAAATTTTAAAACATGTTTCAGCACGTTGGTTGTCATTATTAGATGCATTATAAATAGACTGATTTCACATTGGGATGCCATTGTTAGTGTTTCAATTCAGATGAGGAATTTAAGCAAAATGAAAAATTCTGAAACATAAAAATAGAAATTCTATCATCAGACACACCTGCTATATTTATATTTTCTTGAAGCAGTATTACCCATTTTTACATTTTTAAACGTAAAATTGCAAAGTGATGACCCACAAATCCATCTTGTAAGAAGATATCTGGATTCCTTTTTCAAAGATTTATTAGTCAGATTTCTCAAGCCATCTGCAATTTTAAAATTTTCAAGTGATGATGTCACAAAAATTGTTTTTCAGAAACTAAGTCACAAGAAATTAGATGAGGATCTTGTGATTGGAGGCGAAACAAAGGCTTATTTTGCACAAAATAATATATCAGAAGATGTCAAAAAGAAATTTTATAATGGTGTAAGAAAGTTTTACGAAGAAGCGTGCACTTACCAAATTCCCATTTTCATCTCTCATGTATTTTGTTGAATACTTCTGCAATAGTGTATCTATCTATGATTTAGATACATTAGAGATAGAGTTCTCGAAATATCAAATCGAATTTTTCAGTGAAGATATTCTCTCTTGCAGTGCAAATGTTGCTTGGGGTAAAATTTCAGAAATAAAAGATCCAAATGGATCACTTAAGTATAAACTGCTACTAAAAATAATGTTAACGATTTTATTGATACCCCACAGTAATGCTGCCACTGAACAAGTGTTTAGTATTATTAGACACACAATTTAACCGATTTTCGATCATGCCTTAGTATAAAAACAATAAATGCTTTACTAACTGAAAAAATAAGTTTCTTATCTAACAGTGAATGCTGCTACAAAAAGATATTTTCAAAACAGGAAATTTTAAATGCAAAAATAGCTACTGTGCAATGTTTAACTAAATAATTTTTTCTTTAGTTTTACTTTAATTTTTCTTTTCAGCATGTTTGGTTTCCATTTTTCACTTAGTATTTTGATCTAAATTATTATTTGAATGTGTTCTGTGTCTATTACAGAGCAAAATTTTGCCTGCAAAGTTATTTAGTTAATTTTTCATGCTAGAATATATATACAGCTGGAATTATATTAGCGTATTTTCATGTATGCATGTTAATATAAAAAGCAAATTTTAAATATCTTTGTATAAATTTTCTATTGTTTTTGTATGTTGGATTATTAAAAGTCGATAAATTTCAGAAAGTAAGTTTTAATGTAAACAAAAGATTTT
Source organism: Salticus scenicus (assembly GCA_963930645.1). Lineage (NCBI taxonomy): Eukaryota > Metazoa > Arthropoda > Arachnida > Araneae > Salticidae > Salticus > Salticus scenicus. The sequence goes on from OZ005650.1 coordinate 270,913,399, forward strand.
ATGCTTATTTATATTTTAAGCATTTTCTTATTTTTTAGCGACTACACTTTGTAGCTTAAAACTACACTTTTTCTTGTTTTTTAATTACACTTTAGCACTCCCAGAGGTTGGCAGCCTCGCACTTGCCCCCTCCTGGAAAAATTCTAATAAATAATTAATTATTTAAAAAAATTTACAATTAAAGCTTTAAAGCTGTGTCATTAGAATTAATAACCAAATAAAATTTATGTTACAGAGCCAATTTAGAGTCAAACTGACTCAACTTGCATTTATAGGTTGTCTCTAACCTTTCCATGCAAACAGATTTTAAACTTGACAGTATGATTTCCGGATTAGTGTTGGTTTAGAATAAGTTGTATAATTTCTATAAGTAAAATGTTGTAGCTTAAATTGCATGTCTAAAAAATTGTTGTAGTAAATGCTTACACACAGGCTTACTTAATCACTTCAATCAACCAACAAATCATTTGAATATAATTGAATTTGTAAAAACATGCTGAAATTTTGCAATTTGAAGTCTGCCCCCTCCTGAAAAATTTTCTGGTGACGTCACTGCACACCTGTATGCCAGACATGGTTACTGTATCTGAGTAGACGGCAGTGGCGTATTTAAGGGGGCCAAAAACACTCCCATTCACAATTGAATATTGCAATTGTAAATTTTTTATTGGTCTAGAATAACACTTTCAAAAATCTTAGCCCCCCCCCCCCCCCCCAAAAGTCAAGTTCTGGATCTGCCACTGGTAGACGGAATAAAATTCTCAAAGAATTTATAACTTGGAATCAAAATTTCTCCTCTTTATCCCTTACCGACCTGAAACATTTTTATCTTAAAACATTACATTTTTCTGTTTTTGCAAACTGAAAGAAAAATATGGACTATAACCAACATTTGTTGATATCGTTCATTTCCTGATTTTATTACATACGACTGTTCCAGATGCAAAAATGTAAGTGGATGTCGTGGATGTCTAACCCGCATGATCATACGGTCTGGGTCGAAAAGGGATAATATCCTGCCAGTTGTGCAGTTAAAATGCGCTGTAGCGTCACATGTTCATTCGCCGCCAAACTTTAAAAATTTTGTATTTTCTATCGAAACATGTATGCATGTCAATTTGTGTCCAATTTGCATTTCTCCTTCTTGGCGCACCGTTTTTTTGTCCTAGAGTGTATATGCAAACTGACCAATTACTTTTGACTATATGACTATATCCAGAATAATCATTGACTCCACAAAAAAATAGCCCATGCTTTGAGGAAGCAGCAAATAAAATTAAAGAAACTGCAGAATCTAAATATTAGACCGTCTAAATGTTGATGAAAATCTAAAACTGAAATTCAGGACAGTTTTTATTCATTTTGTCTCTTAAATTTTAGAGCTTGTACTTCCTGATTCTTTTTGGAATTCAGGCCCGGTAATATCTCAGCTTCTGTGATATAAAAATTGCCAGATTTGATAGGTTAGGTGATATAATATAGATATTATGAAAACTATGATAAATCAGTTGGGGTGTATATTGGATGTCAAGGGATAAAATATTTTCTATTTATAGGTAGGTTGTATCTCAACTTCTAAGGTATATAAAATACACCAAACTTAATGTGTTAGGCAGATTTTATGAAAAATTTTGCTGGCTCAATTTGGGTGTATATCAGACGACAGGCGATACTGTAGTTATTAACTCCCTATGATTTTTTAGATGGCTATATCTCAATATCTGTTGGTTACAATTGCATCTAATTATTAATTAATTGTATATATTGTGTATATTAATTAATTGGTGGCACATTTTATAGAATGATATAAAAGAAAGCTATGTGGTGGCTACTTCATATTAATTATTTAAAAAATTAAAGTACACCATACATATATATATATATATATATATATATATATATTAACTTTGTGAATTAACAAAATAATTTTATCTTTAAAACTTAAACTCTCTTTAAACATTTTAAAAGACTTTAAAGTTAATCTGATTTTTGTGGAGAGTCCCTTTTTCAATTCAAATTTATTTGAGATAGTCCCCTAACAGTATTATTTCTCCATTGTGCTTTTTTGTGTTTGATTAATTAAAAAAAAAAAAAAAAAACGCAATTTTTTTGTATATTGATGCAAAAAAAATCAGAAATATTCCAGCACTTATTAAGACAAAATTGTATTTAATCACAACTATTTAATTGCATAGGTGCCAAGTCTCCTGTTTTTCAAGGGAGACTTCAAACCAGAAAAATTTTATAGCTGTTTTTGGTAATATTAATCGTCGAAAATATATATAACATATTCCATTTAAAAATACTGGTGTTTATTCTGATTTAAAATTTTAAATGTTGGCTGCTCTGTAATTGGTAAAATTTGGGTTTTTTAAAAATTATTTTTTAACCAAAAATTGCTGACATGGGGAAGTATTTTAATAAATTACTAATCAGCAACATTATTTAGTTTTGAAAACCTGTTCATAAGTATTTTATCACAAATTAACAAAACTCTTGCTTTTTTTTTATGCTCAGTTGTTAAAATACACAATACTATTGTTGTCTGTTCTAGAATCATTTCGGCACTGTTTGACATAATCTAAGTTTAATCATAGGTAATAGCAAAATTATGTTTTTACTGCCAATTGCAGAAATACAAATATTTTGCCACTAATAGACAGAATTTGGACTTCATTATTATTAGGACTGAGGGCCTATTAGTCTCAATCTGGGATTTTTGTGTTGTCGATTTCGATAGTTGAACATTTGTCGAAATCTAAAATTTATCGAAAATATAATTGAATAATTTGAAAGCGATGTTATAATTTGAAAAAAGAAAAAAAAAAAAAAAAAAAAAAACTAATAGTCCTCTGTCCTAAACTAAATTCTGCTTTTGCCAGAATTTAATCAAAATCTTTTTTTTTTATTATTATTATTGAAAGAAAAAGAAAAGAAAATTAATAATAATCAGTATCGTTACAAGCGATATTAAAAAAGTTTTTTTTAATAATTTTGAATTAGGAAATAAAAAGTGCGCGTGAAATAATATGAAATAAAAATAAGTAAAAAAATGAATTTAATGATTTAATGTTTTTGTTTTTCGGGGGCTGCTCATGCATATAAAAAATGCATATTAAAACGAGTCGAAGAAGGAAGCGAAATAAGTATTGAGTTATATTATGATAAATACGATATATAATATGATACAATATATTAGACCTATCGTCCAAGGTTAGTAGGCATTTTCATTGAAAGAAATAGTTTGTTCGTTCGGTGCAACTTGCACATTAGTCCCGTGAGGTACAACTTTCACATTAGTCCATTGAGGTACAACTTTCACTTTAGTCCCCTTTAAATATAGTGACCAGCGAAGCTGGCAAAGCATTCGTTGATTCACTACCTTAATTGATTTTTTTTTTTTTTTTTTTAATAGCTTACGTTTCATATGTTATAAACTACTGAAAAATTGTTATAAACTATTGACCATTGTTAAAACCTTTTATTATATTTTTTACAGGTAGGGCATCTCTCCCACGTGAGTGGGGCATCTCACCCGCAACTTCGGGAGAGATGGCCAAATGCAGTAATGCTGTAATTTTATTTTTCTCTTTATAAAATTTACAGTATGTTACAAAATTGTAAATAATTGTGTTTATTTTTGTATACATTCTTTCAAAGAGGCTTAGTAAGTTGATAAAGTGCTAATTTTGTGCATTTCTAGTCGTTTTAGCATTAAAATAGCCTTATTTTCCCTTAAAAACGCATTAAAAAGCTCCAATGAGGCAGGTAATGGATTTGGCGCCAAATTTGGCGACTTTTTCCCTCCTTGGCGATTTTTTTTATTTATTATTACTTTTTTACAGTGCTAATTTCTGAAATATACAATGACTCATTGCAAATCTACTGCTGTTTTAACTTCTATTTTCTAAATGCATTTATCACTTCTCGCTTAAACTTAATTTAAAAATAAATGGAGAGTACATTTTCCAATTTACATTCTATCTAGGCCAGGGTCTTTCGCTATAAAATTTTGAATATTGGAATGTGCTCCAACCAGTTAATGAAACTCATAATTTTAAAATTTTGCTAATATAAAATTGTAAATATCTATCAAGTTTTTTGTATGTAAAGTATAATATGTAGTTCAGTCTTAAGTATTTGGTATTAATCTATACATTAACTTAAAATGTTATTACTTATTCTCATTAAAAATCTCAGTTTTTAACTTACTGAACAGTTTATTTATTATATTTTTCACACAGTTTATTAGCTAATAGATTTAAAGTTTCTTTTCAAAATATACTTGCATTACATAATTAGTAGAAAAAAGTTTTGTTGTATGACTCTTAATTTTTATTCTCTTGTCTAAAGTTGGTCAGTATTTTTCCAATTTTGGTCAGTAAAATCAGTATTTTTAGACATCTGACTCGCTTTCATCCCTGAGTGTGTCAATGAACATGATAGCGTCTAAACACTTTGTTCAAATTAACTGAAAGTTAGTATGTATGTTATCACTTTCGTGGGCATTGGCTAACAAGTCTAGCCACATAACAAAAAAAAAATTTCTCTAAGCAGGCAGTGGATATTTATTCTATCCACATGCATTGATTGAAGCTGAAATGCATAAAAATCAATACTGATGGCAGCACCACACTTTTTTTTGCATAAAATGTCCTCTGATGAATTATTGAATATAGACTTTCTCTGCATAAATCTATAAATTGTGTTTTGATTGCTATAAATAAAATTTCTGATCTATGAAAAAAATTTCAACAAGTCTCATATATACTTTTCTGTCACCTGAACGAATTAAGCAAATGCGCAATTCAAAGAAAGGTTTTATTATTATTATTTGGGGAGGGGGAGCTTTTGTTTGTGGATAATGATCCTATCCACTGCCCACATAGAACAGATAACAATGATCTTAAAATTGTCACTTTTCTTCCATTCGAGAGAGTGTAGGGGGGTGGGAAATATAAAAATTTTCTTTACAACATGTGATAAGAGAGGTTTCAGTTTGAAGATCTTTCAGTATAGCTTTTCTGCTTGGGGAAAATGCTTGTATTTTATTGAGGCACATATAATATTTTGAATACTTTCTACTTATAGATGTATATATTTTTTAATTTAGCATTTCAGTTTTATAAGAGTATGTTACATTGATTTTTATTATTTCTTACTATCAGTGTAATGTAGAATTTCAGTACATTTGTGTAATAATATCTAGAAAGAATTTATCTGTTCAAGAGGCTCTTGCTCAGGGTTGCTACGGAACCTGGAAAACTGAGGGAATTTGAAAATATATTAAAAAACAGGGAAAACTCAGGGAATTTCAAAATTTATTGCAAAAACAGGGAAAATTCAGGAAATTTTGAAATTTTCTGGAAAAATATTTGAAAATTTTTTCATAGTCAAATATTTTTTAAATTTTAGTGCTTTATAATGAATCAATTATGGTTTTTTGCCCAACTATATAGTAAGTTAATAAAATTAATATACCCTAAATATGCTCAATTGATTTGTAAACATGTTAGATTCTAATGCTGCATGATTGTGTGTCATCGATTTTACTTCTAAAAGAGACAGGGAAAACTTAGGAAATTTTTTCTCTTGATTTGTGTAGCAACCCTGTTGCTATATTTGAGGAATGATGACTCAGCAGCCTTTAATAACAGCGATACTGATGATGAAGATTATGTTGAAAATTTTGCTCAAGTTCAGATGATGAAGAAATTGATGAGAAACAGTGTCCCTCCACGGAATGGGGCGTTTCGGCGCAGCCGTTCCGGCGCGGCTGTTTTGGTCTGGCCATTTTGGCGCGAGATCCCTTTCGGAGAGACTGTTTTCGCGCAGCCTGTCCTTCACGAAATGGCCGCGGCTTTCGTCTCAGCCTTTTCGGTTAAAATTTATTTAATGATAGATATGATTTCCTATTTATTTATTTTTTATGCGTGAACAAAAACTATTTTAAATTATTTACTAAATATATTAATGATGAATAGAATTTTGCTTAATTTAAAGGAGCCAATGATAAGATTAGAAACTTGTTTTTTGCAATTAAAACTTATTAAACTTAGTCATCAGATGGCAACACATACACAGCAATTCTAAAGATTCTAACCTATTTGGTGATGGAGGTTCTTTGGGGAATAAAATAAACAATGTAATTTCTGATTTTTTTTTATTTATTTTATTTATTTTTTTTTTTTTTAATGCTTGAACCAAAAAATATATTTTATTTTTTATTAATGACATTAATGATGAATATGATTTTTCGTAATTTAAAGAAGTCAGTGATAATCTGAGAAAAGAACTCGATTTTTGTAGTTAAAACTTATTAAACCTATTGTCGTGCGGTTCTTTGGGTAATAAAATAGACAATGTAATTTCTGACGGTAAATACACACGTGCTTTAATTTTTTTTTTTTTTTTTTTTTTTAATAAAGTACTTAAAGCTCGCATTGCTCTAAATTTCTGAAACTTATTACACATAGTAGAATAGTTCCATACAACTTGTTAATTTTTAATACCATTTTTTCCCCCTCAGCTTACTATTTACTTTATTTATTGTAACTTAGTAACTCCCCACAGTTAAAACGTAGACTTAGATTCATTAATCACTAAATCAGTAAAAATCAACTGTACAAAAAGAAAAATGAGCAATTTGCGTTTAGAAGTGCCAGATGAAAATATCCTGTACTTTTAAATCTCCACCAGTTATTAAAAAAAAAAATAAATAAATAAATGATAAAAATAAAAAATAACTTTCTATAAAGTTTTCATTATCGTAAAGTTATCACTGCTATTCTTCTTCTTCTTCTTTTTTTTTTTTTTTTTTTTTGTTACACAAAATTTAATTATTAAAGATTTCTGTTTATTTTTAGTTATAGTTTGCGTATTAAAATTTCTTATATAATAAAGCTTGCTGAGATAAAATAAAAGTTAACTTTAGCAAGAAACAAGATAAAGAAAATGTATGCATTCTTAACCAATTCTTAAACTGCCTACACTTAAACAAAGTCAATAATGATTAACTCGCGGGTTTATTTTAATCCATATAATAATAAACATTTATAAAATTCTTGAATATTCCCGACTATTTATTATTTTTACGGGAAAAAAAAAATCTTACACTCAAAAAGTTCGGAATGTAAACATCTGGCGCCGAAACGGCCGCGCCGAAAAGTAACAAACCGGTCCCTCCACTTCCAAGTCAGAAGTAAAATTGAGTAAACTGTATAAAAATGTATATAGGGTAGGTGCTCCAGTGATTGGCATGCTCCAGTAATTGACATCTATCCCAAAATAATTAATAAGTAAGAAAAATAATAAAATCATATATTTTACATATAAGAATTTTAGCATTTTATGTCAAACACTGGAGCATAGGGTGCTAATAACTGGTAAAATGAATAACTAGCAGTGTCAAACACTGGAAAATAGGGGGCCAATTACTGATAAAATGAAAAACTGTCAGTGTCAATTACTGGAACATTGAGTTGATGTCAAATAAAAATTCATTAAAAACAATAATTGTTTTCAAATGCATATATTTTAACATATATGTGGTTCTGAATGTCTTTCATGTCATAGGTACTAACTTAAGATTTCTAAAAATATTTTCTGGTGATTAGAACATTAAAAACATCGGAGATTTCTCTAAAAGTGTTAATCACTGGTGCACTTACCCTATATCTTCAGAATTCACGGAAATCACTGGTCCTGCATCTGAAGTTTTAGATTTGCAAAATCCAACTCCTTTTGGAGTATTTTTGCTATGTATTACTATGAAATTATTGGAGGATATCATGTTTCAAAATAATTTATATGCTACTCAAGGAGGAAAACAATTTAGCCCTTTAGAATTATATGAACTATTGAGATTTTTGACAATAAACTTACTTATAGGAATCAAGTGTTTGCTTAGTTATAGGGACTACTGGTAAAATTTTCATGATGAGTATATATCTAAACAAATGCCAGTAAAACATTTTGCATTAATTCTCTCACATTTGCATATTAACTACTTCACCGGCCATCCCAAGATAACTCAGGGGGAAACGTAGCCTTCCACATACTACAGTGGCCAGTGAAGTGGTTAATGATAATTCCTTAATGCCGAAATAGGGCAGTGATAATTATGATAAACTATATAAAATAAAACCTTTTTTGAATCATCTGTCAGAGAAGTTCCTTTCATTGTTTCATCCCAATTAAAATCAAGCCATAGATTAATGAATGGTGAAATTCAAAAGACGCTCTTCCTTCAAGCAGTATATGTCAAAGAAGCCAGTAAAAAGAGGGCATAAAATATGGATGCGCTGTGACGAAAACACATATCCTTACCAATTTGAAATTTATAAGGGGAAAATTGGCAATACTACTGAAAAAAATTTAAGTGATAGAGTGGTTTGTACTTTGAGCCAACCTCTTTTCAGTAAAAATCACAGATTGTTTATGGATAAATATTTTACCAGCTTCAGTTTTTTTAAGTATTTAGAGTCTCAGAAGATATTTGCATGTGGAACTGTTAACATGAGAACAAATTTGCCTAAAAACTTATAATCTGAAAAAACTATGAAAAGAGGAAAGCTTGATCGGGCATAGATAGCATTATTTGCCTTAGATGGAAAGACAAAAGAGGTGTGTGCCTGTTATCCAGTTTAGAAAGTGCAATGAATGTCACTGACATGGAGAGAAAAGAAAGGAATGGGGAAACAGTAAACCTGACATGTCCTGAGGGAGTAAGAGATTATAATAAAAGTACAGGATTTGTTGACTGGTTCGACTATTTGAAAAGCCTGTTTGAAATTGACAGAAAAAGTTACAAATGGGGGTGCAGATTGTGTTTTCATTTTTTAGATGTTACAGTTGTGAATTCATACATCCTTTATAATATGCTTTCAGATAAATGCACTGATTTCAAAACTAGGAAAGATTTTAGATGAGAGGTAATCTGTGGACTGCTTTTGATGGGTGTAAAAAAAACTGCAAGGAAACGGAATCTGAGTTCAAAATCTGTTTCTGTGAAAAAACATAAGCCCCATGCCCCTGTAGATGAACGTACAGAAAATGTAAAATATATGCCTATCAAAACAGAAGGTTGTCTATACAGGAGATGCATGCTTTGCAGTACTAGAAAAAACGTTCATTGCTCTCTGTGTCAGTCCTGTAATGTACCACTATGCTTTCAGGCAAATGGTTTATATGTCAAATAAAACTGTTTTAAACCTATTTTGAATGGTTTTAATTTAGATTCATACAAGGATGATTGTTTTCTGGGGTTACCCCTGATTTCAGGGGTTTTATTCTACTAATCTATTCATATTTTCATATTTCTTAAAAAGTTAACTTTTGTTTTTGTTGGTTGATCATTTGTCACCCAGGTGATATGTGAATGATTGTATTGATTGACTTATACAAAATAAAAAAGAGGGATGACTTCTGCTCTAAGTAAATATAGTATCGTTTGACATAATGTTTTTTTTTTTTTTCCTTCTTTGAGACACTAATTTTTAGAGTTTAACTTTGAGTCACAATCATCCTTGTTCATATACAGTATTTGTTATCATACCCCTTAATCTGCAATCTGTTTTTATAGGATTGAAATGAAGGGTAAGTAAAAGTTGTGTAAGTGCTACACCAGATTATTTTTAATCTTTTCTATATATGTCTCAAATTTTTATGTCAAAACATTTTCATAAACTTTTGTGTACAGTTTCACTTTATTAACTTTTGAATTAGATGTTTAATAGTTCTTATAAAAAATTCTAAAATCTATCTTCTCAAATCTTCAATTATGAAAGATTTTTCTAGAATAGAACACAATATAAAATGTAATTAAATTTTTTTCATTCCCACTGGAATATTGTTTTAATAATTTTAGTTTAAGTTTATAATTTTTTGAAGAAAGGGTTTTGGTAGCTTTGGTTAGTTTGGTTGTGTCTAGCACAATTCTGCTAAATTATTATATTATTTGTTTTATTGATTTGTAGTGACAAATGGTCTTTGAAAATATAATTGATTTTTTGTTATTATTTATTTATTTTTCAGTGCCTAAGAAGAAAATCAAAACTGAAACACGAGAGCTAGTAGCTGCTACATGATTTACACATTTACTATAGTTTATTTTATAATATTGTAAATGGCATATGTAATGTCACATATGTCATCAAAATGTGCTTTAAATATGCATAAGACTTTAAATCTGATTCAATTTATAATGTCTGTATTTTTTCTACATCCTAAAATTTAATTTGTTTTGTTTTAAAGGAAAGTTTGATTTATATTTACATTCATCATATTATATGATGTATTTTTTGTCTAGTCATATGTATGATGTATTATATACAACATTTATAAATATATGGAAAAGGGAATCTTGTATGGTATAGAGGGGAAGACAGAATCAAATTAATTTTTCAGTTTTTTATTCTTCATTATTTTTTATTATATTAAAAGATGTTTCGTGAAAAAAATCTAGATATTTAAAAAGAGAAAGAAAGAGAGAATAACTAAAAATAATTATATTTTGAAACTTTAATAACTTGTAACATTTCTACAAATGATTGATGAATACAACACTACTTAAGAAAAATGATATTTCATTTTTGAAGATTTCTAAAAATATTAAGATTTTTCTCAAAGTATACATATTTGTATGAATTTATTATGATTACCTTTTTTTTTTTTTTATCATTTTTAATATTATAACAATTGTTTTATTTAATCATATTTAGTACCAATTTTAAATTTATTTTCAACATATCTTTTGAATTTTTATTTATTAACACTAAATTTCAATTTTCTTCTTATTTTCTCGAAAATAAGTGATTATGCTCTTTATAAATTTATGCAATAATTTCAGAATAATTATTTTTAAAGTAAAATATTTGTTTTAAATCATGTTATTAGTTTTGATTATTTAATGAGGGGTCTGTAATTATAATTTTATTTAGTATTTTTAATCTTTTCAAAATATGCATTTACTTGATTATTTTTTAATCTAGATTGTATAGATTTTTTTTTTTTTTTTTTTTTTTTTAAATGAATGTTAAAAAAAAAAAAAAAAAAAAAAAAAAGCTTTTTGTTTAATTAAAAATTTAATTATGATTATTTTTTTTAATTTTGATTCATTTAAATGACTTATAATACAATGTTTGTAAAAGGGTAAAAAGAATTGTATTCTGTATTTTAAAATTTGATATTTATCAATTTATTTTTAGATTTTATGTAGAATTGTTGAATAAATACATACGATAATCATTCATCTAAATTTTTGTGCTGCAAATAGTATTTCATACTTAGTTATTATCGTCCTCCAAACCACCATAGATATCTCAACATTATATTTCATTGAGTTTTATTTCCATTTTTATTTTATTTATTTATTTTTAGCTATTTTTCTTTCATTTTAGCAATGTTTAAATTCAAAATTCTGCATAATGTAATTTAAAGTTTCTAAAAGTATATTTTTATACTTCTAAATATGTATAAAATGATATTATAATAATTCATATTTGGCATCAGCACAAATGATGTATTACTTTTTGTATACATTTTCCAAAAACTTTTGCAGTTTTTTTTTAAAGATATATATACAACCATATATATATCTTAATTTTGTGTAATTTAAAATGATTTTTTTTTTTTTTTTTTTTTTTTTTTATAAAGATTGTGAGATAAATGTTTGCTGTTGTGGAGGCTTTGTAAATTGGCTTTTAAGTAGGTACTGTTAAGGGTGCTTTTCATAATTTGTGTTATTTGTTATTCAAAGAGTGTATAAATATGTAATAATTATTTTATACATAAGAAAGCTATTATTTAAATATTATAAAGTATGTATATAAATGTTTTTACACATATTTTTGAACTTTCTAATAAAGTGTTTATATAATGATAAAGTGTAGTAATTTTTGTAAAATATTGCATTATTGCTTTTATCCTTTTTTAAATTTATACTCAAGGTTTTTTTTTTTTTTTTTTTTTTTTTTTTTAATTAAAGTTGAATTAGCAAAATATGGCATATTTAACATTTGTATTCTGTAAATATGACATCAACTTACATATTTAAGTGCAAATTAATGAGATTAGAATTTTTAGTTGTTTTATTTGAAATTTTCTTAAATTTGAAAAATAAGTATAATGTTAAACAAACATTGGGCTAGGATAAAATGCTACAGAATACTGAATAAAAAATTGAATGATCTTTAAATTGAGTGTATAATGTTAAAGCTAGTTATAGAATCTGGGACATTTGACTGAATGTGCTATTTCTCTTAACCAGTGGCATGCAGTGATATTTTGCTTCATACAGTCAGTAAAGTTAATCAAAATTCTTACCATAACCATAAAAAAGCAGAGCTCTTTAAAAGAAACTTTTTAAAGATATAAAACATTACTTTAAATGAGAAACATTTATTTAAGAGATAGAAATCAATAACTCTAATAAGCCCTAGACTGAAAATTAGATTATTTAATGTGATTAAAAACAAAAAATGAAAAATCCATCTTTTGACCATCAATTCACTGATTTATTTCCTCAAAAATTAATAATGAGACACCATCTCTCCAATCAATCAATCATCTCTATTATATTCTTTATAATTTTTATTATTATTATAGCACCATCCTCTCTCTTTATTTTATTATTTTAAATTATTATTCATTTCTTTAGCATTTTAATTCAGATTATTTTTTCAAACTTTTTTTTTTTTTTTTTTTAAATCTATTTAATAGTTGCTTCGATTTTTTTTTTTTTTTTTTTTTTTTTTTCTTATTGAAAAATATAAAGCAAGCATGTTAAAACTATTTTGTAGTTTTAACAGAAGGCAGCATTGTAATAGAAAAAAGCTATCTAAAAGCACTTCTCTAATTAAATATAAAAGAACAATCGGTAAAAAAAAATTTCATTAGTAGTTAAATGAACATCATGGACAAGTTGAATAAACTAATTGTAGAATGGAAATGATACTATAGTAATTATTACAAATCACTGTAGCTAATGTGATTTTTTTTCTTTCTTTTTCTGAAATGAGTGAAAATAAAGCAGTCTTAGTGTATGGAGTGTATTTGATTGTGAGCCAAGCTACAGGATGTAAAATAAAGAGGTAATATAGAATGTAACATGCATCTTGAGAAGCATAGTTCTCTGAAACTTTTGTCCGAAAAAAAATGTTCCATACATGAAAAAGTGATTATTTATTTACATATTAAAGTGAGAGTGCTATTTCTTTCAAACACCAAAAAATTATTATGTATTTTTTTGCTGTAGACCATCACGAGAAAAAAAAATAATAATAAAAGAAATGTGCCAAATTTAAATACATCATAAGCAGAAAAAAAATATAAACAGCAATATACCTAATTTAAGTACATCATGAGAGAAAGTAATGATAAAATAATTAAACATAGGGACAATGACATTGTACATTTGCTGCTTTGCATTCATTGACTCACATTTAAAAATAAGCCTCTCTTCCTAAGTTAAATTATGTTTAGCAGACTTAATAAAAAAAAGAATAAGTTATAGTTTATTTATTTACTTATTTATTTTTTTAGTCCAAAATATTTTGATTTTATAATAATTATTTTTCTTAATGTCATTTGTAAAATCTTATTTATATTTAATTTTGCTTTTTAGTTTTCCATTCTGCATTGAAGCAAATTTTAACACTAATAAATTCAAAACAGATTGAAAAAATGCAGAATACAACAAAACATTAGCAATCTTCATAAATATATATATATTAATAAAAAAGCCTTGTTTTCCCGAATGTCTCTGACTCTTGAAGCCCCCATAAAAACACCTATTAAATGAAAAAATAGTTTTAATTTTAAACTAGTATGTTGTGGCCACCACAAGACTTTCTTCTATATTTTCCTATATACATATTCAATCAGTAACAATATTAAAAAAAGATATATATACGATTTTTTTTCTAAGTTTTTTTTTTTTTTTTAAGTAAAAAAAAAAAATTGATAACTTTGTTTTAAATTATCACAGACTTATAGTTCAACCATTCGTTTTAAAGGTATTGACGAGATCTTTCGAAAGATACCCATCTTGAAAAATGTACCCTCCCCCCCAGGGGGGGAAGCGATGCCCCCACATGCACAGAAATTTTTTCCTAGTTAACTATTACTATTATCAATAACTCATATTAATTTTACAATCACAAGTTAAAAATAACTCTCATTATGTACATTTATACGAAATTTTGTCCTATACTGCCATGTTAAAAATTTAGAAAAAATGTGATCACAGTGCCACCTGTTGAGCTATTGATCCCCAAATGTAATCAGCACCAGTTTATGTCGGGGACCAACTAAATACCAAGTTTGGTTAAATTTCGTTAAAAAAAAAAAAAAAAAGTAAGTCAAAGATCCGGGGTTCGACTCCCGGTCCAGGCATTATTTTTACTCACAAAGAAACATTCAAAAGGTGTCATCCTCAAAAAGTATTGAAAAAAAATATATGTGATTCTACTCTTCATAAAATACCAGAAAATGAAAAAATGATCGGCTGAAATTAATTACAGTGACCACAAAAAATTATCAAAATTAAGCATATTTGGCGATTTAGCGCTGTTAGGTGATACGTTTGCTAGCACCGAGATTGCCGTGTACGAACAGAACCGTGTTTTGCTTTTCCGCCAAGTACTCAAAATCAATCGCCTAGCAGTGTGAAATCGCCAAATATGCTTAATTTTGATAATTTTTTGTGGTCGCTGTAATTAATTTCAGCCGATAATTTTTTCATTTCCTGGTGTTTTATGAAGAGTAGAATCACATATATTTTTTTTCAATACATTTTGAAGATGACACCTTTTGAATGTTTCCTTGTCAGTCGGAAAAATAAAAAATTTCATTAAATATGATTTTCTTCCAATCAGTTGATTGTGATTTTAATAAAAATTGTATTTCTTTCTCCCATTGTTTAATGGTGTTTTCCTTTACCTGCGGCTTATTTCTGTCGAGCTATCTAAATGATAGACCAGTTGTTTCTGCCTAAAGGTTGTCTGAGTGAGTAATGCTGACCGGTTGTCGGCCTGCATAGCTCAATTGATAGAGCCTTGACCTTGTAAGTCAAAGATCCGGGGTTCGACTCCAGGTCCAGGCATTATTTTCACTCAGTCGGAAAAATAAAATTTCATTAAATATAGATGACATAGACTTAAATCCTTTACACCAATCGATTGAGAATTTTTTTTGAGTCTGACAATGTACTTAACTCAAAATCGACATTTTTGGACTTAAATCCTTTATACTTATCAATACAGATATATACACAGTATAGATATAGCTTATGGAAAGCGTTCGGTGACGATGACGCGAGTTCCATGATTTTTGTTCACCCAAAAAGTGCTCAACGCGTTTTCACTTCAATAATCACATAAATTATATATTTTTGTCTAAAATGGCGATAAAAATTCAAATGTCAACATGGGAGCTGTATTAAGGCTGTACTATGATCAGATTTACATATTTATTTATTTATTTTTCTATATACCAACTACTATTAATTAACTCAACTACTATTATAACCACAAAATAATAATTGTCTCATGCGACAGATGTAGCCGATCATAGCATATTGTAATATTAAATTTGGCGTGAAATTGTTGTCATTTTATAGTTGATAGAATAGATCAAATATATGTAGAAAATAACGTGAAAGAAAATATTATGTACACCACGTATCGTGTTGTTCATATGTAACTGGGGTTTAAATATAAAATTGCTACTTCAATTTTTTCAATACTGTCCGTTTCAAAACTGTCATCTGATAAGCACCCAAATGAAAGCCCACTGGTAAGCTATTGTCACAGGCACCCGAGAGTCTGCGAATGAGTGGGTTGCTGCCGAAGGCAGCGGGGACAGGAAGTGAGCTTTTGAGCAATTTCATGATTTTTTTTTATTTAAATTTTGTTTATAAAGCGATATAAAAGAGTTTCCTTTAAATGTAGTGACCAGCGAAGCAGGCAAAGCCTTTGTGAATCACTACGTTCACTGATCTCACATTCCGTCATTTTTGATGGGGTTATATACTAGTTATAAATAAACTAATAACGCTCTCCCAGCTATTGTGATTGTTTGTGTGCTAAAATAGTGAATCTTAAAGTCAAAATTGACAACGTAGAAATGTGTTTTTATGTTATTATTAATTTTTTCAGCCCTAACTCTAAATTTTTATCAAAATCTTTCAAATAATTAAGAAAACGAAGTCCCTGCCAAATTTGCCACGGATAGTTTGGGTTAACAGGGAGTGAATGCTAATTTTTTTAAAAATAAAGATAATTCAAATGGGTTTGTCATCTGAAAAACTTAACTCTAAGTTTTTATCAATTTTATATGACAATATACTGGAAGGGAACATTAATCTCAATTATCCTAAGATACGCATGAGAATTAAATTTGTAGCATTAATTAATAAGTTTGTTTCTATGTGTGTAGCAATTAGAAAATTTTCTCTAAATGAAAAGGGGTTGGAAAATGATACTGAACTTCTCCTAGCTTCAGAGTTTAATCGGGCCCTGTGTCTACCTCTTCTTCAACCCCCCCCCCCCCGTTCATTTAATATTTTACCTACATTCTTAAACTTTTTTTTTTAAACAATTTTAAATTATTCAGAGAATTTTACATCCACACTTTTAGAAACTTGTTGATCTTACTCGAAACCTTACTTGAAATTTATTAATTGAAATTTTCAAGTATTATAGTATTTCATATGATCTTCATAATTCATATGACCTTCATTCATTCCTTTTTAAGATATGCTGACAATAGACACACAAATGAACCGCTAAACATTTCTTTTCTGTGTTCAAGCCCTCAAAACACATAACTAGAATGAAAAACAACGTCAAAAATCAGGGCCATGCCTACACTTTTAGCCGCTCTGGGCATGAGATTTTAGCCACCCTAGGCTCAATGATGTACGAAGTCTGGGACGAAGGGGACGGGACATCCCGGGCTTCTGTTCATGAGGGCGGGGAGGCCTCTGTAGAAACTTAACATTTAGGTATATTATGGTGACCCCATTAGAGTGCTTTTATGATTTAAAAGCGTTAATAATTATTATAATTCCTATTTATAATCTATATTAATAAAATCAGACTTTTGTCTGTAAATTTGTCAGAATTAAAAAATTTTGCGAATCTTCACGTTTCACACAACATGAAAGCCGAAAATTATTTCAGAAAATTTTGCCTGTGTGTGTGTGTGTCATCGTGTGTGTATGTCGCTTTTTTTGTCTGGGCATCATTTGAGAACGGCTGGACGGAATTCAACAGCGCTTAGCAGAAACTTAGATCTTTACCCAACTTAAAATTATGTCTATCAACTTTTCAGAAATTCCCCCCCCCCCGTTCCCCCCTGGGGGGTAAAAGACTAAAACACGTTTGTCCATGTATCACTTGAGAATGGCTGGACAGAATTCGACGGCGCTAGGCAGAAACTTAGATCTTTACCCAACTTAAAATTATATCTATCAACTTTTCAGAAATTCCTCCCAGTTCCCCCTGGGCGGCAAAAGACAAAAATACGTTTGTCCGGGTATCACTTGAGAACGGCTGGTCAGAATTCGACGGCGCTAGGCAGAAACTTAGATCTTTACCCAACTTAAAATTATATCTATCAATTTTTCAGAAATTCTCCCACGTTCCCCCCTGGGGGGCAAAAGACAAAAACACATTTGTCCGGGCATCACTTGAGAAAGGCTGGACAGAATTCAACAGCGCTTGGCAGAAACTTACATCTTTACCCAACTTAAAATTATATCTATCAATTTTTCAGAAATTCCACCCAGTTCCCCCCTGGCCGGCAAAAGACAAAAACACGTTTGTCTGGGTATCACTTGAGTACAGGTGGACAGAATTAGACGGCGCTAGGCAGAAACTTAGATCTTTACCAAAATTTAAATTATATCTATCTATTTTTCAGAAATTTCTCCCCGTTCCCCCCTGGAGGGCAAAAGACAAAAACACGTTTGTCCGGGTATCACTTGAGAACGGCTGGACCGAATTCAACGGTGCTAGGCAGAAACTTAGATCTTTACCCAACTTAAAATTATATCTATCAATTTTTCAGAAACTCTCCCACGTTCCCCCCCTGGGGGGCAAAAGGCAAAAACACGTTTGTCCGGGTATCACTTGAGAACGGCTGGACAGAATTCGACGGCGCTAGGCAGAAACTTAGATCTTTACCCAACTTAAAATTATATCTATCAATTTTTCAGAAATTCTCCCACGTTCCCCCCTGGGGGGCAAAAGACAAAAACACGTTTGTCTGGGCATCACTTGAAAACGGCTGGACCGAATTCAACGGTGCTAGGCAGAAACTTAGATCTTTACCCAACTTAAAATTATATCTATCAATTTTTCAGAAACTCTCCCACGTTCCCGCCCTGGGGGGCAAAAGGCAAAAACACGTTTGTCCGGGTATCACTTGAGAACGGCTGGACAGAATTCGACGGCGCTAGGCAGAAACTTAGATCTTTACCCAACTTAAAATTATATCTATCAATTTTTCAGAAATTCTCCCACGTTCCCCCCTGGGGGGCAAAAGACAAAAACACGTTTGTCTGGGCATCACTTGAGAACGGCTGGACAGAATTCAACAGCGCTTGGCAGAAACTTACATCTTTACCCAACGTAAAATTATATCTATCAACTTTTCAGAAATTCCTCCCAGTTCCCCCCTGGGGGGCAAAAGACAAAAACACGTTTGTCTGGGTATCACTTGAGAACGAGTGGACAGAATTCGACGGCACTAAGCAGAAACTTAGGTCTTTACCTAACTTAAAATTATATCTATCAACTTTTCAGAAATTCCCCCACGTTCCCCCCTGGGGGGCAAAAGACAAAAACACGTTTGTCCAGGTATCACTTGAGAACGGCTGGAAAGAATTCAACGGCGCTAGGCAGAAACTTAGATCTTTACCCAACTTAAAATTATATCTAACAACTTTTTAGAAATTCCCCCACATTCCCCCCTGGGGGGCAAAAGGCAAAAACATGTTTGTCCGGGTATCACTTGAGAAGGCTGGACAGAATTTAACGGAGCTTCGCAGGAATTTAGGTCTTTACCCAACTTAAAATTATATCTATCAACTTTTCAGAAATTCCCCCACGATCACCCCTGGGGGACAAAATACAAAAACACGTTTATAAGCATAACTCGGCTCCTAATTACTTCACAGTAAAGAAATTGCACATGGGGAGACTAGACACAAGTACAAATAATACATTATCTGCATTGAAAAATTTTCAATTTTTAAGGGAAGGCAGGGGAGAAATATTGAAAATTCTTGATTTTTGAGTAGATCTCTGCCAAAAATGGAACAAATATATTGAAAAAAAGTTATGCGACTTCCTTAGATATTTCCAAAAACACATTTTTTTTGGGGGGGGGGAGGGGGGATGTTACGAGGGAGTAAACTCGAGACACACCTTTTAGCGCTAAATTTGTCCCTCTCCCTCCCCCCCCCTAGAGGGCAGGAAGCCAAAGAAGCCAAAAAATGTTTGTAAGCTTAACTCGGCCCCAGGTTACTTCACGGTGAAGTAATTGCACATGGTGCGATTAGACTTGAGTATAAATGAAACATTATGTATAATTTTGGAATTTTTTATTCTTACAGAAGTGAGAGGAAAAATAATTTTTCGGGGGAAATTTCAGAAATTCTGCGATTTTTGAGCAGATTTATTATTATTATTATTATTATTTTTTTTTTTTTTTGGGGGGGGGGAGCGTTACGGCAGAGCAAATCCGAGACCACCATTTTAGTGCTAAATTTGTCTTATAAATTCTATGGGATTTGCAGTCACGAAATTTGGTGCATAAATTGTTTATATGTATCTGACCCTTATTGGAACGGGATTTTATGAAATCCCCCCTTTACCCCCTTGGTGTCGAGAGCACTATAAACACGTGTAAAAACACGTTTTACCGTTTGAATTCGCCTTAAATTATGTTAGATTGCCAACTTTGGTGTGTGGAAGTTGATTAGGTGTACGCATTATGTATTTTGTCGAGATTTTGCAAAACTTCGAATTTAGCCTCTGGGGAAGGTAGAGTAAGAATCGGGTAAATTGCTGCCGAAGGCAGTGGGAACACGGACTCCTCACATTGCGAGCGAGAAAAATCTCTACCGAGCATAGCGGGAACTTTAACTCAGGTTAATTAATAATGATATGCGATTTTGACAACTCATTTCAGTATTGTGTCCAGTGAAGCGGGCAAAGCCTGCTAGTTAGGAATATAATTTTATATTCTTTGTAAATGGGGAACAAAATGCTAATAATTATGATGAATAATTTTCCTGTAAAAATTTTTAAAACTTAAGAAAATGACTTACAAAAGCGGACTGTCCTCAGAAAATGAGGACATCTGGTCAGCATAGGTATATGTATCTGGTGAAGTTATCTTGCCATTAACGTTAATCATTCACTGCAGTTCCACTTTAAGCCATATGTTCCTGTGTAAAGAGAGTTAATGTGCAAAAATTGACCGTAGAACAACAACAAAAAAAAAAAATCAGTTATGCAAAGCCTGACTAAGGCAAGGCA
The DNA here is from genome assembly GCA_963930645.1 of Salticus scenicus. Lineage (NCBI taxonomy): Eukaryota > Metazoa > Arthropoda > Arachnida > Araneae > Salticidae > Salticus > Salticus scenicus. Next base: position 270,933,948 of record OZ005650.1, read on the forward strand.
AGTGGAACCAATGCACCTGATCTTCTTAATAGATTGGGCTTCCAAATCAATCTTAAAACTTGCTTCAATACCTTTTTGTAGTAATAAATTTAAGTGAAGGGTCCTCAGAGTAGGAGAGGAGAGTCTCTAATAGGAGAGGGAGCCACAGTGACACTTTCGCCAGATAGACTGATAGACTTTCGATAGTTGTAGGTCGCCACTGCCTAGACGAAAGATTTTAGCCAACAAGCATCTAACCCCTACAATTTCGAAAAGTACTGCATAAACACGGAAAGTGAAAAACTTGGTTTATGAGTTTGATTGAAGATTTTGTTTTCTGACTACACTGTGAAGGAAGGAGATTTCAATCCTCGTAAAAAGAAGATGTGTTGAAGGTATTTTAAGTCCTGAAATTTACACGTATATCATATGTGTATGTATAAGTGGACAAATAAAATTTCCCCACATATGTATTTTTTTATGTGTGTGTGTTGGGGAAGGAATAAATTTTTAACATGATTTTATTTATCTATTATTTTATTTTGTCATTAGCAGGTCTGTACAACACTGCCAGGGATGAAGTAGTGTTTAAAGGATTTAAGAAGAATTATCAAAGTTTCTGGCAATTCAGAAATTTGATGCAATTGAACTTTTTCACTGGGTCAGTATATCCCAAGAAATTTTCTGAACCACTTTTGCGCAGTACAGTTTACACAAATATTTGCCATTCCTGATATGCCGACAATACTTTGAAAAGCATAATTGAAAGTAGGATTATTGTAAAACGCACATAAGATCCAATTGGCAGCATTCAATGAATTTAAAGGTCTAAGAGAGGAAAAAAGGCCGCTCACCATTATCCAGTGATTTGGAGTGATTTTCAGCCTCTCCTGTTGTTTATTAGATAAACCAAAAAAAAGAAAGAAAAAAAGAAAAGAAAAAATACATGATATGCCGGGTAAAAACCCTATTCGACAAAAGGGCAGAAACAGCACAAATCGCCTGTGAAATGGCGCCAGAAGAGCAATACAATCTCGCTAAAGAAATGGTTACTACCAATGAGAAGTAAAGAAAGAAGGTGGTGTTATGTTGTTAGATTGCTATCTCTCAAGAGATTCACAATTTTGGAAAATTTATTACGAAGTCCGAAAATGACTGACCGAATATATTTGATATCTATCAAATGTCCTCACATATAAAAAGTTGTTAATTTTTATAAATATAAATGTTTATTTTTCAAGAAATAACTTTTAGCTTACCTTTTTCTTTAAGTTTATTAAATATTTATTTGCTTTCTTTATTTAAAATTCAGTTTGCCATCATCACGCCTTAACGATCGATGTTTGTTTACATCTTTGCCGTTGCCATTCTTGTTCTGCATAATTTTTCCTATTTTGACTGTTGCCACTGCTGTTGAAATAATTATTGTAAATTATATTTTTGGTTATGACCATTGAGTGGCAATAGCGATATGTTGTTTATATGCAGATTTGACTTTTTCAGTCAGTATAAAAGGATCGCGGCGTGTGTGTTAGATTGCAGTTGTCAGCAGTGGTCAGCCAGCCTTCAATTAGAAATGTAGTAGTAATAGCTTTGGATAATTGAGCAGCTTTAAGCTGTTGGTGAGCTAAGCACTGGCAGGTGTGCTTTTAGCATGTTACAGCTAAGCTTGTTATGTTCTTTTTGGCTGTTGCGTTTTATATTTTTTTATGGCTGCCGTCGCTATAAATTTTACAAATGTTAAATTTTTCATCGTTAAGTTTGTTTAAATTTTTCATTGTTAAGCTTGTTTCCTTTTTAAAAGAATAAAGTTTATAGATTTTCGTAAAATTGATATCGAGATCTAAAATCCAAATGATAGTCGACGTTTGAATTGAGATTGTTAAATTTGTTTTTTTCATTGATGTTGAATCTTGTTTAGTGATTTTTTAAATCACATTTGTTACGTTTAAAAAATTTAAATTAAAAGTCTTTTGAACTGAGTCATAGAATTAATAGTGTGCAATCGTAATCTTCATTTTACACCTTGATGATACATCTTGTTTTCTTTCGCTGGTCAACATGGCGACCGCGGAAGCATAGTACATCATCCTTTTCCCTGCTGGTGAACATGGTGACCGCGGATGCTTTGTTGTTAAAGAACGAAATATATGATTGTGTTGCTTCTCCTGTGTGTCAGCTTCTCCTGTAATAAAGCCTGTTAATATAAAAAACTTTGATACCTGGCATCTACGGTTCGATCATCTAAGCCCTTATTTAATTTTTAATACTATTCGTAATTCTGCTGTTAAAGGTCTGCCCAATTTAAAATCAGTTGATAATTTTTTTTGTGATCCCTGTCATGTGAGTAAGCAAAATCGTATTTCTTTCAAACCTTTGAGTCATTCTTCTTCCAAAAAACCTTTAGATCGACTTTTCATGGATACTTGGGGTCCAATTAAAATTCCTGGGAAAAAAGGTGAACGTTTCTTTTTATCTATAATAGATGATTTCTCTGGTAGATCATCAGTTTACCCTATCCAGAAAAAGTCTATGTGTTTTGAGGTCTTTATGAGACATGTTTTAAGGGCCGAAAGGTTTTTGGGAACCAAGTTGAAGTCGATCAGAACTGATAATGGTAAGGAGTTTGATAATGATTCTTTTAAGGTTTTTTGTAGAGAAAATGGAATAAATCATGAACTGACCAATTTTTACACACCAGAAGAAAATGGAGTTTGTGAGAGGTTCAACCAGACAATCATGAACTGTGTTCGGGCAATGTTAAAATCCAGTGGTTTGTCTGATGATTTTTGGCCTGAAGCATGTTTACACTTTAATTATACGTTGAACAGGATTTGTCACGGTGGGAACACTAAAACTCCATTTGAACTCTATTCAGGAAACAAGCCTTCTGTCCAACATTTAAGACCATTCGGTACTTTGACATATGTTGGTGTCCCAAAGGTGAGGCGCAAACACAAGTTAGACCCCAAATCAAAGCGTGGTGTCCTTGTGGGTTATGCCTTGCGTACTCGTCGTTACAGGGTCTGGTTGGAAGACAAGAAGAAAGTTGTGGAGACCATAAATGTTTTTTTTGTTGAAAGTGGTGACGTTTTACGCAGTGGAGCAGTGATGGGCGACTCTTCTTTTGAGTTGGTGCTTGTCCCAGAGGAACAACCATGGCCCGTTGACCGGTACCATCTTCCTGGTCCAGAGTAGGGCTGGATTATTTATCAATATATCCCCAAGTATCGATATTTTTTAAATATCCCGATAACAATATTTAAGAGTTTGCTCTGCCAATATATCCCTTTAACGATATTCCGCGCGATCAATTGATATGCCGATACGTACCGTTAAACGCCAACGACGGATTAATAGAATTGTGCTTCCGCGCAAGCGCGCATCACGAATGAAACCCGAATTCCCGAATGAAACCCGAGCGAACGAACATTCCGAGCGAGCGAACGATCCCATCAGCGAACGGAAACCCGAACAAAAAAAGCGCGCAATATCTTATACTAAACTAATACCCATTCTCTTATTTTTCTCCCATCCCTCACTGATAAAATAAAAAAATATAACCCCACCCCCAAACGATCACTGCACTCACACAATGCATATACTACTCCTTCCTTTATTCCTGCATGAGAAACCTCACATCTAAATTATCACTGCTTTAATAAGTCCACCGCATAATAAAAAAATAAACAGTATTTATTGAAAGCCATCTGCTTTTCCCGCAGTATATTGACTTATTTATTATATTACTGACTCTAAACGATAATATGAAATAATTTATACTACCGTTAGTATTTGATAATATTCCACATCACCACTTATGGATCGTAGGTGTAATACCAAATACCACAGTAACCAAACCACAGACAGGGCGATATGAAAACAAACGCTTATTATGACGAATGTATACAATATCTTTTGTTTTAGCTCATTTCCTGCTATTGGTTCATTGATATTGGTTTATTTCAAAGTGTGGATAACTTCTGGCCAATAAGATGCGACGTTCAATGTGTTTAACTCGCTTTGGGCTCAGTGATGCCAGAGTGGGGATTTTTGAAGCTTCTGGGGACAATTTTGGGGAATTCTAAAATGTTTGGGGACAAATCTGGGGAGTTCAACTTTCTGTCAATGTTGGCAACGTAATGATTTATCCCTACGACTAGAGACTTTCAATAGCTTTATTGTTATTTGGGGATTTTTTTCAAAAATTGAGTTCATTTGGGGAAAAATCTGAGCTCAAATCAGAAAAATCTGCTTGATATTCTTTTTTGAAAAAAAAATGTTTTTTTTCCTCTTTTCAGTGGAAAACCTGTTGGGGATTTTTTCGAAAAAAACCCCTTGATTTGGGGAAATTTAGGACCTGTTTGGGGAAATAATTTTCGATCATCTGGCATCACTGTTTGAGCTCCCTTTCTCCTTTCCCATGTTATCCAATGGGATTTTCGTTGCTTCGTTTTATAAAAATATCTCATTCAAAAATGAAGTTTTTCGAATTCTGTTTTTTGAATATTACTCTTTGAACGCGTCGCCTTTTAACTTGGTGAACAATTTTTCGAAAAAATTAGTTTAAATATTTTATTTCAATAAGTAAATTATGGACTAAGTGTGGATCTCTAAGTAAAATATTTAAATTTATTTTTTCGAAAAATTGCTCACTAAGCTAAAAGACGACCTGTTCAAAGAGTAATATTCAAAAAACAGAATTCGAAAAAGTTCATTTTTTAATAAAATATTTTTATGAAACAACGCGACAAAAATCCCATTGGATAACATGGGAAGGGAGAAAGGGTGCTATCTGACTGATGTAAAATAAAGTTTTATCTTCAGTAATTTTACAGTGACAGTTTCTTTATAGAAATATATAATATTGGATAGTTTATTACTTTTTTTGTGTAGCGTTTATTTTTTCTCTTTCCTTTTCCTTCCTTCTTCTTCTTTTTTTTTTTTTTTTTTTTTTTTTTTTTTTAAGCCGTACATGTTAAATAAAATTGGTTTAAATGCAAAATGAGTTACTTTAAGTAACAAAATGAAACTTTAACATAATATTGTTTAAATAATATAATTTTTATACTGACAATGTATACATATATATATAATGTATACATATATATAATATATATATAATTCAATTTTCAATTGTTGTGAAACTATTATGAATGTGAATTGAACACATATACATTTAAAAAATATTGTAATGATTTGGTAAGCAGAAACAAAAATAAAAATGACAAGTAACTGACATTTAGGATGCATATAAGAGTTTTAAGCAAAAAATATTACTCTCTACGACCAAAAAAGGTGTATCCAATTCCAATGGCATTTCTTAACTATTTAAAATGATTTTCCTTTTTATTTAATACCTACATCTTAAGACAAATTTTCTTAAGCTTTATTTTTAGTAGAATTATGAATTTTGATATACTTGGTACAAATAAAACACAGATCACATATTAGCTGTGTTAAAATATGATTTTAAAATAATTAAAGCTTAAAATGGGAAGAATAGAGGATAAACTATACAGAGGTATACTAAAAAGCAATAGTATAAGTTATAAGAAACACAAAATATTGATTCACTTTTTATGATTTTTTTTTTTTAATGATAAAGTTATGGTAGTAATATACCAGAAAATACATGGAAAACAATCTATACTTGTATACTTTAAAATTCGTGTGCATATGTTGTTAAAAAATAACAAATGTCTATTTTTTCCTATCTTGAAAGAAATATCGCAATATATCACTAATATCGATATTAACTTGGTGATATATCGCGATATTTAATTTCTGATATCGTCCAGCACTAGTCCAGAGCCTGGTACCTCTGGTGTCTTGCCCAGCGAGATTGAAGGTGTCGTTCCAGCCGTCTCTCCTGTTACTCCTGCTCCTCAAGTTACTCCTGATACTGCATCTACTAACTGGATGACCAATCCCATTTGGTATCGGAAGGTTGTGCCTCGACCTAAGGGAAAAAAGGTCGATGTTTACTATTATCCTGATGGAGAGGGTAAAAAATGTTGTCAAAGGTCACCTAACGATGTCGAAAAATTTTGTAATTCAAATAGTATTGATTTTAACCCTGCTGATTTTAATTTTTCTAAGTTTAATAGTTTTTCTGGTGTTGTTAACCCTAGTATTATACCTTCCGCGTCCAGCATGACTAGTTGACTAGATATGGTGGTCCCGAGAACGTATAAACAGGCTCTAAAATCTGCACAGTCTGAAGAGTGGCATGGGGCTATGTTGGAGGAATTAGAATGTATAGCCACGAGAGGAGTCTGGCATGTTGTGAAACTCCCTGAGAACAAAACTGCATTGGGAAACCGCTGGGTTTATACAGTAAAACGTGACGAGTCGGGCAACATTGTCAGATGCAAGGCCAGATTAGTCGCGCAAGGTTTCAACCAGGTCCAGGGTGAATCCTACGATGAGACCTTCTCGCCAGTGATAAATTTTTCTGTTGTTAGATTCTTTTTCTCTCTTTTAGTCTCATACTGTGGCTGGTTTAATGTACAGTGCGATGTTAAGTGTGCCTATCTGTATGCTCCCTTAAAGGATGAGATTTACATGAGGCAACCAGTTGGCTTTGCTGTAAAAGGTAGAGAGGACTGGGTCTGTAAACTAGATAGAGCACTGTATGGTTTACATCAATCCAGGCAGGTTGTGGTTTTATGAATTAAATAAAGTGTTGTTGGAACTTGGTTTTAATAAATTTGAAAATTGTATATTAGTATTATGATTTCTCTGTTTTATTGGTTTATGTTGATGACATCGTTGTTTTTGCTAGGACTGAATCCCAAGCTAATGATATTTTAAGTTTATTGAAATCAAAGTTTGATTTGAAAATCTTGGGTATCACTCGCAAGTTGTTAGGTGTGGAGTTTGAGTATACAGATACAGGGGTTTTGATCCATCAAAATCAATACATTGATGAAGTCAGTAAAAGGTTTCAAAATCATCGTGTACCTATCTCCTCCTTGCCTATTGTTAAAGGTATTCAATTTTCAAAGAGTGATTGTCCTGTTATTCAAGCAGACATCGATGAAGCTTCTCATTTACCTTATAGAAATCTTTTAGGTTGTATTTCTTTCATTTCAAATCGTACAAGACCTGATATCGCATATGCCACTAACATTTTCTCACAGTTCCAACAAAATCCAGGCATTAAACATTGGCAGGGCTTACTTAAACTCCTAGGATATATAAAATTCACCAGTCAATATAAGCTCCATCTTAAATGCACACAAGTTAAATTAATTTCTTATTCTGATGCTGATTTTGCTGCTAATAGGGACGATTATGTTTCTATGGGTGGCCAGTTAATTCTTTTGGATAGTGGTGCTGTTTCTTGGCGTACTAATAAACAAAAGGGGATTACCATTTCGACAATGGAGTCAGAATTTGTTTCTATGTGTGATTGTGTTCGTGAGCAGGACTGGTTTTACAATATTCTATGTGAGTGTTCTCGTTTAAATCTTATAGAAAATAATTTTGATATACCTACCTTATATGCTGATAATCAGGCTGCAATACGTTTTACAAAGTCCAGGATTGAGAATTTCCATACACATCATGTGAATATTAAACTTTTTTTTATAAGGGATTGGTTTGATGAAGGCCAATTTCATATTGAGTATATTTCCTCTAAATTAAATCTTGCCGACCCGTTTACGAAGTCATTGACAAAAAATTATTTATTAAAATTTATAAAAGTAATCTTTATATAAAACTTTTGTGCTTGAATTGGTTTCTTCGCTTTGCAGATGTTTTTCATAATTTTTTATGTTATCATGGTGTGAATGTGTGTGTGAAATCACGAGGCGCCTTGTGTACTTGTACATTTGTATATATATATTCATTTTCATAATTTTTTCACATATTGTATATATCCATCATATTTATTCTTGTACATAAACTGAATTGCATAATATAATTGATTTTGTATATAATTGTTATCATATAATTAATATTGTATATAATGTATGTTTCATATCACCTTTTCTTTAGTATGTCTGCATGGTGGAGAATCGTACTTCATCACTTGAAAATCTGGATGTTTAAAAAATTGTCAATGGTATTCTTCGTATTAAGAGGCTTCTTCAGTCACCTGAAATCTGAAAATCCTCCCCTACTGCATCCTCCAATACCCCTGTGTTGCCAACAAAGGGCGTGTTTTCTTTAGAAAGACTGACATTTTAAATATCCAATAGCGTCATCTCCAAGCGTCACACTTACTGAAGTCCGAATTTAGCCCCAGAGAAAACATCACACTACATACCTCCTTTACAAAAGTGTGGCTATGATGGAGGGAGGGGGAAGGGATCTGACCTGACAAGAATCACATCCTTAGATAAGAAAGCTCAGAAAAAGTTTAGAAAAATGTTTCTTGCTTCTTTTCAATTGACTGATTGCTACAGGTGCTTGTATAAATTCTAACTAATCTTTTTACAAACAGCAATGAATTGCGGGTATTGCATTTTGTCAGATGGAAAAGTGGATTAAACAAAGTCATTAGATAATAGGATGATTATGGCAAATTTTGTATAATTTATTAAATAGTAAAAGACTGTTTGGATTGCATTGAGGATGTATTTGTAAAATACAAAAAATAACTATGAGCCTATGAGAATTGATATAAACTATATAAAAAAATAAAATAAAATAAAATAAATCAGCATTATTTTTCCAAAACACGTATAGTGTCCCAAAGGAAAATTTAATTTCTGAAATCCTCTATCAAATACTTACACTGGGAAATATATCTTCAGACGACATCAAATACTATATTAGAATATAGTGAAAGAGTACTGTAACATTTATTAAATATTTCAACAATGACAATAAGGGTTTATATAATTTCCGAGCTAACTTTCTACAGCTGTGAAAAAATTGGACATATTACGTATTGAAAAAAGAGGATTAAACAACGTCATTACATATTGTGTGAAAAAACCTGCAGCAATTTTTGATTAATTTATTGAATAGTAAAAATCTGTTGAGATATTATTTTTAATTATTTATTTGTCTAAGAAAATGAAATGAGAATGTATTTGTAAAATGAAAAAACACCTATCAGCACATTTTGAAAGTAATTTACTCATTGCACAATATAAATAATCTGGTGTGTCACTCACACGACTTTCTCTTACCCTGAAGTTTAATACTATAAATACAAGTTGGAAATTAAGAGGTAAGATAACGAGTACTGTTATGTAAACATGTGTTAAACAATTCTAATTAGGCTTCGGAAGAGTTTTATATGATACTTAGTTCTGTGTGAGGGGGGCTACCGCCCCCCTCAATTCCCCGTTTTATTAATGCACCTACATTTATATAGAATTTAATTTGGTTATTAAAAAATAATTCTGTTCTTAAAAAATAATTTATTAAAATTATTATTTAAAAAAATTATCTCTTATGACAATGCAGACGATTTCCATATTAGAGAAGTAGTATAACACTATATATATATATAAAGAACTTGAATTTATTCTCAATATTACATTTAAAAAAAAAAAAATGTTAAAAATGAAAAAAATCGATAACTTTATTTTAAATTATTGCAGATCGATGGTTCAACCATTCGTTTTATAGGTATTGGCCAGCTCTTTTGAAAGATACCCATCATGAAAATTTACTCCCCTGCAGGGGGAACCTCCCCCCCAAGGGGGATGCGAGGCTCCTACATACACAAAAACATTTTCCCAGTTGACTATCTCTGTTACAAAAAATATATATTCGTATCATTTGCTATAGTGCAGTCTATAGATGTTAAACTCTACTTACCTGCAATTTCCCCTATAGACGTAATGTATTTGAATACTTTTGAGTGTCCCTGTACACGAACCATTTGCTTCATCTCAACAAAAAGCTTACTGTAGCATCCCTATATGATACACATTTAGAATACCGAGTTTGGAATTTCTGCTACTATTTGTTATTGAGATATGCTGATAACAGACACACAGACAGACAAACAGACAATTTACTAAAAACATGATTTTCATATTCAGGGGACCTCAGAACATGTAAATATAACAAAAACTCACATTCGAAAATTTGACCCTAAAACAATACTTTCTCGACCCTATGGTTAAGAGAAAGTAAATAATCTGGTGTATCACTCACACGACTTTCTCTTACCCTGAAATTTAATACTATAAATACAGGTTGCAGATTAAGAGGTAAGATAACGTGTACTGTTATGTAAACCTGTGTTAAACAATTCAAATTAGGCTTCGGAAGAGTTTTATATGATAATTAGTTCTGTTAAACCCCCCGTTTCATTAATGCACCTACATTTATATAGAATTTAATTCGGTTATTAAAAAATAATTTATTAAAATTATTATTTAAAAAAATTATCTTTTATGATAATGCAGACGATTTCATATTAGAGAAGTAGTATAACACTAAATAATAATTTAAAAAAACAAATGTTGAATTTATTCTCAATATTACATTAAAAAAAAAAAAAAAATGTTAGAAATGAAAAAAATCGATAAGTTTATTTTAAATTATCGCAGATCGATGGTTCAGCCATTCATTTTAAGATATTGGCGAGCTCTTTCGAAGATACCCATCATAAAAATTTACTCCCCTCGAGGGGGGACTTCCCCCCAGGGGAGAGGCGGGGCTCCTACATACACAATTTTTTTCCCCAGTTAACTATCTCTATTACAAAAAATATATATTCGTTTCATTTGGTTCAGTGTAGTCTGTAGATGTTAAACTCTACTTACCTGCAATTTTCCCCATAGACGTAATGTATTTGAATACTTTTGAGTGTCCCTGTACACGAACCATTTTCTTCATCTCAACGAAAAGCTTACTGTAGCATCCCTATATGATACACATTCAGAATACCGAGTTTGGAATTTCTGCTACTATTTGTTCTTGAGATATGCTGATAACAGACACACAGACCATTCTTTAAAAACATGATTTCCGTATTCAGGGGACCTCAGAACATGTAAATATAACAAAAACTCACGTTCGAAAATTTGACCCTAAAACAGTACTTTCTCGACCCTATGAGTAAGAGAGGATTAAAGTTATTAAAATTAATTAAAAAATATTTGTTTTTTATTTATCTAATTCCTTTTAAAACGAAATCTATTTTTTCTATTGTTTGTTATATTGGTCAAAATCATGTGGTTTACATTTTTATTTACTGATTGATGCTGTTATCCCGTTCTAAAATAGTACTATAATAAAATGCTTTTTATAATATTTGTATTACTCCAGAGTCTATCTAACGTATATCATATCATTGAATTAAAAACGATATTTCCTTCTTACGTATATAGAAGAAACTAGAATTAAAAAGATTCAATGAAAAAATGGACATATATACGAGTATATATATGAAAAGAGAGAGAGATTGAAAGATAGATAGATAGACAAATATAATGAGAAAAAACATGAGCCAGCGGGTACCCGAAGCGAGGGTTAGAGCAATTTCAATGTAGGTTCTTTTTTTTTTAGGACTGAGGGCCTATTGGTCTCAATCTGGGATTTTTGCGTTGTCGATTTCGATAGTTGGACATTTGTCGAAATCTAAAATTTATCGAAAATATGATTGAATAATTTGAAAGCGATGTTATAATTTGAAAAAAGAAAAAAAAAAAAAAAAAAAAACTAACAATCCTCCGTCCTAAACTAAATTCTGCTTTTGCCAGAATTTCATCAAAATCTTCTTTATTATTATTATTATTATTATTGAAAGAAAAAGAAAAGAAAATTAATAATAATCAGTATCGTTACAAGCGATATCGAAAAAGTTTTTTTTTTTTTTTAATAATTTTGAATTAGGAAATAAAAAGTGCGTGTGAAATAATATGAAACAAAAATAAGTAAAAAAATGAATTTAATGATTTAATGTTTTTGTTTTTCGGGGGCTGCTCATGCATATAAAAAATGCGTATTAAAACGAGTCGAAGAAGGAAGCGAAATAAGTATTGAGTTATATTACGATAAATACGATATATAATATGATACGATATATTAGACTTATCGTCCAGGGTTAGTAGGCATTTTCGTTGAAAGAAATAGTTTGTTCGTTCGGTGCAACTTGCACATTAGTCCCCTTTAAATATAGTGACCAGCGAAGCTGGTTTTTTTTTTTTTTTTTTTGGTATATATATATATATACATACATATATATATATATATATATATATTTAAATAATGTGTTATTAAAAAAAATAATAATAAATAAAATAATAATAATAATAATAATGCTTGAATTCCTTTGAAAATTTATATAAATATAGGGACCAGCGAAGCGGGCGTAGCCTACTGGTTTATAATAAAGTGTAAACATTAATGCTTAGAATTAAATAAATTATATCATTAGAAAATGAAACACTTTTAAAGCTATAATGGTATCCGCGATTGTAATGAAATGCTCGCCCTCTGGTGGGCTAAGGAGAAATTACAATAAACATGCTTTAATTCGAATGCCATCAAGCCGCCATTGCTAGCCGATGTTTAGTTTCACATATATTTATTGAATAAAAATGAATAAATCCGGTAAAAAAGATAACACATACTGTTGTGTGCTCCAGTGTAACTCCAAAGGACCAAGAAATCCAGAATTAAGCTTCCATTTATTTCCAAATGACAAATTTAAAATTTCAGTTGCTTCAGCTAATGGAAGTAAAGAATTAATCAGATGATTTGAAACTAATGTTTGTTCAGCTTCAGTTAAATATCTACTTCCGATCGAACTTTGAATAAACTGAAATATTTTTTTCCAAAAGCAATCAATTTTCCATGATGTAATGGCGGAGAAATTATAGTACGAATATTAAGTAGAATAACAAAAAGAACAAAAATAGATACACGTGGCTGTAATATTTACTAACAACAAGAGCTGAAAAAGCGCCATCTGTCGATCATTACAAACGCGGATAAATTTTACGGTGCAAATTTAATTTTTTAGAAATCTTTATATCAATTTCAATTTAATTTACGTGCAAATATATTCTTTTTCATTTCTTGTCAAAACGTTTTAACTGCGCAGCACTAGTGTGAAGTAAAACTCATCCAACCACCCAAAACATTTTAAAAAGAAAATGAATATGTAAGAATTTGTTTTATATTGACAGCAGCTATATATTTAATATTTCATGGCTTTTATGGGGATTTTAATTAAAATACTAAAATTTTGGACTAAAAAACTTATTTTATCAAAATTAAATATAGCCTATACCACTCAGGGATAGTGTAGCTTTTGATCGAAGCCGTCAGTATTCAACGCATAGTTTTTCAACCCTGAAGAAAAATCGTAGTTTTTCAACCCGGAATTAAAATCTACCCCGAATAATAATGAATTTTATGTCTTTTGTACTTATACTTTGAAAGACTAACTTCCCTTCACACTTTATCCAGACTTACACTGTAAAAAATGCTGCAGTAAAATTACGGGCAAAGCCCGTAAAAATACATTTAGACGATGAATGATGTATCGCCAGTAATTTTACGTTGTGATGAAACATACAACCAACCTGCAAAAAAAGTAGCATTGACCGTAAAATTAAAAATTAAAGTTTCTCGAATGATTTTAAAAAGTTTCTTTCAATTATTACACATGCGTGCAGGATGAAATCCACAACACTAAAAACCTAATTTATTTCTTTACACGCAAAAGCTATGCGAAGCAAACCGTCTTGAATAGCCCGTGATTCGAACTCACAATCAAATGTGTCAGACGCCAGCGCTTTGCCAACCGCGCCATTGGGATCACAGACAAACAGATAAAGTCAACATCAGAACTGACTAGTTGATAAATCTTGTCATATGCACCAAAAGTCTTCTGGAAAAATTTTAAACCGATTTACAGCACAATGTGAAGTAACAAATCTTCAATTATTTTTACAGAAATAGCTATACAAATTTACAGCAACCTATGCTGTACAGTCGCCGGTAAAAAGAATTTAGCACCGGGACTCTCGTAGAATTTTTTAAAGTTTATAAATAATCGATATTATGGAGCCTCGGAAATATTGCATCACCCCCATGATTCCTCCAACAGCTGCTTCATGGTTGAATGAGATTGGACTGGAAAGCGACAGCTGCGTGACCCCAATGAGTCATACTATTGTTCTCCTTTTTGAAAGGGGTTGAACAATGCTTCATTGTCTGGCTTGCCAATGAGTCATCACGGGGATGGTCCCTTTTGAAAGGCCCCATTCATCCAAACCATCTGCTTCAGGGTTGAATGAGAGCGACAGCTGTTGCTTACGTGACCCCAATACTGCTTCATTGTTAAAACTCAAACTATTGAAACCAACTGACAAACCGAAGCTGTTCAAAAAATTTTTATTTTCCAATTTCAAAAAACTTTATTCGGAGACTCGCCGAAGCTGATTAAAAAATTTTTATTTTCCAATTTCAAAAAACTTTATTCGGAGTGGGGCGACTCGAGATCTCTCCAACGGTATCAAGATTATGAAGATCGGCCCATTAGGTTCCGAGATATGAGCGAAAAACCATAAAAACTGGAAGTTGTGGCGCCAAATTTTGGTACCAATAAAATTCTGAATAGAACTTGAAGAATGCGTGAAAAAGAAGTCCTAGACGTACAAAGCAAGTAAAAATTTGGATTAGACCCACCAGTAAGTTAAAATGTCACTATTAAAATTGGTTCCAGTGGGCGCCAAAACTGCCAAAAATGAAAAAATGCTATTGCGTTACTCTAGTTAAGTGAAAATACAGAAAAAGTAACAACCAACGCGAAATTCCTAGGGTCATTTTGAAAGATAGGGAAAAATTGGAATAGGAAAGGCGCCCTCTGTCGGTGAAAAAAGTGAGGTAGCCTACAGGGTGGGGCGACTCGAGATCTCTCCAACGGTATCAAGATTATGAAGATCGGCCCATTAGGGCCCGAGATATAAGCGAAAAACCATAAAAACTGGAAGTTGTCAATAAAACGGCGCCAAATTTTGGTACAAATAAAATTCTGAATAGAACTTGAAGAATGCGTGAAAAAGAAGTCCTAGACGTAAAAAGCAAGTAAAAATTGGGATTAGACCCACCAATAAGTTAAAATGGGTCATGTTCACTATTAAAATTGGCTCCAGTGGGCGCCAAAACTGCCAAAAATGAAAAAATGCTATGGCGTTACTCTAGTTGAGTGAAAATACAGAAAAGGTAAGAACCAACGCGAAAATCCTAGGGTCATTTTTGAAAGATAGTGAAAAATTGGAATAGGAAAGGCGCCCTCTGGCGGTCAAAAAAGTGAGGGAGCCTACAGGGTGGGGCGACTCGAGATCTCTCCAACGGTATCCAGATTATGAAGATCGACCTATTAGGGCCCGAGATATAAGCGAAAAACCATAAAAACTGGAAGTTGTGGCGCCAAATTTTGGTACCAATAAAATTCTGAATAGAACTTGAAGAATGAAAAAATGTGTAACACCAGTCTTTTCTAAGATCTGTTTTTAAATACCAGTAACATTTATATATTAGTTGTTTTATTGTCTTAATTTAAATGGATGGACATTTGGAATCCACTCAGATTCGTAGAATTTTTTAAAGTTTATTAATAATCAATATGCCTCGGAAATATTACATCATTGCTAAAGAGAGGTTGGGACTTGAAAGCGGGCAGCTGCCGCTTGCGTGAGTCATCAACGATCCCCCCCTGAGACAGGCTGACGCCGCCATTGTTAAACATGCACCTGGTTCCTTTTTGAAAGGGATTGAACAATGCTTCATTGTCTGGGAGGAAGAGAGCAGTTGCTTGCCAATGAGTCATACATCTCCCCCATCACGGGGTGATTAGGATCTGGTGGGAAAGAACCGTTATACTGGTTCCAAACCAAAGACCATTGTTCCTCCCTCATCCCTTTTGAACAATGCTTCATTGTCATGTGATTGGGAAGGCAGCTGCTTACCCATAAGTCATCCCTCACGGGATTCAATCCACCTGGTCCCTTTTGACCCATTCATCATGGTTGAATACACACACTTCATGAGAGCGGGCCGCTGTCTCATCGCCCCCTGAGACAGGCCTCCCTTTTTGAAAGGACAATGCTTCATTGTGTTGTTGAATGAGATTGGCCGTTCTATTATACTTGACAGCTGCTGCTTGCCATTGTGTTAAAACCCTTTTTGAAAGCACAATGCTTCATTGTGTTATACTTGAAAGCCCCCATCGTGCACCTGGTCCCTTTTGAAAGGCATAATGAGATTGGGAATCAATATTGCCTCGGAAATCATTGCTAAAGAGACCACCCCAATGATTCATCCAACAGCTACTTCATGGTTGAATGAGATTGGCCGTTATACCCGAAAGCGGGCATCTGCTGCTTGCGTGACCCCAATCCAAACAGCTGTTGCCATCGTACTCTTTTTGAAAGGGTGAACAATGCTTCATTGTGTTGTGCCAATGAGTCATCACGGGGATTCAATGCACCTGGTCCCTTTTGAAAGGCCCCATTCATCATCATGGTTGAATGAGGTTGGTCGTTATACTTGAAAGCACCGCCATTGTTCCCCCCCTCGTGCACCTGGCCATTGAACAACGCTTCATTGTCTGCTTGCGCGGGGACCCTTTTGAAAGGCCCTATTCATCCATATCATAATATATATTAATAATAATTATAAATAATTTTTTGATGGATAAAAAGTTGATCTCAAATAAAATCCCCAGTGAAGATATAATAATAATAATAATAATGATAAATATATAATTTTTATTAATAACTGAATAAAAAGTTGATCTCAAATAAAATCCCCAGTGAAGATATAATAATAATAATAATAATAAATATATAATTTTTATTAATAACTGAATAAAAAGTTGATCTCAAATAAAATCCCCAGTGAAGATATCATAATAATGATAAATCAATCATTTTTTATTAATATCTGAATTGTCCCATCCACTCGCTCCCATTGGTTCCTCCCGACACGCGGAGGCGGGGCCTCGCAAACGTCTAGAGCGGCTTTCCGTTTACCGAGTCAGTCGAGATGGAGTGCCCCATTTGTTACGAGTCTCTCTCTTCTTGGAATGGGTTTACCCTTCGCTGCGGACACATGTTCGACACGACGTGTGTCCGGCGCCTGCTACATCATGCGCGGAGCTATTCGGAAGCCCAATGCCCCCTCTGCCGGTTCGAATTCTACTATGCAGGACTGGAGGGGCAGTTGGACATTCCTGAACAGATACAGTTGTCGTCGGACACCTCCCGCTCCAGCAGTCCGGATTTGCCGAGCGTGGAGGAACTGCTGCGCTCCAGCGAAGGGTCCTCTGCCGCTTCCTCTGCCGTTTCCTCTGCTGTTTCCTCTGCCGGCCCTCAGTTTATTTCTCTACGGGAACTTCGGGCTACGCGCTTTGAGCCCGAATTTTGGAACTGTTTACGAGCCGCGGCCGCCCTCTCATCCACCGCCTCTGCCACCGCCTCATCAGTCTCTGCAACCGCCACCTCCTCATCAGTCTCTGCAACCGCCACCGCCTCTGGTCCCTCATCATCCACCGCCTCATCAGTCTCTGTCACCGCCACCGCCTCTGGTCCCTCCTCATCAGTCTCTGCCACCGCCTCTACCATCACCTCATCAGCCGCTACCGTCACCAGCTCCTCGGTTCCCGCAGCCATTTCCCCTAGTCCTTCCTCTGTGGCCGCCTCACCAGTCCCCGGCCCCTCCAGGAGAAGAAGAGGAAGAAAATCCGTAAGTTCCCTGAAATTTCCATTAGTTAAAAAATTATCTTTAAAACTTAAAAAAAAATTACGAAAATCATTTAAAAAATTCAACCAATCAGCTAAACATATCAAAGACTTAAAAAATTTAAATTACTCCATAGATTTTAATTTTAAATTAAATAGATTGCATACACAATATTTACAATTGAAAAAAGAACACACACTCTTTATGAGGGAAGTAATGAAAGCCCTCCCCTCTTCTTCTTCTCCTGTTGTATAAAAAATGTTGTATATAAAAAATGTAAATAATTGTATATAAATAAAAATATTTTATTGTTATTACAGTTTGTTTGTTTTTTTTAAAGTTGTTTGTTTTTTTAAAGTAAAAAAATGGGACTGGACAAGGTATTGTGGGGACCCCCACAATACCTTGTCCAGTCCCATTTTTTTACATTCAATTACTTACCAATATTGGATATTCAAAATAAAAAACATATTCCTTAAAGTTTATCGGGATCAGGATATAATCAAGAGTGAATTAATTTAAGACAACTAATATATAAATGTTACTGAATCTTAGGGTGATCTGTGTTACACTTTTATTTTATTTTATATATGTCACTTAGTATCGAATAGCTATATAATGATAATAATAATAATAATATATATATATATATATATATATATATATATATATATATATATATAATTTATATATAATATAAATAATTTCAAAACTTTTGTGAGCAAAATGAAATGGTAATATTTTCAATATAGTATCAGAAAATGAAAACTCCTCACAGAAATTATACTCACCTTTAATCCAACAAAATATAAATGATGTGATACCACCATTTTGGATTCTCAGTATATAATCGATAGAATTCAAATAAAATGTTAATGGTATCAGAAAATGAAAACAATTACTTCAAATCTTAAAAGGAAAGAGTCGGTGACTGAGAGAGAACAAAAAAATCTTTCACCGACGCTGACAAACTATTCAACAATTTTTTTTTCAATTTCAAATTTTTTTTGAATGTGTTGGTCAACCTTGAAAGCTTTGGTGAGTTGATAAAAAATTTTTCTTTCGCTAGGTCTCCGAATAAAATTTTTTTGAAATTGAAAAAAAAATTTTTTTGAATGCTTTGTCATCAATCTTGAAAGCTTCGGCGAGTCGGTCATGACAACGCATTCAAAATTTTTTTTTTCCAATTTCAAAAAATTTTTATCCGACTCGCCAAAGCTTTCAAGATTGACCACAACGCATTCAAAATTTTTTTTTCAATTTCAAAAAAATTTTATCCGGGCGAGATTGACCACAACACATTCCGACTCACCAAAGCTTTCAAGATTGACCACAAGGCATTCAAAACAATTTTTTTCCCAATTTCAAAACAATTTTATTCGGAGATCTAGCAAGAGAAAAGTTTTTCACCGACTCACCAAAGCTTTAAAAAGAAAAAAAAAAAAAAAAAAAAAAAAAAAAAATTTTTTTTTTTTTTTTTTTTTTTTTTTTTTTTTTTTTTTTTAAACCTACCAAAATTTTTTTTTTTTTTTTTTTTTTTTTTTAAACCTACCAAAAAAAAAATTTTTTTTTTTTTTTTTTTTTTAAAGCTTTGGCGAGTCGGTGAAAAACTTTTCTCTTGCTAGATCTCCGGATAAAATTGTTTTGAAATTGGGAAAAAAAAAACTTTTTGAATGCCTTGTGGTCAATCTTGAAAGCTTTGGTGAGTCGGATAAAATTTTTTTTGCAATTGAAAAAAAAAATTTTTGAATACGTTGTGGTCAATCTTGAAAGCTTTGGCGAGTCGGATAAAATTTTTTTGAAATTGAAAAAAAAAATTTTTGATTGGCATTGGTTATACAATGGAATGGATACATCAACTATACAAACACGTCAACCCACAAAAACTATTGCAGGTTCCCATGAAGCACATCGATGGGAAATGACGTATTCAAGTCAAACATTTACCCGATATACGACTCGATTTGACCCTCTTTCGACCGTCCCACGGATTTATTCTTTCACCTCACTGGTGGGAAAAAAATATATTTTCGATGTTCTTATTATACTAAGACAAATTATTATCTATTTCATCATGTCGTGCGTGTTTGAATTGTGCAAAACCCTTTATTGCACTAAAGGAAAATGAAAGTTAAAATTTTTTTTAAACACAATTGTGGTATGCGGCGCGGCCCCGGGCCATCGGCCCGAGGCCTCCCTCCACCACCCGCCACATACACGTGACACCCTTCAACACTCTGTGGCGCGGCCCCGGGCCATCGGCCTCCCTCCACCACCCGCCACATACACGTGACACCCTTCAACACTCGGCCCCGGGCCATGGGCCCAGGGCCTCCCTCCACCACCCGCCACATACACGTGACACCCTTCATTTTCAGTGGGACCCGGGGCGCCCCAACACAGGGGGCGTCGCCTCAAACCATTATTTGAGTGTCCATTTTTAAAACCATTGTTTTTTAAAACCATTTTTAAAAGACACACACCATTGTTTTTTAAAACCATTTTTAAAAGACACACACCATTGTCACACCATTGTTTTTAAAACCATTGTTTTTAAAACACACCATTGTCACACCATTGTTTTTAAAACACACCATTGTCACACCATTGTTTTTAAAACACACCATTGTCACACCATTGTTTTTAAAACACACCATTGTTTTTAAAACCATTGTTTTTAAAACCACACTTTTGTTTTTGAAAACCATTTGTGAAAACCATTTTGAAAACCACACTTTTGTTTTTAAAACCATTTCACACCATTGTTTTTAAAACCATTTTGAAAACCATTGTTTTTAAAACCACACATTTGTTTTTAAAAAAATTTCACACTATTGTTTTGAAAACCACACATTTGTCATTTTGAAAACCACACATTTGTTTTTAAAACCATTTCACACTATTGTTTTTTAAAACCACACATTTGTCATTTTGAAAACCACACATTTGTTTTTAAAACCATTTCACACTATTGTTTTTTAAAACCACACATTTGTCATTTTGAAAACCACACATTTGTTTTTAACACCATTTCACACTATTGTTTTTAAAACCACACATTTGTTTTGAAAAGCACACAATCATTTGTTTTGAAAACCATTTGTCCATACAGTTATGCACAACAATGAATGGACTTACCTTTTCTCCTTCTATGATCGCTTCTTGCGCCGCGCTCTCTCTCCCCCCGGGATCAGCCTCTTAGGTACTGCACGAGACTGCCGCTTAGGTAGGAGCCAACGATGGGCTTCAGTGAAAGGGACTGCTCGTACAGAGTGAAAGGGCGTTCCCCCGGGGGGCCTCTAAAAACTAAAACACTAAAAACTAAACACTCGCGCTTAACTAAACACTAAAGACTAATCTTACATCACTAAGAGGGTGTTTGTGTTGGTGTGAATAAATGAGACAGAGACACTTTTTCACTTTTTAATGTCCAAACAAAAAACAAAAAAAGAGGTGTCAGATGGCAGCCTGATCCTCGGCTCCACCGCCCGATGTACTGATGTGCTAAAAACTAAAAAACACTAAACCTAACCTAACACTGGTAGGTCGCGCTCTCTCGCACCCCGGGATCAGCCTCTTAGGTACTGCACGAGACTGCCGCTTAGGTAGGAGCCAACGATGGGCTTCAGTGAAAGGGACTGCTCGCACAGAGTGAAAGGGCGTTCCCCCGGGGCCACTAAAACACTAATACTAAAACTAATGTGGGGTGTTTGTGTCGGTGTGAATAAATGAGACAGAGACACTTTTTCAATCTTTAATGTCCAAACAAAAAACAAAAAAGAAGTGTTAGATGGCAGCTGCGGGTCTACGGGCATAACAACGTAGACCATCCATGTCGACAGCTCCACCGCCCGGTGTATCTTACAAACTAAAAAACTAACCTAAAGCTGGCAGAAGGGTCCGAGTGGAGTGTGTGTGAATGTGGGGAGGGGGGAGGGGGACTTTCGGGAGGGGGGAGGGGGGGGAAGCAGAGTACATGTTCCCAAACGTAGCCACTAGAAATGACCACCAGGAAGCCTTCCACGACTCTGCAGTCCCCGGGGGGGGCTGTGTAGGTGGATGCCTCGGGGGGCAGAGCACGTGTTCCCAGAAGTAGCCACTAGAAATGACCACCGAGAATCCTTCCTCGACTCTGCCGCCTCCGACATGCACATTGGGACCCTCTCCGCCAAGTGCTGTAGTGCGGGTCGCTGATATAGACGAAAAAAAAAAAAAAAAAAAAAAAAAAAAAAATTTCGAAAAAAAAAAAAAAAAAAATTTTTTTTTTTTTTTTTTTTTTTTTTTTACATATATATATATGCGTACACACTGTATGGACGGATAGAGACAGACCGTGAGAGGATATACAAGACATTTGGAACAGGTCAAATTTATTTGAACAGTCAGTTGGGGAGCTGTGAGCATCGGAGGTATGAGAAAAAATTTTAAAACATTAATACACTTTTCAAACTGTAGTCAAAACATTTTAAGGATTTTTTTAAATGGTTCGCCCATTTGGTGGGGTGTGGTGTGACCCTTTCAAACTATAGTTGTTATTCAAAGGGCAACAAATGTTTTGTTTATTCAGTTGAAAGCTTTCAAACTATAAAAACATTATTGGAAACATAATATATTTTAAGGACATCATTTTATCCTTTCAAACTATCATTTTAAGATAAACACATATAATTTTTTAAAATGGACTTTCAAACTATAGTTTCAAATTTTTCAAAATCACATCCAACTATAGTTAAAACATAATCCCTTTCAACCATTATTCACAACATTTTAAGGATTTTTTAAAATGGTGTATAACATAATGCAAATGAGAATAGATTTACACCCATTTTGAAAAATTCATCAAGAACATATTTGATTTAAATCTTTCTGGTCCCACAGTTGAACCATACATTTCAAACTTTTGTGTTATGTCTTATTACAATAAGTATATAACAATTGTTTTCAAAAATGCCAGGGAAATTGAAAAATTTTTATTTCCCATATTATTATTTTACAGTTTTCAAAAGTTTAATCAAACAATTTACTTGTAATCGCCCCCAGTTGGGGTTTTGTTTATTCAGTTGAAAGCGGTCAAACTATAAAAACATTATATATTTTAAGGACCAATCCTTTCAAACTATAGTCATATAATTTTTTAAAATGGATGGGGTGTGTTGAAGCAATACAACATAATAAGAACATAAAATTGACCAATATTTTTTAAACCTTTCAAACTATAGTTTAAACATAATCCCTTTCAACCATTATTCACAACCTTTTAAGGATGGTGTACAACATAATGCAAATGAGAATAGACCCATTTTGAAAAATTCATCAAGAACATATTTGATTTAAATCTTTCTGGTCCCACAGTTGAACCATACATTTCAAACTTTTGTGTTATGTCTTATTACAATAAGTATATAACAATTGTTTTCAAAAATGCCAGGGATATTATTATTTTACAGTTTCCAAAAGTTTAATCAAACCATTTAACTTGGGGTTTTGTTTATTCAGTTGAAAGCGGTCAAACTATAAAAACACCTTTCAAACTATAGTCATATAATTTTTTAAAATGGATGGGGTGCACATAATAAGAACATAAAATTGACCAATATTTTTTAAACCACTATAGTTTAAACATTTTAAGGATTATTAAAAACATTCACCACAGAAAGACACTTACCTCCAATGGCTGCCGGGAGAGCAATGAACGATCGCAGGGGACGCCAAGCCAGCCTCACGAGGACGGTGACGTCACGAGCGATGCGATTGGCTGACGGTGACGTCACGAGCGCGATGCGATTGGCTGACGGTGACGTCATCCCTGCAAAGTAGGTCATCTGCCTGAATGCTTAAAAAAAACTCTATGAGATTGGGAAGCTTGTGTGACAGCTGTGGCTATTGTTCCCCTTTTTGAAAGGGTTCATTGTGTTGTGAGTCATCACGGGGACCACTCTCTGAGATTGGGAAGCTTGCGTGACAGCTGTGGCTATTGTCTCCCTTTTTGAAAGGCTTCATTGTGTTGTACCAATGAGGGTCTCTTTTGAAAAGCCCCATTCATCCAAAGACAGCTGCTTCACTCCTGGAAAGTAGGTCATCCATTGTGTAAAAGAAATGTTCCCCTCAACGAACATCTGGCCTGGCCTGAATGTAAATCATCCATCTGTTACCAGTCCCTTGTGTGAAACATATATGTAGTGGAGCAAAATGTAATCGGATTCAAAAGAAAGATTTATTTTTTATTTCGTATAGTGAATTATAACTTGTTTGAATACAAAGAGATGCATTATGTTTACAGAGAAAGATGTAGATTTTTATTAAGTATTTCGTAGAAGTAATTTAATTGTCTTGTCCAATTTTTACTTGCGTCTAGGTTCACGCATTCTTCAAGTTCTATTCAGAATTTTATTTGTACCAAAATTTGGCGCCACAACTTCGAGTTTTTATGGTTTTTCGCTTATATCTCGGGCCGTAATGGGTCGATTTTCATAATCTGGATACCGTTGGAAAGATCTCGAGTCGCCCCACCCTGTAGGCTCCCTCACTTTGTTCACCGCCAGAGGGCGCGTTTCCTATTCCAATTTTTCCCTATCTTTCAAAATTATCCTAGCATTTTCGCGTTGGTTGTTACTTTTTCTGTATTTTCACTCAACTAGAGTAACGCCATAGCATTTTTTCATTTTTGGCAGTTTTGGCGCCCACTGGAGCCAATTTTAATAGTGAACATGACACATTTTAACTTACTGGTGGGTCTAATCCCAATTTTTACTTGCTTTTTACGTCTAGGACTTCTTTTTCACGCATTCTTCAAGTTCTATTCAGAATTTTATTGGTACCAAAATTTGGCGCCACAACTTTCAGTTTTTATGGTTTTTCGCTTATATCTCGGGCCCTAATGGGTCGATCTTCATAATCTGGACACCGTTGGAGAGATCTCGAGTCGGCCCACCCCCTCACTTTTTTCACCGCCAGAGGGCCTATTTCAATTTTTCCCTATCTTTCAAAATGACCCTAGCATTTTCGCGTTAGTTGTCACTCAACTCAATAGCATTTTATTTGTTTGGCGCCACAGTTTTTATGGTCATCCGTCAGAGTTGAATGAGATCTCAATTAAAAAAAAAAAAAAAAAAAAAAAAAAAAAAGTTTGGGATTATCTTTAGTTTTAAAAATCGACAATCATAATAAACAACACTATAATATTTTTTAGGCTGTTGGATCACCTCCAACTACCCACTTATTTATTTTTCATCTACAGGATTACAAAAGACTCACCCATTGATAGGCTGCTTACAGCTGAGGTCAAGAGGAGCTTCTTTCGAATGGACGCCGTGGCATATCGGCGGCGGTGGATAATTATTTTTCCAATGTTTTAATTCCGTCAGGCTCTGGTAAAATTTTACATGTTCTACTGAAGCCGGAGGGCTCACAACCCCTCCAGTGGGGGGCACTGCGACAGAGACGATCCATTCGTCCCACCACGTCGCCTTCTCTAAATCCTCGAAGGACACACTGTTCACAAAGTCCGCCAAGGGGTCGGGCATCACTAAGGGAGCAGGGGGTGGCAGCACAAAGGGGGAGAGGTCACTGGCAGGAGGTAGCACAACAGGGTCACTGGCAGGAGGCACAGGGTCACTTGCAGAAGGTAGCACAAAGGGGGAGAGCACCCCAGGGTCACTTGCAGGAGGTAGCACAAAGGGGGAGAGCACCCCAGGGTCACTTGCAGAAGGCAGCACAACAGGGTCACTTGCAGAAGGCGGCACGACAGGAGGCAGCACCCCAGTGGAAGGAGGTGGCACGTTAGGTACCATAAAGGGAGACGGGTCACTTCCAGGAGGCACAGTGGAAGGAGGCGGCACCACAAAGGGAGACGGTTCTGGACTGCTGATGTCCTCATAGTCCGAAGCAGGCCTTTGGTCCTCGTCCGGCTGTGGGTCGTACACATAGGGAGTGGGCGGTGGATGGTAGGACCTTTTGCCCGAGGATGTCGAAGGTTCGTCCAAAGAAGGTTGCGGGTCGTACACATAAGGAGTGGGCGGCGGATGGTCCTCTTCGTCCGAGTGCGGGTCGTACACGTAGGGTGTCTGCGGCGGATCGTAGCTGATCTTGGGCCTTTTGCAGGTCGAGGGTTCGTCGTCCTCCGACGTCCGACGGCGCTTTCGGGAAGCGGTGGCTTCTGTTTTTCGGGGATCCAGCCATCCTTGCTTCGCGAGCCACTCCTCGTCTTGGGCAGGCACGACCGTCACTCGGAACAGTGTTTTCTGGATGGTGTAGAGCACGTACTCGAGTCCGGAAGCACAGTAATAGGTTCGGTTCGGTTGCAGTCTCCGAGCACTGTAGTCGTACTCCCGCTTCGCATGAAAGTGTTTCTCTTGGATGCCGAGGGGAGACTTGCTGCGCACGAAATGGAACATGATCGGGGCCACGTGCGTCTGGAGAACGTGGCCCGTGGCCGGCTTGACGGTGCGGTGGCCAAAGGTGAAGGCACTCTTCACCAGAAAGGTGCGGCCCATCACAAATCCCGTCGGACATCTGTGTTGCGTTTCAGGGACTGGTCTGGCACCCGCTTCAACTTGTTGTCGGCATACGTCCAAGGCTTGACGCGGGCGCCTTGGTTGCAGAGGGCGCCTTTCACCGTGTCGGCGAAATGCTTCAGATAGTGCTGACTGTACTTCTGGACGTAATAATAGACTTTGTCGGCACTGGTCATGGCGATGATGAAGGGCGTCAAATCCGAGTCCTCGTGCAGATTGTTGTAGTTGGGAGTGGAGAGCGGCGTGAGAGCCGCCGACACCTCCGAGACCGTCTGCGGGAAGATATCCACGACTCTTTCCATGGTGAGAATGAGAGAGAAGGCTTCGTTGGAAGCGACTTTTGAAGACCCAGCCGTTGGGTGCTGCTATTGGTTGACGACCTCCTTCCCAACCATTGGGTGACCTCCTTTCCTGCCACCCTGCTATTGGCTGACAACCTCCTTCCCAACCCTTGGGTCCTGCCATTGGCGGAGTGGGCGGGTCCTTCCCAGCCATTGGCTGACCCTGCCGTTGGCTCCACCCCCCCTGAAACTTGCTCAGTTCGAAGAGCTTTCCTTCTCACCACCAGATGCAGTCATGTCGCTCTCTTACACAGGTTATCCGCCTCTGGACTGCACTTTCCTGATGCTGCGCACGCGAGACGGCCGGCTGTTTCTGCGGGCCGCGGACGTCGCCCGGGCTTGCGCCCGCAGTCGGACGCTGCTGTACGTGGGCACGCTGGAGAGGGATTTCGTGAGCGTGCAGAGGGACAGCCCGACCCTCGAAAAGACGGTCTACGGATTCGCCACGCGAACCACGCGAGATGTTCTCGGATGGCAATGGCCCACGGGCGAAGGACGGGTGGAGCACGAACTGTGGTTCGACCTGGAACACGCCAGACTCTTTTTGCCGAGGGAGATCTCGGACGCCCTGTTTCCTGAGGAGGGTGCAAAAACATTTTGTGATTTGGATGAAAACATTTTGTGTGAATAAACATTTTAGACAAAAACATTTTAGACAAAAACATTTTGGATGTGTTCAAAAAAACATTTTAGATGTATGCAAAAAAAAAACATTTTAGACAAAAACATTTTGGATGTGTTAAAAAAACATTTTAGACAAGAAACATTTTGGATGTCATTTTGGATGCTGTCAATAAATACTTTTTTCGACGTGTTTATCTTTAGGGTTTTTTTTAGATCGCAATCATCATGAGGGTTGTTTTCGATACACTTTAAGGGTGAGTCCATCAAAAAATATTTTATATTGTAATATATATATATATATATATATATATATATGTATATATATATATATATATATATACATACATATATATATATATATATATATATATATATATATATATATATATATATATATATATATATATATATATATATATAATTTATGATTTATATATTTTAAAATTTCTTTAAACATATTCTTTAAAAATTTCTTTAAACATTTTATATTTTAAAATTTCTGTGTGAAGCCGATAATAACGATATTACACATCAGACAGAGATTTGAGATTTGAAGTAATTATGTGATTCATTGTTTTCATTTTCTGACATATTGAAAATATTAACACATTTTCTACTTTTTATCTATGATGGGTAAAAAAATAATACACTGGTTCACATTTAAAATGTTTTCTAATTTTATTTGACCTCCCACTCAGTTGGATGACTTATATTTTAGCATTTCTCTAAATATTGAAGGGGAGTATAATTTCTATGTGGATAACGATATTCCATATCAGATGTATTCAGGGCAATGTCCATTTGAGTTTTGAAGCAATCATGTGACTCATTGTTTTCATTTTCTAATACCGATTTGGTAATAAATAAATAAATAAATAAATAAATAAATAAATAAGGGATTTTGAGTATAATTTCTGTGTGGATCAGATGTATTCAGGGCAATGTCCATTTGAGATTTGAAGCAATCGTGTGACTCATTGTGTTCATTTTCTAATACCGATAAATAAATAAATAAATAAATAAATAATATAATAAACATTGAAGGTAATATTGTGGGCTATGTGGATTCAGGGTAATGAGATTTGAAAAGAGATGACTCATTGGCCCTTTCAAAAGGGACCAGATGCATGGAACCACCTGGCCATCGCACGGACGGCCCTTTCAAAAGGGAGCATTGAGTTTGTGCATTCAACCATGAAGCCTTTCAAAAGCCTCTCTCAAAAGGGAGGCCTGTCTCAGGGGGCGATGAGGCAGCTCTCATTGAGTTTGTGCATGCAAGCCTTTCAAAAGGGACCAGGTGGGGGAGATGTATGACTCATTGGCAAGCAGCTGCTCTCCCGGGCCCTTTCAAAAAGGACAATGGCGGCCTGTCTCAGGGGGAGGGGAGATGTATGACTCATTGGCAAGCAGCTGCTCTCTTCCTCCCGGGCCCTGGGTGCTGTTTCACAATGGCGGCCTGTCTCAGGGGGATCGTGGATGACTCACGCCAGCAGCCCGCTTTTAAGTATAACGGTCCCACCTCTCTTTAGCAATGATGCTCCGAGGATAAACTTTAAAAAATTCTACAATCACCGAGCTGACAAACGATTCATTTTTCCAATTTCAAAAAAATTTTTCTTGGAGCTTTTGGTGAGTCGATAAAAAAATTTTCTTTCGCTAAATCTCCAAATAAAATTTTTTTTGAAATTAAAAAAAAATTTTGAATGCGTTGTCATGATGGGGGCGACTCTTCTCCGAATAAAATTTTTTTTTGAATGCCTTGTCATGATGGGGCTTAGGCGATCTTTTGCTCTAAAAAATTATATAATCAAGAGTGGAACCATTCTTTCCAAACGACTAATCATTTAAATTAAGACAGTAAAACAACTAATATATAACTGGTATTTAAAAACAGATCTTAGAAAAGACTGGTGCTCTGTGTTACACATTTTTTATTTTATATATGTCACTTAGTATCGAATAGCTATATATATATATATATATATATATATAATAATAATAATAATAATATATATATATATATATATATATATATATATATTATTATTATTATTATTATATATATATATATATATATATATATATATATATATATATATATAATATAAATAATTTTAAAATTTGGAAGGAAAATATAAATGATGGTTCAAATAACACATTGATGTGATCTTTTGCTCTGAGAGAGAGCAAAAAAAAATCTTTCACCGACTCGCCGAAGCTGACAAACCATTCAAAAATTTTTTTTTCCAATTTCAAAAAATTTTTTTTTGAATGCGATTGGTCAACCTTAAAAGCTTTGGTGAGTCGATAAAAAATTTTTCTTTCGCTCGATCTCCGAATAAAAATTTTTTGAAATTGAAAAAAAAATTTTGAATGCGTTGTTATGATTGGTCATCAATCTTGAAAGGTCTCTTGCTAGATCTCCGAATAAAGTTTTTTGAAATTAAAAAAAATTTTGAATGCGTTGTCATGATAGGTCATCAATCTTGAAAGGTCTCTTGCTAGATCTCCGAATAAAGTTTTTTGAAATTGAAAAAAAAATTGGAATGCGTTGTCATGATGGGTTATCAATCTTGAAAGCTTAGGCGAAAGATTTTTCTTTTGCTCTAAAAAAATTATATAATCAAGAGTGGAACCATTCTTTCCAAACGTCCATCCTATAACTAATCATTTAAATTAAGACAGTAAAACAACTAATATATAAATGTTACTGGTATTTAAAAACAGATCTTAGAAAAGACTGATGAACTGGTGCTCTGTGTTACACATTTTTTATTTTATATATGTCACTTAGTATCGAATAGCTATATATATATATATATATAATATAAATAATTTTAAAATTTGGAAGGAAAATATAAATGATGTACCAAAATGATGGTTCAAATAACATTGATGTGACTCTGAGAGAGAGCAAAAAAAATCTTTCACCGACTCGCCGAAGTTTGTCAGCTTCGGCGAGTGGGTTTCCTTTGCTCTGCAGCTGTCTTTGGTTTGGGGCCTTTTAAAAGGGGTGTCCCCGTGATGACTCATTGGCAAGCCGGCACCAACACAATGAAGCATTGTCCTTTCAAAAAGGGTGCATGATAAGGACAATAGTATGACAATGAAGTAGCATTGGGGTCACACAAGCAGCAGCTGTCGCTTTCGAGTCCAATCTCATTCAACCATGAAGCAGACTACCCCGTGATGACTCATTGGCAACAACACAATGAAGCATTGTTCAATGGCCAGATGCACGATGGGGGGAACATCTGTCGCTTTCCAGTATAACGGCCAATCTCATTCAACCATGATGTCAAAAGGGACCAGGTTCCCGTGATGACTCATTGGGGTCACGCAAGCAACAGCTGCCAGTATAAACGGTTCCCTTCCCAATCTCATTGTGCCTTTCAAAAAGGGACCAGGTGCACGATGGGGGCTTTCAAGTATAACACAATGAAGCATTGTGCTTTCAAAAAGGGTTTTAACACAATGGCGGTGCAGCAGCTGTCAAGTATAATAGAACGGATTCAACACAATGAAGCATTGTGTTCAACCCCTTTCAACTCCAAAGGGAGGCCTGTCTCAGGGGGCGATGAGACAGCGGCCCGCTCTCATGGAGTGTGTGTATTCAACCATGATGAATGGGTCAAAAGGGACCAGGTGGATGGAATCCCGTGAGGGATGACTCATGGGTAAGCAGCTGCCTTCCCAATCGCCTGACAATGAAGCATTGTTCAAAAGGGAGGATGGGGGAACAATGGCCTTTTATTCGCAACCAGCATAACGGTTCTTTCCCACCAGATGCATTGAATCCTAATCACCCCGTGATGGGGGAGATGTATGACTCATTGGCAAGCAACTGCTCTCTTCCTCCCAGGCAACAACAATGAAGCATTGTTCAATCCCTTTCAAAAAGGGAACCAGGTGCATGTTTAACAATGGCGGCGTCAGCCTGTCTCAGGGGGGGGGATCGTTGATGACTCACGCAAGCGGCAGCTGCCCGCTCCCAACCTCTCTTTAGCAATGATGTAATATTTCCGAGGATTATTAATAAACTTTTAAAAATTCTACCACCACTGACAAACCATTCAAAAAAATTTTTTTTCCAATTTCAAAAATTATATAATCAAGAGTGGATTCCATCCATTTAAATTAAGACAATAAAACAACTAATATATAAATGTTACTGGTATTTAAAAACAGATCTTAGAAAAGACTGGTGTTACACATTTTTTCATTCTTCAAGTTCTATTCAGAATTTTATTGGTACCGAAATTTGGCGCCACAACTTCCAGTTTTTATGGTTTTTCGCTTATATCTCGGGCCCTAATGGGCCGATCTTCATAATCTGGATACCGTTGGATAGATCTCGAGTCGCCCCACCCTGTAGGCTCCCTCACTTTTTTGACCGCCAGAGGGCGCCTTTCCTATTCCAATTTTTCCCTATCTTTCTAAATTACCCTAGGATTTTCGCGTTTGTTCTTACCTTTTCTGTATTTTCACTCAACTAGAGTAACGCCATAGCATTTTTTCATTTTTGGCTCTTTTGGCGCCCACTGGAGCCAATTTTAATAGTGAACATGACCCATTTTAACTTACTGGTGGGTCTAATCCCAATTTTTACTTGCTTTTTACGCCTAGGACTTCTTTTTCACGCATTCTTCAAGTTCTATTCAGAATTTTATTGGTACCAAAATTTGGCTCCGTTTTATTGACAACTTCCAGTTTTTATATTTTTTCGCTTATATCTCGGGCCCTAATAGGTCGATCTTCATAATCTGGATACCGTTGGAGAGATCTCGAGTCGCCCCACCCTGTAGGCTCCCTCACTTTTTTGACCGCCAGAGGGCGCCTTTCCTATTCCAATTTTTCACTATCTTTCAAAAATGACCCTAGGATTTTCGCGTTGGTTCTTACCTTTTCTGTATTTTCACTCAACTAGAGTAACGCCATAGCATTTTTTTCATTTTTGGCTCTTTTGGCGCCCACTGGAGCCAATTTTAATAGTGAACATGACCCATTTTAACTTACTGGTGGGTCTAATCCCAATTTTTACTTGCTTTTTACGCCTAGGACTTCTTTTTCACGCATTCTTCAAGTTCTATTCAGAATTTTATTGGTACCAAAATTTGGCGCCGTTTTATTGACAATTTCGAGTTTTTATGGTTTTTCGCTTATATCTCGGAACCTAATGGGCCGATCTTCATAATCTTGATACCGTTGGAGAGATCTCGAGTCTCCCCACTCCGAATAAAGTTTTTTGAAATTGGAAAATAAAAATTTTTTGATCAGCTTCGGCGAGTCTCCGAATAAAGTTTTTTGAAATTGGAAAATAAAAAATTTTTGAACAGCTTCGGTTTGTCAGTTGGTTTCAATAGTTTGAGTTTTAACAATGAAGCAGCATTGGGGTCACGCAAGCAACAGCTGTCGAGTCCAATCTCATTCAACCCTGAAGCAGATGGTTTGGATGAATGGGGCCTTTCAAAAGGGACCATCCCCGTGATGACTCATTGGCAAGCCAGACAATGAAGCATTGTTCAACCCCTTTCAAAAAGGGGAGAACAATAGTATGACTCATTGGGGTCACGCAGCTGTCGCTTTCCAGTCCAATCTCATTCAACCATGAAGCAGCTGTTGGATGAATCATTATTAATAAACTTTAAAAATTTCTACGAGGGTCCTGGCACCAAATTCTTTTTACAGGTGACTGTATGATTTGCAGTACAGCCACTACAAAAGATGCCGGTTTCCTGATATTTGCAGTACCACCCGGTATCATCGCTAAAAGCCAACAGATTCTGCAGTGAGGTTTACTTGAAAAAAAAAAAAAAAAAAAAAAAAAATTTTTTTTTTTTTTTTTTTTTTTTTTTTTAACCACGCCTACTGAAAAAAAAAAATTTTTTTTTTTTTTTTTTTTTTTTTTTTTTGCAAGGTATTTAAGCACTCCGAACTTTGAATGTCAGTTATCGGATGGTTCTCACAAGAGCAGTTTACAGTATTTTATCAAGGGTGATGGATCTTGATGTACTAAATAAATATTTGACTACTCGTAATAAGATGATGGTGATGCCAAGATATTCTAATTTAAAACAAAAAATGGATAGATTGAACACTTTCAAAAAATGGACTGCATCCTATCCGGATCCTATGATTTTGGCAACAAATGGATTTTTTTACACGGATGTGGAGGATTACGTATTATGTTACTGGTGTGGTGTTTGCATCGGAAATTGGGAAAAAAACGATGATGTTGTTCAAGATCATGCTAAACATAAATCGGACTGTTTTGTGGCTCAACTGATGCTTTTGACGACGATTTTGAAGGAAAGGAAGACGTTATCAGAAAAAAATAGACTGGCCACGTTTGATGAATGGCCTTTTCCTGAAACGATCAACTTAAAAGAAATGGCCGAATCAGGTCTTTTTTATTTAGGATATAAAGATTTTGTTCAATGTGCCTTTTGCAAAATAATTTTACATGACTGGAAGCCCTACAAGGATCCTTTGAGACAACATATAGTGAAAAATTTAAAATGTCCATTTGTATTGGGTAAAATTTCAAATAAGAATGAGAACAATACAAATGTGGAAGCATTTGAAAAATTCTTAAAATACTTATTTGAACTTATTTTCATGACACGGTCTAAGAATACAGTAATGGATACC
Organism: Salticus scenicus; assembly: GCA_963930645.1. Taxonomy (NCBI): domain Eukaryota; kingdom Metazoa; phylum Arthropoda; class Arachnida; order Araneae; family Salticidae; genus Salticus; species Salticus scenicus. Next base: position 270,967,732 of record OZ005650.1, read on the forward strand.
ACTAAATTATTATGTAAAATTTGTTTACATAATGAATGTGAGATTGTATTTTTAAAATGTGGACATGTAACATGTTGTTATATGTGTTCTGAGAAAATTGAAATTTGTCCTATGTGTCGAAAGATGGTATGGAACTGCGTTAAATCCACTTGAATGAAATCCTCGACAATCTGATAGCAAGCAATCCATGCATCTAACCATTTATTCACTTTATTGATACTAAACTGGAAACTACCACTTCGCCCGTGCTGATCGATGGGTCTTTCCATCATAAAAAAGTATGACGTATCTACTTTACTTTTTAATGTGGCTCCTGTATGCATGGAGTTGGCAGGATAGCCAAGGGGCTCCGCCGCCACCCTCTTTCCCCCTCCGAACCCAAGCGCCCACGTTCCGTCAAAATTGTTCCACCAAAGCAGTGCCCTGCATTGACGACTGCTCGTTTCTGTGCGTCGAGAAGGACGCGAAATGCGTCGGGGGGAAATGCGAGGTCGGCTTGGAGACGGTCCCCTGCAACGAGGAAACGGGTGGGGTGTTGATGATGGTCCAAGACCCTTACCCCCACTGGTCGTGCATTTGTACAGAATCTCGTTTTTTCGGAGGAGAAAAATGCGACACGCTGAATCCGGACGTGTGCGAACATGGAATGTTCATGTATCGCAATCGCAATCAATACACCTGTCTGTGTCTGTGGCCCTACACCCTGCTGACCATCGGGAGTAAACCCCACTGCATAGAAGAGAAACTGTTGGCTTTCCGGGACGAGAGCATGGCGGTGGACGAGTGGATACCGTACCAAGGTGTGGTTTAAAAAAAAAAAAAAAAAAAAATTTTTTTTTTTTTTTGTTTTATAAATTAAATTTTAAATCTATTATTTTAATTATGTTGGATATTGTACGGATAGCAGATACCGTTAAAGAACACCATTTGAAACTTTTTTATTCTTATAATAAACCGGATGAAACTAACAATTTCAGCCGAGAGTGGATAAACTTGCTTCAACACTATATAAAGTCAAATAAATTTATTGCATTTGATCCTCCTATACCAATATTAAGTCGTCTTGTTCCGCGAGCTATAGCAGTTATCCTGGTACCCTTTCCCAATACAAAAATATATGGTGGATTGCACATCTCTGTATTTCCTTATTATCCATTCCGAATAAAATATGAACATAAAGATGAATGTTGTAAATTGGGTTGGGATTTTTTTTTAAATACTTGGACTTAACAGGTATTCGAATAATATGTATATATCAAATGATGCGATTTCAGGAAAAGAAAATCGTTTCTGAATTGCAGGAAAAATATTCAGATATACAAATATATGGCCGTGGATCCTATGATTCTTTCAAACAAAGAGTGTTCAATTTAACGACTGCGTCACGTGGTTCAAAATATCGATCTCATCTGAAAGTGTCGTCGGATAACTTTTCACGATAGGTGGGTCTCGGATCCATTCCATAAGGTATTGATAATGTAAAATTTCTTTTTTCATAAAAGTATCTAATTGAACTGCTGGAATATATGTGTCATCGGAAGAAGCTATGTATCGGTAGAGTATGTCTTTATCTACCAAAACAAATACATTCTGTGGGAAAATACGTATCAGTAAATATTCGTTCCACTTCCAAATTAGCACATATCGTTTGTGCCACGGGCGCCCTGAAATAAATTCTAAATTGAAAGTTAAGAATAAAAGACAGAGTATGGTGAAGAACCAATACATTTCTTTGATTTTGTTCCTACTCGTACTTGTAACTTTTATAAATTTATATTATAAACCAAATATAACAAATGAAAAACATTTCGGTACATGGTTTCAAAGGATTATTAACCCTATTACTAAATTTAATTGTCCATTACAAGGTTTCAAGTGCCCAACCGATGAACCATGCGATTGTGAAGAATACTGCAACAATGGCAAAGAGTTAGTTCCTTTTCAAATCTTGGATAAGGATAAACGTATTTTTGTGATGAATCAGAAATTAACACCAGGGACTTATTGTTTACCGAAAGGTGTCGGGAAATGTAACCTGAAAACATCGTACCACGTTTTTTCACTTGCCGGGTGGTCGTGTCTAAGTATTAACGATGACGTCTTTAAAGGGGATAAAAAACAAGCGTGTAAGAGTGAAGAGGCTCAAAACAATAATTTAAATGTATTGTACGATTACCTTAAAAACGAAACGGCTGGAGACAATATAGAGAATTATTACGAAATGGTGGGAAATCAATTGAGATATCGTTGTAAATGTGGATCGAAATCTTTGGATGCAACGAAAATGATATCTGTTTTTCCATTTGTCTGCTCCGTTGACTACTGCTTGCGAGAAATACCCAATCCTACTTCCAATATGGGTTGGGATGGGGAGAAATGCAACTGTACGATCTATCCTCAACTCAGCCCAACATCCCCCTGTTTAATGGAAATATCCGGAATGAAGGATAATGTGTTGAACGGCCGGGTGGATTGTATGCATGCTAAATCTTTTGTTAAGCAAGCTTTATTTTGTCCCTCCAATGATTCTATATTAAAGTTTCAAACACATGTAATGGGTGGGGAGGATCCCAAAGAATTTGTACAAATGTTAATTAATAAAAAATTCATTTAATACAATTACAATAAAATTTCAAAGGGATTGGTATCCCAGAAATCATCAAAAATACTGTCAAAAAAGTCCTTTCTATCTAAAACTCCTTTAAAAGTGTTATACACAGTGTCCAAAACAATAGAGTGATCATCAAATTTCGACATACATCTTGTAGCATATCTCCCGGTATAGATTAACATTTCCAAAACCAGTTCTTGATACCGGTCATCTCCAAACTTGACTCCCTTCAACATCTTAGCAAGGCGGTTTGATACATATCCATTGTCTGCATATTTCTCCAAGGTAACGCGCAATTGGGGGCCGACATCTTCTATTTTGCGAGGCGTCGCTACTCTACCCGGACCCTTGTACAGATCAAAATATTTTTCCAATACGTCGCGTATGGAGCGTTGCATACACAGCGTCTTGTCATCCAAATCCGGCTCGTTGACGTCCCCCAGTCTCCAGTTGGCAAGATAAACACAGTGCCCCAAAAGATAGCGAAACATTTTTTCAAAATTATTATAATAGTCTATGATCTTCATCATCGTTCAGATTTATCTGATTAAACTGATAAGATTGTCTCACACAATTTATAATTAAAAAAAAAAAAAAAAAAAAATTTTTTTTTTTTTTTTTTTTTTTTTTTAATCATTACTTATTGAATATCTTGTATCAAAATTATACAAAATTATCTCTTTTTTAACATTATATAATTCATATCTCTCGTATCGGTTATAAAACGGATTATATTTATTACTGTACCATTCTTCTTCTGCATCTTTGCTCTCTTTAAAAAAAGTTTTAATAGATAATTTCTCGTTTTGATTATATAACGACTGATAAGTATCATAAGATAAATGATTGTTTATTATCGTATAAATGTACGATTTGTATTCATCCCAATACCCTTCCATAGGTAAAACTTTATACGTTCCTTTTGTACAGAGGCATTGCCCTTTGTAAATGCATTTTTTAGTTATTATCTTTTCATCTTTCCACCATCTCATTTTGTGATGGGCTGCGTTGTTATTGTATACAATACATTCTTTTTCAAAATGGTAAATCTTGGGGAAGTTATCACACTCTCTAAAAATAGATTCCATTGGGTGATAACTATGACTAGCAGGCCAACGGAGAGTCTTTGAAAAATTGTCTACAACAACAGTGGTATCAGGATATACAGAATAAAATTTGAAAGTTTTCAATTTTATTAACCGGAAAGTATAATTTTTGAAATGTATTGTGGAGGTAATCATCAAAATAAATCCAACGGATTTTTTCTTCTATTGTTCTTTTCATATAATATCTTTCACTATTAACTTTTATCAGATCTTCTAGAGACGGATGGGTTTCTTCTAAATCGTTAATGTTTAAATATTGAAAATAACGTAGGGACAAAGTTGCATTTTTTTCATCTACGAATACATAACACAAATCATTACGAGAATCCAGATAAAAACCTGGTTTTATGATGCGTATTGTTTCTATAAATCCGAAAAATTCATCACAAGGAATTGACCAACAATTAGGATCTGATAACAATTCATGGAAATCGGGTGACTCTAATAACGTTAATTTATCAGAAAGGGAAATGTAGTTTTTAAATAAATGTACCAATATATCATAGGGTAAATTTAAAAGACTAAATGACATATTGAAACATTTTTTACCAAATAAATGAATGTTAAAATAAGAAATTTATTTAAAAAAAAAAAAAAATTTTTTTTTTTTTTTTTTTCAAGTAAGTCTGGCTTTAAAAAAAAAAAAAAAAAAAAAAAATTTTTTTTTTTTTTTTTTTTTTTTTTCAAGTAAGTCTGGCTTAAAAAAAAAAAAAAAAAAAAAAAAAAAAAAAAATTTTTTTTTTTTTTTTTTCAAGTAAGTCTGGCTTAAAAAATTTTTTTTTTTCAAGTAAGTCTGGCTTAAAAAAAAAAAAAAAAAATTTTTTTTTTTTTTTTTCAAGTAAGTCTGGCTAAAAAAAAAAAAAAATTTTTTTTTTTTTTTTTTTTTTTTTTTTTTTTTTTTTAAATTGTTGTTCGGTACCCTCACTCCGTGAGTTTCCACATTTAGGTACTGGAGGATGCGCGACGCTGTCACAGGTGCCTCCCAACCATTCCATCCCAAGATATTAATAGTTAACAGACTCTGAGTAACTTATAAAACAGTTGTGGTTGATTCTCTATTACCTTTTATTTGCAAAGATTTTCTATTATCTAAGATTTGTTTGGTGGTAGATATAGATGGGTTTCCTATTGATCATTTCTTTGTCACGAGAGAATTTGGATACGAATCCCTCATTGATGGTACAAACGACTCACACAGGTACAATTTAAAAATGAAAAAGAAATATAGAGAGAGTGAGCCGAGAATTTGGACAAGCAAAGTGCATGGTTCACCCTTTACAATCGTTCGCCAAGATGTAGATGTGGAGAATTTTGACATAAAAAAGTTATACGATGACATAAAGAAGTTATACGAATTACATAAGACCGAAGACAAACCGTTTGTAGCCTATAGAGGGGATCAAAGGATTGAAGGAATGTTCAAATATCTACAAATACAGGTGATAAATCTCGAAAACTTTGGATGTCCAGAGTTTAAATGTTTACCAATGCCAGAAACAGAGAAATGTGATTACCATACCAGTCATATTGATAAAAATTCTTTTTGTCCTAAAGAAAGATGTGCTGCTTATGCCAACTGGATAAGAGAAAAGATTCCAAAAATTACTGTATCCAAAGATAAAAAGTGGATAAGTTTTGGTTGATGGAGATGAAGGATTGTTTATGTAAATTGGATTACACAACAGTTAAATATTTAAAATGTAACTTATGTTTTAAATAAAAAGTATATTTTAAAACTAAATATTTATTCTATGTATTTAAAAGACTGACATATTTTCACTATCAATACTTCAAAAAAAAAAAAAAAATTTTTTTTTTTTTTTTTTTAAATTTAATTATATAGCTGGTTTCCGTAGATCTTTTCTATCACACTCTAGATAACTTATCAAACAGTAATAGCTGTTTCTCAACATGAGTCAAGAATTCGAGATGGGAAGCAATTGAAGATTCTTAACGATATGACGAGGTGGTCTTTGCTTTACTTACACCGGTTGTCATCGTCGTTAAGACTGTCAGTGTATGGTGTTAATTTTGAATTTCCTACACTGACAGTCTTAATAGCGATTATATAACCGCATATCGTCAGGTTGACAAAGTGTACTACAGAGAAAAGTCTACTTGTAATGAAGATTTTGGGTTACCATCGACGTTAAGACATTCAGTGTTTGGATATTGATTATGAATTTCATACACTGAAAGTCTTAATAGCGATTGTATAACCACATTCCATCTGATCAGTCAAGATGACATGTTTTACACTATAGATTCTATTCTTTTAACGTATAATGAAGAGTAAGCTGTTTCAAATTTTTTCTTATTGCTCCAGGAAATGGATAATTGTTTAGCAATCGCAAATGCCCACCACTCATTTATAAAATTTTTTTTACTCACGAGTAATTTTATCCTGTAAATGAGGATTACAATATTCAATACAATTAACATTATTACATATATGTAAAGACTTACAAATATTCTACGATAAACACTACACAAAGGCAAAAGACAACTAAATCTGCCATCGGTAGATCCGCTAGTTTGATAATAACGCACAAAACAGGTTCCTTTATCTGGAAACATTTTATTAATTACTTTCCATGACCAATTAAATTGACTCCAAAGATGATTGAAGAAAATATCGGTAACATATAACATCCAAAATGTATAGACTATGTAGAATAGTTCTAGTCCCCATGTTTTAAAATACATAAAGTCTCCTTTAGAATTGTGAATGAATTCGATTGTTTCATCAGGTTTGTGTATGAGATTTTCCAGACATTGGAGATAATTTCCAAAAAATTTTTTCCATATAAAAAAAGGAAGATAGAAAGCGAATGCAAGAAATAAAAGGTAAATGGATACCCATTGGTAATAATCGTGGTAAATGATATTTTCTCCCATTGTCATTGTACCGTTAATGAAGCATAGAGTATTAATAAAATTGGGTGATATGCTTCTCACTTCATTGGTTTGACATATTATATTTTCATCAAATAAAATGCGAATCATATTAAAAGTTGTATAAAGTAAAAGAAGGTTGCGGAAATATTTTTGTTGAAAGTCGATTAGAAAACTATAGCTGCGAGTCGATGGAAATTTTATGAGTTGTAAAAAGGCATTCATTGTTCCTATTGTTTTTTATTTGAGATAAAAATTGTAAAAAAAACAATTTTGAAATAAAACAGATATAACTTACAGTTCATTAAAAATTTTATTGTAACATAATTTTACATTATTTTCACACCAATATTCACAAAATTATCATCGTCAAATCTACAATATTAAATCTTGATCCTTCAATCTGTAGAATAACCTGAATCAGTATCATTTATATCCTCCACTATCCTTATTCTTCCTTGTTGGATTTCCTGTAAAAATATCTGGTCTTCATATGATAAACTATTCAAACATATGGGGCATTCATATGGATGGCGTTCAAAATACCTTACCATACATGCTTGATGAAAAACATGTTCACAATCTAACCTATAATTTGATCTTGGATAATTTATAAGTCTATTGCAAATTAAACACCTGTCCATTACTTTAATCTTCTACATTAAATGTCCCAAGTTCATTTATTTTTTGTCTCGCTTCATCACAATATTTTAACACACTTTTATCATGATGTAAAGCCCAATACCGCACTTTTGATCGAAATTCTTTAACAATTTGAAATAATTTATTCGAATTATGTTTTTCGTCATACATACTTACATCTAGTAATCCAAAATATTTATCAATCACCATAAAAATATATGAAAAAGAATAGTGCAGCCAAGCTTTGGATAACAAATGCATTTTAGAAACCAAATCTTTTGTGTAATTTTCTACTGTTGTAATTGCTAAAGGTATATTCAGGTTATCCAACAAAGCATCATTAAGAGATTTTTGCATATTTGTAAAATTTATATTATCAGTATTCCCTTCAATTTTCGCTTCATCTAAATATAATTTAATTGTAACCAAATGTTTCATAAATACATTGTAAGATTTTTGGGCAGAAATTAATTCTTCTTCATTAAATTCCATTGGTTTGTTATACGGATGTTTCAAAAACATATATCGAATAGCTAATGGAGAATAACTCTTCGAAATTAAATCATCCACGGTTGTAAAATTTTTTAAACTCTTAGACATTTTTTTCCCTCTAATTTGAAGATGTCCTGTATATAAACAAAAATGTATCCATTTACGAGTATTGAAATAAGTACAACCTAGGGTTATTTCATTTTCATGGTGAGGAAACATTAAATCAATGCCCCCCAAATGAATATCTATAGAATCGTTGAAAAAATGAGCCGCCAGTGCTGCACATTCTGAATGCCATCCAGGCATACTGTCACGTTGCAATCCTTTATCATCAATCCAATTTTTTGATTTCCACAAAACGAAATCTCTTGGATTTTTTCCCATGAATTCGACTTGATGGTCTCGCTTTTCCAGATGGGGGAAAACACATTGTTTGGAAGATTGAGCAGAATTAAATAAGACATCATTACCAAAAGTATAGGAAAAATCTTTTAAACCCTTCAATGTAAAATCAGATATGATTTGAAGATAATCAGTAACCCTGGGTGTATGATTTGGCCTGATAATGTTTAATGTATCCATGGTTTCAAAAAATATCTTTTCGTATTTATCGGCAATTTTCAAACCTCCTCTTTCTATAATCTTATCATCTAAGTTTGTTATATTCATTACCATGGTTACTGAGTGATTTAAATGATGAGTTAGAATTCTTTTAAGACAATCCGCAAAAATGTAGGTTCGAGCATGTCCGAGATGAGGTAAGTCATAGACGGTAGGTCCACAAACATATAGCTTGACATGATGGTCTTCTTGGGGTTGAAATCTTTCCTTTGAATTTGTTAAATAGTTGAACAATTCCATTGTTTCTTTTTCTGAAAGCACAAATAAGGTTTTTCTTTGAAAAAAGAGCTAATCATTCCACCCAAGAATGAAAAGAGTAGACCCAAACATCTATATATGATTTAAAAAAAAAAAAAAAAAAAAAAAAAAAAAAAAAAAAAAAATTTTTTTTTTTTTTTTTTTTCAACTTATAAATGGTCCCCCAAGCTCCTCCATTCCCTTCTGCTAGTGGTTCAACCCATCTCAGCTGTCTCCGCCCTTTCTCTGTTTATAAGAGATGCAGAGGACCGCACTTGCTCAGTCAACGGCCGCCGCCCGCTGCTTCAGTGGAGTGAAAATGGAGCGTTGCGCACGGCGTCCTAAAACCAGTGGAATGAAAATGGATAAGAGCAAATTGTGCAAGGGTCGTCGCGCACGGCCGCGTCCTCAAACCAGCAGTGAAGACATCGAATTACCCAAACTGAAAACGCATGGCTGTTATCGCCACACCAAGACGGCAGCGGTCCTGGCTGTGTCACGTTTAGGATTTGCTTTATCGAATGGTGTGGAGACCGTCTTTTATGACGACGACGGCGTCACTGATTACAAGATCCTAAGTGCCACCCTCAAAAAAATGGGAGTAAAAATATTGGACTTGGTCGATGAATATACATTCTATAAATGGCTGATTCTAAAAAGAAAAGATGATAGTGTGAACAACATAAAGTGTGAACTTATGAAACCTTTTCAACTTTCAAAATGTATCTATTGCAAGGAGAAAAACTGCCACAAATGGAGAGCAGCGGCAGCGTTTACTCATTTGTACAGTTTGCCTTTCGACCCCATGCCCCATGGTGTTTTTGTGAAGCAACTGTAAAAAGTGAAACTTTCAAAATGTGCAAGGCAAATGGAGAGCAGCGGTCCTGGCTGTGTCACGTTTAGGATTTGCTTTATCGAATGGTGTGGCCCTCAAAAAAATGGGACTTGGTAGATGATTGTGTATAAATGGCTGATTCTAAAAAGAAAAGGTGTCAACAACATAAAATGTGAACTTATGAAACCTTTCGCTACAAATGGAGAGCAACGGCAGCATCCCTTTCGACCCATGGTGTTTTTATGAAGCAACTGTAAAAAGTGATCTATGCATATACTATGGATATATTATTATTGTGAAACAAGAACAACATAAAATGTGAACTTATGGAAACCTTTTGAACTTTCAAAATGCTACAAATGGAGAGTTGTGAAGCAACTGTAAAAAGTGAACTTGTGTAATATAGATTATGTAAGTAATTGTAAAAATAAATTTTTTTTTTCTTTTAAATTGATTTCTTTTTTCATTACACACAATTAATTATGATGTTTTTAAAAGACCAATTAATTTAGAAAGTAAAAATTTTTAATGAAATAAAATTGTTTGAATGACAATAAAAATAACATTTGAATAATCATAAAATGAGATGGTAATGATTTTACAATGATCTCCGGGAACGCCGTCGCACCTTTTCCAATTCTTTTTTGAGATTCTCGTTTTCTGTTTTATATTCTTCGAGTAGATTAAACATTTCTTTATGATCAAACACATACACATTGAGTTTTTGTAAGAGTTCATCTACCCTTTGATAGTTTTTCAATGGGGCGTCGTCACCTTTCATAAAATACATTTTTTCATTTTCAACAAAAAGAAAATGTTTCGTCTTCTTGTTCACGGGTCTGTAATGTCTGGAAACAGGTAAAACAAAATCGTTTCGCACGTTCAGGTGATGGGCCATATGAGTTGTGTCCACTTTCCAACGTTCCCCTTCTTGCACGACATGAAGATATTTTTCTTTTAAATTCAGCTCCTCCCAGATGTGTCGGAGGTAGATGTTAAATCCATTCCGATACACACTCGACAAAATCCAGAAGGTAGTAGACGGTAACATGCGATGTATGTAATAATTGGCCGGCTTTTTACAGTAATCTCCATAAAACCGACACACACCTTCTCTTCGGCTGATCGAGTACAAGATTTGAATCAACTCGTGCGAAAAGTGAATGGAACTGTATTGTACGCTCCCCCCTGAATTTTCTGCATATTCCTTTAAGAAAGACATTTTAGAGATCACGATAATGAAATGTTTATGTCCTTTGAAATTTAAGTTGTCGCACCAACACCAAAAGGGTAAGAAGTGACACTTTTCTTGGGTGGTGATTGTTGTTATAAAATCGATATAATCCTCGAAACAAACTGAAACATGAAACCAATACATGTCATGACACTGTTCGAACATTCGGACACAACGGGCCGCCAGGTCTAGATTGGGGTCTTCGAAGGGTGGCAGATCGTTCACGCCGTCTAACCAGGATTGGTCCCACTCGATAGGGTCTTGGATGTACGATTTACGCTTTAAATATTTACCTTCAAATAGTTCGCAATACCTGGACCAGTTCAAGGTTTCTAGTAGAATGAGACAGTCGGTAGGCTCTACAGCACACCGACAGTAGGGACATTTGGGTGTCAGGCCACCTTTCAACCAAGTCCATAAGCACTGGGTGTGAAATCGATGGTGACAGGCAGCGAGGGAAAAGGCATCCTCGCTGGGGATCACATCCAGGCACACGGAGCATTCGTCCGTGGAGGTCGTGGCTTTCAGACGGCTGCTCGCTGCTTCCGGACTGCGGCATATGGAGCAGGGAGTTTTGGGGGGAAGGACCACAGGAAATGGCTTGTACCACATACATAATTGAAGGTTCATGAGGTTCATGACGACGGATGCCCGGAGACTGCGAAACTGCGAAGGCACCTAGTTGCACTCAACTGCCCGGAGAAAGCGGGGTACAATATTTATATTTAAAAAAAAAAATAAATAAATAAAAAATTTTTTTTTTTTTTTTTTATGACCAGTCTTACCCTTTGATACATACTGACAAATGATGAGTTTTCAATTTTTTCTATTACCTAATGAAATAAAATTGAAAATACTCAATTACCTTCCTGTTTACGAAAAATGTAAATTATTTTCTGTAACTGAATTCAGAGATTTGGTAGCCTATCCTCCATTATGGTGTAACAAAGCGTGCTATAATCTATATCGAAAGACGCTTGAAATACAAATCTACCAATCTATACTTATTAGAACTGATTTTGTTTCAGTAAACATTTTTATTTATTTGCTTAAAAGCGATTTTGATATCTTGTATTCTGATCATTGGTATTTACATCCAATCAATGAACATGAAGAAAAATTTATCGTCACTATGAAAACTAATTTTGATGAATTTATACCAGAATATGCTGCTATTGCTACCCAGTACGTGAAATCATTTGCGACTCCATTCTATGTTGAATCTATTCTACTAAGTACAGCAAATGTGTATGGTTTACTATTTCCCCATATTGTCTATCCATTTTTTCTAAACATGAAGGGTGAAAAACAATGGATTCGGTTTATGATCTCTTGTGAATTTATTCGGCAATTATACAATTTAATTGAAGCTGATAAATCAAGTTTTAAAACTAAATATTTATTCCATTTATTTAAAATACTGACATTTGAGTACGACCAATGGGTCAATAATAATCAGGGTGGATGGGAACGTATAAAAGAGTGGCGGAATGAAGTATTCAAAAGAAACGATATTTTCACTGTTAGTACTCATTAAATTACTCATTTAAAAAAAAAAAAAAAAAAAAAATTTTTTTTTTTTTTTTTTTTTTTCAAGTGGGTGTGACTAAAAAAAAAAAAAAAAAAAATTTTTTTTTTTTTTTTTTTTTTTAAATATATGGATGGTTATCGTGTTGGGGTTATCAGAAGTCTTTGGGTAACTTATCCAACAGTAATGGCTGTTTCTCTATCTAATATTTGTTTGGTGGTAGATATGGATGGTTTTCCTCTTTACCATTTCTTTGTCACAAGAGAATTTGGATACGAATCTCTTACTGATGGTACAAACGACTCACAGAGGTACGATCTGGGGCAATTGCAAGAGACATTATTTGAAAAGCCATTAGAAGGTATCAAGGAATTTGTAGAAGAGGCTGACATGGAAAAGGAATACGAAGAGCATGGATCAGAAATTCGAGAAAAAATTCGAAAGCAGTTTTTTGGGAAGGAATTGGAGAATATTAAGAATATGACAAGTAAAGTGCATGGTTTACCATTTACCCCTGTGGAGAGGGAGGTAGTCGAGAAATATAAGAAAATGGAATCAGATGTAAAAAAGTTGTACGAATTGTATAAGACCAAGGACAAACTGTTTGTAGCCTATAAAGGAGGTAAATGGATTGCACGATTGCTGAATTTTTTAGAAATACCCGCAATAAATCTCGAAATGTTTGGATGTCCCAAGTTTAAATGTTTGCCAATGTCAGAAAGAAAAAAATGTGATTACCACGGTGAAAATTTTTCTTGCCCCAAAGAAAAATGTGCTGCTTATGCCAACTGGATTAAAGAACAGTTGATAGAAGTTCAAAAAGTTACTCTGTCCAAAATTTGTTTAATGATTGACATGGATGGATTTCTATTGAGACAGTGTCACTTTATAACTCGAGAGTTTGGATACGCATCACTGATCGATGGAACAAATGATTCTCGAAGATATAATTTGAAGTGTTTTAAAAAAATGCTCAATCCAGCAGACTGGGAGTTTGCAAAAAAATGTGAAAATAGCATACATGGCTTATCATTCGCAATCTGTCCCAATGAACCAGTGGAGGATATCTCAACTTTGGAACCTTATATCGAGGAACTGTATAATTCGTGTAAGACAACTGATAAATGGATTGTAGCCTATAAGGGAAATGGAGGGATCAAGAAAATATTGGATCGGTTGCTGATACCTTCAGTAAATTTAGATAAGTTTAAGTGTCCCAACTTCAAGAACTTGCCATTGTCAAAGGTAGAAAATTGTGGTTTCCATTCAAAATGCAGTGACAAAGAATTTGCTTGTCCAAAACAAAAATGTATTACTTATGCAAATTGGATTATGCAACAGTTAAATAAAATGTAACTCATGTCTTGAATAAAAATTGCATTTATTAGTACAACTGGACTGGTTTTACGTCGTCATCAGTAAAAAAAAAAAAAAAAAAAAATTTTTTTTTTTTTTTTTTTTTTTTTTTTTTTACTTTTCTATATACACACGAGGATAAAATTCATCCCCAGTCCATTTTTTAGCATAATAGGGTATAAATTTTTCATCATCAATTTTTCGTAATGCAATTTTTTCCTTGTTTGGAAATTGTACATACCTTAAATAAAACTCATCCCCGTTAGCTTTTTTCGGGTAAATCTCAGTGCCTTTATCCCGAGCATAAGTAAATTTGTTCAGGGGGACATCATTTTTCATAATGTCTTTACAGTACCATTGTTTACCTTCACTGTTTGTGGGGTAGTCCTTTCTACCATTTTTATCTGGTAGATAGCATTGATCCCCTGTCTCAGGATCAATTGGAAACTGTATTTCACCTGTTTTTAAATTTTCTGGATATACTGGGTATCCCCGGGCCTTATCGTAAATGTAGTACGCTGTAGTACCATCTGCCTCCAGAGCAGGATATTCCACATCTTCCCTTTCATTATTTCTAAAACTGGCTTTGTAAGCATATTTCTCGGTGTCGTCCACTTCAAAATACACCTCCTTTTTAAGTTCGTCTTTTGCATAATATGTTCCGAACCCCCCCATTCCTTTACAATAACCGTTTCCGTAATATTCTCTAAATGGGAGCTCCGGTTCCTCTTCTTCTTCAAGGTCTTTGTCATCCCCCCCATTGCCTTCTTCGTCATCGATCTCCCCTCCTTGGCCACCGCCCGCGTTACCTCCTTGGCCATCGCCCGCGTTACCTCCTTGGCCATCGCCCGCGTTACCTCCTTGGCCATCGCCCGCGTTACCTCCTTGGCCATCGCCCGCGTTACCTCCTTGGCCATCGCCCGCGTTACCTCCTTGGCCATTCACCTCGGATGGACCCGGGTCCTCGGACGGACCCGGGAGATTCTCGTCCTTGGGTGGACCCGGGGGAACGTGGCCCGCCTCGGATGAATTCTGACCCGCCCCAGGGGGAACGGGGTCAACCTTCTCGGATGAATTCACTTGACCCCCCCAGGGGGAACCTTCTTCTCCTCCTCCTCGGATGGCTTCTGAACTTGACCCGCCCCAGGGGGAACGGGGTCAACCTTCTTCTCCTCCTCCTCGGATGGCTTCTGAAGTTTTGCAAGTTTAGGCTTTTTACCTTTAACTGTTGTAGAGGATTTTTCAGTTGAAGTACGCTTCCGTTTGACAGCTTTATCGGAATCCATCAGTCTTTATATATATATATATATATATATATATGAGAAAAGGTAGAAGGATGTTGTTTGTAATCCTGTGGTTTTTTATGTTATTTTTTTGTTGGAATCATGTAGTGTACAGAAGTTATGCCAAACTGACATGGAGTACACTATACAAGGACATGGAACCTATAGAATGGCGTAATTATGAAATTGATCAAAAAATAAATAATTTTACACAATGGATGTAAAAAAAAAAAAAAAAAAAAAAAAGTGAAATAACACTTTCTCTTTTATTTAAAAAGACATCTTCTCATCACCCCACATAAAATTTATTCACTATTTCAAAGAGATATTCTTCTGTATCGTTCACGCATTTTTCCAGTAGAGCATCTTTTGATATGATTTCATCTGTTGGATTTCTTTTTTTAATGAGCATCTCCAAATCTAAATTCACATAGTCTGTATATATGGATAGTAATTGGCTTTCGCGCATTTCATCTTTATTGATTCTTTGAAGAATTTTAAATTTTTGTTTCAATTCCTTTTGCATTTCCTCGTTCGTGGGAATATGTTTTTGAATCTGTTCCCATTTTAATGAAAAGTATTTTTTGTATAACACCAAAAATAAGTTTTGCATTTCTACATGGGACCAACCATCATTCAATTTAATTTTTTTCTCTTCGGATTGTGAATAAACTTCCGTATGCGGTCTTTTTTGTAATTTTAATTTTATTTTTTTCAACAAGTCTTCTTTGGGAGTGCATTTGTCAATTTGTAATGCATTCAACCACTCATTGTATAAATGTTCCCATTCTTGTATTTTCAGCATTTTAACTGCAGCAACAAATGCATCCGTGGGTGTTTCATTATCTAAATTTAATTCCTGAAGCCATTGTAAATAAGTTGACTCCCAAACCAATTGTTTCTGATCGTAATATTTTTTGAAATGTTCATCCATTGTGTTTGGAAGGCTACCTTTGGGTATATCTCCAAAAATTTTTTTCAATACCTCATCAATTCGTTTGACGACTTTATTATGGGTAATGTCCGTTAATTTAAAATAAACTTTCATTTGATTACTTTCGGTAAGAGCTTTTTGATATTTCTTCATTCTCTCACTTTCTAGTATGTCCGTAAATAGGGTATTTTCATTGAGAGAGACATTAAAATGTTGAGCCAATCTCTCTAATTGTTTTACTTTCGTCATTAGCGTTATTTTTTTGGGTGCTTTTCGAGTAAGGGGTACAGTCTTGGTACCATATTTTTCTAATACATTTTGCATCCAGGTCACTTCGTCTTGCGCTATATCTGGATCCATCTGTCGTTGAAGATTCATTACAAATTCTTTAGACTTGACCAAGTTATCGATATGTAATAGGAACCAATTGTCTTGGTCTGCAAATTGAGGTGTAAACTTCATCATATTATGGTGCAAGTTTTTCACAAGATCGTCTGGAGTCACATCAGGAGTGATCAGACTTTCATAAAATTGTTTAAACAAAAGATATTCTTTTAGCAATTCCTGTTTCCAGCAAATTTTGTTCTGGGTCTTGATATTGGGAGTAGCAGACATTAAATCATTTATTATCCCATTGTTCTCCAACGACTGCCGAAGTAATTCGATCACGTCGTCTAACCACATATTATTTGATTCAGAAGGGTTTACAAATTGCTGTAACAAACGTAATTGGTCCAAAAAATGAGCTTGATTAAAATTTCTAAAATATGAAGTAAGATTTTGAAAAAACTGTTTATCTTTAGTTAATTTAGGTAGAAATTCATCAAACCATTCAGGATTTTTACTTAAATGTTCGCCTCCTGCGTAAATTGCAGCCTCTCGTAAAGCAATCAATTTTTCAATAACTGTTTCATGAAAGTTATCCAGAGTCACTCTCCATTGAAGATGGTCTTCCATAAGGGTGAAATAATGCAAAATTTTTTGGTGCATTTCCTCATATTTTTTACAATAATCTATTACATAATTTATAACATTTTCCTTCCTTGGTATAGAAAGAGCATTGGCAATGGCATCGAATTGAGAGGGGTTGGTATCATTGAATGATTCGATGACTACTTGGGCAAAGGATTCGGGTCGAACGTCCACTAAATGGAGCTTCCTTTCGATTTCTTTGCATTGTTTCTCAACTAAATTTAACAATGATTGATTGTCTTTCAGTTCCCCTATCACATAGTCTTCCCATCCCACTTGATTGGGAAAGGTATCATGTAAATAGTCTAATATTTTTTTATCCGCTCGTATTTTTTGATACAATTCACTTTCTCGAGTAAGACAATCTAGGTAAGTTTTTTGTGCATTCTCCAACTCCGTTTGTAACTGTTCGATTTTACTATTCATGGGTTGCAGCACAGGGTCTTCTTCGGGTTCCACTGAATTGAGCTCCATTGCGATTTCTTGACATCGTTTCCCCACTCGAGTAAGACAATCTTCGTAATTTTTTTGTGCATTCTCCAACACCGTTTCTAAATGTAGGATTCTGTTATTAATGGGTTGCAGCACGTTACTGGAGTCTCCTTTGAACAATTCGATGAGTACTTCGGCAAAGGATTCGGGTCGAAGGTCCACTAAATAGAACTCCGTTTCGATTTCTTTACATTGTTCTCTAACTGAATTTAACAATGATTGGTTGTCTTTCAGTTTCCCGATAACGTAGTCCTCCCATCCCACTTGAGGGGGGAAAGTATGATGTAAATAGTCTAATATTTTTTGATTCGCTTTTTCTCGAGCAAGACAATCTCGGTAAGCTTTTTGTACCTTCTCCAGTTCCGTTTGTAACTGTATGATTTTAGATTGTTCTAAGCTATTAATTGCTTGCAAGGGTTGCACTTCTGAAATGACAACATTACCCGAGTCTTCTATAGATCCACTACTTTGTTGTAATTGCTGATACAAAGTTTCAATCATTCTATTTGCTTCTTGGCAATGCTGTTTTAAATGAACATTTTCAGCCCCGTACTGATTTATGGAATTCTCGAAAAAATTCCTTGTTAAAACGAGTGTATTTTGCAACTCTGAATTTTTTAAGTGGTAGGACTGGAGTAGACTGTTTGTTTGACAGAGTTGTGTCTGTAACTCTGTCTTATCCTTATTAACGACTCTTAAACTATTTTGATATTTTTCTAGTTTTTCTTGATATTCCTGTATTTTATGTTTATGCTTTTGAAGTGCCTCTTTACATTGATTTAGTTCAGTGTTACGTGTTTGAAGTTCGTTTTGAGATTTCGCGAGGTCAACTTTCAATGCTTGAAGGGTGTCCTGACATGTCGCGAGGTCATCCTTAGATGTTTGAAGGGTGTCCCGACATTTCGTGAGTTCATTGTCACAGACTCGAAGGGCGCCCTGACATTCCGCGAGGGCATTCTTAGATGCTCGAAGTTCCTCCCGACATTGCGCGAGGTCATCTTTACAGGCTTGAAGTTCGTCCTGACATTGCGTGAGGCGATCATCCCTATTCCATTGATTTTTATCCGATAATCTCTCCCTAGAACAAGCGTTTATTTGGCAAAGTTTTAATAAAAAATCTAGAAAACTTTTGCTCTGTAAAAAAAGACTCAAGTTATCTTCGATAATGGATTCACTTAAAAGGAAAGCTTGAGTCAAGTCATTCGTCAGTTCTTTTTTTAACGTATTGACAGTGGTATGGGCTATAACATCGTCTGGGTATTGCTTGGTTTTTAGGATGTGTTCGACAAGGGTTTTAAAAACCATCTTGTTTCCTCGCCGAAAAGTATTTTGGCTACATGGACCAGATCCATGTACAAAAACTTGTACTTTTCGGATGTTTGAATTTGCAACCAAGACAAAATCTCCATAATCTCCTTCTTTTTGATATGTAAACCGTAAACATAATATCTCAAACCAAATTTTTTCCAAGTGTCTTCATTTTTATAGAAAGGTAACCAACAGTTACAGATGACGGAATTGAAATCTCGGTAAGGTTCTTTCAGCTGAGTGACCACCATCGGTGAAACGTATTCCACTTGATGGTTTCGAGAGATCAAGAATAGAGTTCCCACAGGTTCTTCGTCGGTTAAAAGGACTTCACATTGATAGAAATCGGGAGGGGGTAAGACAGAAGGTTGCAGGTCGGATCGTTTTAAAATCATGTGGACTTCCCTGCCAAAATAAGCGGAAGGATTGGAGTAGGTGGTCTTGGTGAACGATTCGTTGCAAAGAGCGAATACAAAATGAGTCCACCTATTGAATTGTTTCAACCCGTCACCCGATCGTTTAAAGAACCTGAGATTGGCGACTTCCTGGAGGGTCAGGGCTCGTTTCTGTTCCTTCGCTTCAAATATACGGTAGAGGGTTTGAAAAGCAATTTCTCTTCGGCACTTCTCCATGATATGGGAAAGGGGATTATTTTTAGAAATGACAAAGAGGGTCGAAGCATGGAAATAACTATACAAAATTTTATGCGGAGTGAAGAGAGCCCGGAGTAAAGTTTCACAGGCCCCATCCGGGACACAGATGCCACCCGCCGTGCTGACACTTCCGATCTCGTATAACAAAAAATTTTTCCCTCGGTTAATGGACGGACACTTTCCCTGTATGACGAGGATACTGTTTTCCGGAGGGTCAATGGCTGTCGAATCTAGAAAATTGGATTTATACGTGACGATCGCGCGTTTAAAGCGTAGAGCCACGAAATGAAACCGTTTAAACTTATTTCCAAACACATCAATGTAATTGTTTAACTCTCTTTGTAAGAAGAGGACGTTCATGGTAAACTTGTTGTTTGTGATTTACAATCCCCCCTTTTATGTTAAAAAAAAAAAAAAAAAAATTTTTTTTTTTTTTTTTTTTTTTTTTTTTTTTTTTTTCACCAGGGGTGGATGCTGCTAAATTGAAAATTTTTCTGGATCAGCACGGTGTCGAGGAGAAAGTCGAACGTTTCGGCGGACAAAATATCGGTATAGTGATACCCGTCCAACGCATGCAACAAAATGACCCGCTTTTGACCGTCCACGATTCTTCCCCAGTAATCCACCTTCATATCGTGCGTGTTGGACATGGTTTTGTTGTACACGTAGCCCGGCAACCAAATGTTTTGCATTTGATACAAAGCGTTCAAAGAGGTTCTTCCGTGAGCCGACGCTTCCACCCCTTTCAATCCCGATTTAAACGAATTTCGAATGACGGTGCCGCTCTGCAAGCCAATTTGACCAAATAATTCTTGCACGTTTTCCGCGTTGCCTTTGGCTCCCGCCAGGATTTGGGTGGTGATGCAACAGGGGTGGGCCATGAAATCGCCTCCCTTCTGGAGGATGGCTTCGATGGTGTTCATTTCTTCCAAGGTGAGCGCAAAACACAGGTCGTTTTGGAGTCGATCCAAATAAAAGCGCCGCATCTCGTTAAAAGCTTGAAACGTCCTCTTCGATCCGTACAGCTCGCAGATGACGCGAAACGTTTTTTTCAAATCCCGCTGCTTGTAGGGTAAAAAATCGATGTCGTCGTAAAACAAATAATAGGCGACCAACATATCTTGGCTGGGACTGAGCTTCAGCCCCATCACGAAACTCTGCATTTCCCACTCCGGATTGAGGAGGGTGGCACATTCGGCCTGGGACAACAGGCTGGGCACGAGGTAAAGGTTCGCCTCGTCCCCATCGAAATCCCCGTTGATCGACTGTAGAATTTCGAGCGGCACCCCGAAACAATCGTACGGCCACCCACCCCCCTCCAAGGGCACCCGCAACCCGACGAAATTCTCGGGTTGCAAGGAAGGCATGCGATTCAGAATGACCCATTGCCCTCGGAGCTGAAATTTCTCCACAATGGAGTCGGGTATGCGGATTTCGTTGGGCTGGAGCGTGGCGTCGGGAACAATCATGCCGCGCATGGAATAGCGACACCGTTTGCCGAAGGCAATTTGCCGCATGAGCGTCGCCTTGCCACAGGACCTCGATTCCAGACTGCCGTAATTGAGGGGGGCCTCTTGCACCTGTTTGTAGAAGAGGGCCGCTTTCGAAGGCGGCTGGATGTGTTTTGTGCGGTAGGTCATGGGCATCCCCATCACGTACTTGAGGACTTTTTCGTAGACGAGGGTGGTGCGCATTTGCCAAAAAATGGGATCCTGCAACAGGAGAAAGTCTTGCTGCGTTTCGATTCGGTGTTTCTCGATGAGACGTTGCAACTGGGGCAAGAGGAAAGTGTAGCCCGGAGTGGCGATGGCAATGGAGTGGACCGGGTAACATTTCAATCGTTCGTTGAAATAAAATTGGTCGCAACACACGGTAAAGGATTTGATCTTCCGAAAGGAAAGGGTTTTCTCGCATTCGGAACAGACACGGGCAAAAGAGTTTTTCTTGCACCAGGCTTTCAAGAGTGTGAGAACCTCGGGGGGAGTGGCCTGCAGAGGACAATCTTTCAACTCCAACAAGTTGATGCGATACCGTACAATAGCCATGGGGGTGAGGAGAGAGAGGATTCCAAACCTTTAAAGAAAAAAAAAAAAAAAAAAAAAAAAAATTTTTTTTTTTTTTTTTAAATGTTAGTGTAAATGATCAAATCATTGGTATCATGTCTATCCGAGATGATTTTCGTAACCTACTCCGAAACTGTGTTCGTCTCGCCTCTCGTCAAGAGGCCAGCGAAGTCTTGGAGTTTAAATTTACCTGCTCTATTTTGAGAGAGCTTACAATATATTTTCAGAACCCCCTAACCGGATGAAAAGTAAACTGGATACAGTTGAAAAGGTGATTATCAGATTGGGTCTCAAATTGAGACTTATCTTACATTATAACCACGTTCGGTACTATCCTGATCTAAGAATTCTGTTGGGCGAGGAAAAGTTGCCACATCTCCATTGGAGTGATCAAGCTTGGCTCTTGAAATGTTTGATTGTTACAACCTATACTATCGTAGATTGTACAGAACAATTTAAAGTAGATATTTTCGATAAGGCTTTTGAAGTCTTGATGGAAAGGTTGGACTGTCAAGTATATATTAAATTTATCGAATCTAGCAACCGTAATCCGATGGGAAAAATCCAGATGACCAATAAAGATTGCGAAAGATTGCTATGTAGTATTTGTTTGAGCAGAAAGAGACAAATTGTTTTTGAAGCTTGTAAGCATTTCGTTTGTTGTAAAAGCTGTTCAAACCATCTTACAACGTGTCCAATTTGTCGATCACTTATTACTAATCGTATTACAGTATATCTATCTTGAAAAAAAAAAAAAAAAAAAAAAAATTTTTTTTTTTTGTGAGTGTAGCTTTAAAAAAAAAAAAAAAAATTTTTTTTTTTTTTTTTTTTTTACATTAGGAAGGTGGGTGACTTTTTATTTTAATAACCTAACCATTTCATACAAATGGCTCTAACATGATTTGTTCATATCATCGTTACTCATCTTCAAACGTAAAACCAACCCAATCCAATCTATCCAATACAGATTTCACATTTTTACCAGGTTTGCCAAAAGGATCCTTCTTGCAAGATAGATCACTTTCAATACAATCTATTAAACCACAATTTTCCATAAATTCTATCAATGCCTTGGATGCCGAATCGAATAAAGAATCACTTTTGAATTTGTTCGCACACTCCCCGATAAAACATCCGGTGACGATTAAACATTCCATGACCCAAGGTTGATAATTATTATGGCCTCGCCAATGGTGAGGTGTTAAAACTTTCTCATCCAAAATCCTTCGAAGTCTAGGGGATAGAGATGATAAATCGGAATCGACGATAACTTGTAATTTTTCTTTTAACTTGGGAATCGCATCTTTGAATTTGTGGACGTTGATACCCGTAGGCTTGATGAGGAATGGGATTTGAAAATAGACTTTGAGCATTCTTAAAATAGAAAGGCCAAATTGACGTTCCCTCGGTTTGAAATCCGGATCGTCTATATGATTCACCATGTGGACCAACATTTGATTACCCGTATCATCAAAATTTGCAAGATGAACACAATCTCGAAGTAGGTAATGAAAAATGTTCTTAACGGGATCAAAGTAATTCATGATCAAGGGTGTTTAATAATCAAGATTTTTTTTTCCAGAAGACAAAAACCTTTATTTAAAAAAAAAAAAAAAAAAAAAAAAAATTTTTTTTTTTTTTTTTTTTTTTTTTCAACTCAAAGGGGATGATATTCGATTCAGTGTCCGGCTTTCAAATCTGCCACCTCTCTCCGCATCTCCACCACTTGTCCCTGCAAAATCTTGTACTCGGATTCCAGTTTCCAATGCGCTTCCACGATCGGTCTCATGTCTCTCAAATAATTTTGAATTCGCGGCGGACATTTCATTCCGAACCGATTCATAAAAACAATTCCCTCTTTCGGCCTGCACTCTCAACCAATCCTCCACATTTTCCCGATCCAGATAAAGCCTTTTACCCCCCATCAAATAGAGAAAACGAGGCGTTGGGTTCTCCGTCGGAACCAATTCTCGCTTGAGAGGCAACACCCTCCCGCCTTCGAAAGCGTGAAAATATTTGATTTTTTGCCTATAGACCCCGTTTTCTTCGACCAACCGACCGTACGCCAACGTGGCCGGCGAGGCCCTCCGAAACATTTCCTGTTTCATCACCTCTTCGAGACCCCCGTCCCACTGCAATGCCAACGGTAACCGAAAGTCTTTCGGCAGCGTCCAAAAGATGTAAAAATGTTTCTCTTCCAAGGGAGCTTTTTTATATCGCTTGCCCCCGATCGTAAAATGACATCTAGACAGTCTCTTGCACAGGTAACCCATTGTATGGACCAGATGCAAGGCCGACACGATCTCTCGGTGTAGCTTAGAGGGATAACGAG
Source organism: Salticus scenicus (assembly GCA_963930645.1). Lineage (NCBI taxonomy): Eukaryota > Metazoa > Arthropoda > Arachnida > Araneae > Salticidae > Salticus > Salticus scenicus. The sequence continues at coordinate 270,991,326 of OZ005650.1, forward strand.
GACGGGGTCGGGTAGCCGGTTCGATTTTCGGCCACACCTGTTTCTCGAAAAGGCCTTTAGGGGAAACGACTATCATGTGTCGATGCTGCCGAAAATAGGGTAGCGCGTCCGGTCCGCCGTCACACCAGCACGAGAAGGGTAGAGTTGCGACCGCCCCTTTTTGCTCATCCATCGCCTCCAGGAAACTTTCAAACGCAGCGGCTTTAACTGTCACGTGAACCCAATCCGTAGAATCCTTGGTCCGGACGTATTTTCGAACATAAGAGGCTGCCATGTTCAAATTCTCGTCTTCGAAATAATCTACTTCGGAATCGGAGTCCATCCAATAAATGTCTTCGAATGCACGACGCGATAAAAGATGGCGGATATCCGGATGGTGGAAAAACGATCTCGGCACACATAAGGGACGGGCGTCCAGGACGCTGAGCTCGTCGGGCTCGTCCATCTCCACATCTGAGACTTGATCGGTCCTATCGATTCTCTTAACGGCTATAAATTTTCGAAAACATGTCAAGAAATGTCTCACGTTATGCTTTTTTTGTCCAGATTCCCACCCATAGTGTCCGTTACACCATACACAAGAAGTCTTCGTTTTGAATCCATGAGCTGTTACAGAATGCTTTTCGAACTGAATGGGTAATATTTCAACTTCGCAACGAGGACACTTGAAAGAATAAGGTTTGCTTTTCAAACCCATATAATAATCGTGTATATGTTTTGGAGCCATTGTTACAGAAAAAGTATCCAACCCTTTAAATAACTTGAAAAAAAAAAAAAAAAAAAAAAAAAATTTTTTTTTTTTTTTTTTTTTTTTTTTTTTTTTTTTACACGTCTTCATATTTGGACAGTCTCCGCTTCAGCTCAGCAATCTCGGCTTCATATTTCCGCTTCAGCTCAGCATTCTCGGCTTTCAACTGCATTATGACTTCATCCTGCAGTTTGTTGATCTTATCCTGCAACTTTCTGTTCTCATTCATCGACCGTTTATATTTCAGTTTGACGTGCACAATCTCTTCTTTCAGAGAGGACACTTCTCTTCGCAATTCCGATATTTTTCTATCCTTCTCGGCTTTCGTCTCTTCAATTTGTTTTTTGACCTGTCTTTTCAAGTCGGCCATCTCTCTCTGCAAAGTCTTGATCTCCGATTCCAGTTTCCAATTCGCTTCCACGATCGGCCTCGTGTCTCTCAAATAATTCTGGATTCGCGGCGGAGGCGTCCACCATTCGTCGCCGACCACTTCGTAGAAACAATTGCCTCTCTCGGCCTGAGCCTTCAACCAGTTTCCCTCTACCACTTTTTCTCGATCCAGATACAGTTTCTTACCTCCCATCAAACAGAGAAAACGAGCCGTCTCGCATCTTGTCGTGGGCACAAACTCTCGCTTGAGAGGCAGCACCTTCCCCCCTTGGAAAGCATGAAAATGTTTGATTTTTTGTTTATAGACCCCGTTTTCTTCGACCAGCCGACCGTACGCCAACTTGGCCGGCGAGGCCCTGCGAAACATCTCCAGATCCATCGCTCCCACCATGCCTCCGTCCCACTGCAAGGTCAGCGGCAACCGAAAGTCTTTCGGCAGCGTCCGAAAGATGTAGAAATGTTTGTTTTTCAAGGGCGCTCTCTTATAGCGCTTCCCCCCGATCGTAAAGTAACATCTCGACCGCCTCTTGCTCACGTAGCCCATCCTGTTGACCAAGTGCATGGCCGATTTTATCACCTCGCACTTTTTCGAAGGGTAGTTTTTACGGGGTCTCTGGAAGGGTCGGACCTTGGACCAAATTTTCTGAAAGCGACCCTTGGGCGCGACGACAATCATGTGCCGGTGCTGTCTGAAAACGGGATCCTCGTCCGGACCGCCGTCGCACCAGCACGAGAAAGGCAACGTGACCACCCTCCCCTCTTCCTTGTCCAAAGCCCTTATGAAAGATTCGAAAGCGGCCGCCTTCACCATCACGTGAAACCACCCAGCACTCGACCCGACGTACTTTCGCACGTAGCACGCGGCCACATTCACGTTCTCGTCTTCGTAATAATCGACCTCGGAGCCGGGATCCATCGGCCAGAGGTCTTCGAAGAGGCGCTCCGTCAAGAAGCCGCGAAGGTCCGGATGGTCGAAAAAGGTTTGGGCGGCGCACAAGGGACGCGTGTCCAGGAGTTGGAGCGCCTCCGGGATTGGAAACGGCTCGTCGTCCATCTTCTCCACCTCTGTCTCCAAGTCCCGATCAATTCTCTTAACGGCGATAAATTTTCGAAAGCATGCGATCAAGTGATTCATGTGTTGGTATTTCGTTTTGGAATCCCATTTCTTTTTTCCCAGACACCAAACGCAAGAAGTACTCGTCGACATTTTATGTTTTTCCAAACAATGTTTTTCGAACCGAATGGGTAAAAGTTGAATTTCGCAATGCGGACAACGGAAAGGATAAGTTTTTCCCCTCAATTCTTGACGATAAATGTGCAAAGTGTTACCTTTAACCATGGATCCGTGAAACTGTTTAAAATTGGACAATATATTAAAAAAAAAAAAAAAAAAAAAAAAAATTTTTTTTTTTTTTTAAACTTAAGTAAAAAAAAAAAAAAAATTGATGCCCCGCTAACCGCACTCAAAATGGGGCAAACGGTCAAAATCATGTAGAAAAGTGTCTATATTTGCAAGAAAAAACATAAAATTTATCACGAAGCAATCTTAAAATATTAATGGGTATGGCAAGTGGGTATGGATCTGTATAACAAACCATATATATATAGTTTTTAAATATTTTAATTTTTCAGAAAAGTTTTTGGAGAGACACCACTTGGAATTATGGGTAATTTTATATGACTCGATTAACCGAAACTCTCCATTAACCGAACTGTGTTTTTAAATATTTTTTATTTTTCAGAAAAGTTTTTGGACCACTTGGAATTATGGGTAATTTTATATGACTCGATTAACCGAAACTCTCCATTAACCGAACTGTGTTTTTAAATATTTTTATTTTTTTTCAGAAAAGTTTTTGGACCAAGTCGGTCTATATTGTTTTTCTGGCCCCTTGGAATTATGGGTAATTTTATTTTATTTTTGTTAACCGAACTAGATAGTCCGCTTGGGTGTGTCCCTGTAAGAAACACACAGACACACACACACACCTCTGGCCGCTTGGGTCATTTTGAACGAGGCCTTGAAATGGACCTGGGAGCGAGCGGCGTGGCACCGTCAGCGCCCCCCTCCAAGAGGTTCAGCGCGCCCCCCTCTGACTGTGTGAGGGCACCGGCTGCCGCCGTGGTGCCCACGAAAGTTGGAAGGGAGCAGTCAAAAAAAAAAAAAAAAAAAAAAAAAAAAAAAAAAAATTTTTTTTTTTTTTTTTTTTTTAAATGGGTATTGTCATTGCAGCCGCTATCTAGTTCTATCCTCTTTGCTGCCGCTATCCTCTTTGCTGCCGTTATGCTTTGGCGCGAGATGCTTGATAATCGTAAATGGTCTCATCCTACGTATACCCATTATGATTATGTATATCACGTGATAGTGATAGAAGAATCCATGAGATGCCTACGATTGGAAAAAATTCTTGAAAGCCATAATATAAATGTCATTGATTTTGTAATACATGAGGGTGCACTGCGGGACTCTCACATACATCTATTTATTAATTCAGACAATGAAATCGACCGAGATGTTTGGAAAGAATTCTTGTATGGATTTACGATACAGCCCATCCATTTTTATTCCATTTTTAATCATTTGTCTAATGATTGCAATTGTTGCGTTTTGACGTTACAAGATTGGTGTATTAAAAAGATATGGGATAGTATGAGTACTTTTCATGATATCGTACATCTGAATTTACCTATTCCACTCTTCCAAAAAGTTGTTCGAGAATCTCAGAAATATATTCTGCCCGATAAGCCTAAATTGGTCTTTGAAGGGTTAGACGAACTATTTTTGGAAATCGATACCATTTTCGATAGAAATATGGCTACCTATTTTCAAAGTACTTGGAATTACTTGTCACCTGAATTCTTATATGTTCAATGTTACTTTGTGAAGGATCGTTTTAAATATTCACTATGCCTTCACTGCATGCGATTACTTTTTTATGGAGAAGAGGGTTTCACTCATCGATATTACTATAAAATGTGGCCGTCGATAACCCGTAGCGATAAAAAGGAGTACTGGTGCCACTTATGCAGGCAGGTACCTTTATTTCATGTAACAACTCATGAACAGTATGTGAAACAATATGGTGAACAATATAGTAAACCTTCTCTCTATTCAGGACCTATCAAAATTCAACAATATGAAATTTGTAAAAATAACATGATCCCAGTGTGACTTTTCCGAAGTTCTAATGGAAGATGAGGTTCTGAAGCTCTTAAAAAAAAAAAAAAAAAAAAAAAAATTTTTTTTTTTTTTTTTTTTTTTTTTGAGGGATAAAATAAAGGATGGTGAAACCTCGAAAGATACCGATTGAGTATGCGTACGACGCTTTGAATCGATCGCAACGTGGATTCGATGCCATTTACCGCATCACCTTTCAGGAATTGGAACCGCTGGCCACGGACCATCAAGCGCTGGTGCAAGTGCAACGCTTACGTCCCTATTTTGCCACCCAGCAAGACTTTCAAGAGTTTCGAAACAGCATTCAAGTGGCCGACCGCTATTGGGAGAGAGCGATCCACACCGCGGGTCCGGCCATCGAGGCGTATTGTCGACGCTTCATGACGGGGGGTCGGGCCCCTGCGCCTCCGCGGGGTCGGGGTCGCCGCCGCATCCCCTTACGGATGCATTCTCGGTTGGGGGACGTGTCGGACGACGAGATGGATCAGCATGCCGATCAATCGGTCCTCTCCATCAGTCCCTCCCACGACGAATGCGACGACACGGATGTCAATCTGCCTCTCCCCACCTGTCAGGCGATCCGCCGCGTGTGTCGCTATTACAGTCCGAGTCGCAGTTATGTCCGCTACCGTCCGGACGAGAGCGAAGACAAGCGCTATCGCGTCAATGTGTCCTACAATCGATGATGGGGTTCTCCAGAGGGTTGAACGCCAAGGGAAACACGGCGTCCCAGTGATCGCTGTAATGGTCCGTGTACCGGAAAGGGCCGTCGCGGAGGGACAAGATATGGGCATGGGAGGTGCCCGCGGCTAAGTGGCCCGAGAGTTCCCGCACCGAGAGGACGCCCTCCTTTTCGGGACCGAAACACGATCGCTCGGTGGCCGTGAGGGGTCGAGAGGCCAAGGTGCGCTCCTGGTACCGGTGAACCCACAGTTGGATGTGTTGGGGCAGGAAGCGCGTACTCTCCATAAACGTCAAATCCAAGAGGGGGGCCACCCGGGGCACGTCGACATTGAGGAGGGCGAGGAAAGCGTACAGTTCCTCCTCGAAACTGGCACTCATGCGATCCAAGACCCGAGTGTCCACCACGAATCGGTTCAACTTGAGAGTGAGGCACTGCTCCGGGTAGGACGCCACGTCCAGTCGGGGCACATGATACATGTAAAAGGTGTCCCCTCCCGGCACGAGATAACTGAGGTCGAAGGGGTTCGCATCTCGAATGAACACATCCTCGGGTTGGTCGATTCGTCGATCGTACTGGCGAATCCGGGCCGGCGTGAGGGGCGGAATGGTTTTGTAATACACGTCTAAGAAAACATAATTTTCTAAAACGGGATATTTTCTCTGTTGCAAGAGGTCCAACACGACCTGCTTATAAGGCTCCATAAATCTTGACTAACTAAGATGGAGGGCTATCCGATCGATCGCCACGGGAATCAAGTGTACGTCCAAGGCTTTGCCAAAGACGCCGTCACCGGCGAGCTCTACTATGCCAAAGATGCTCAGGGCCATGAATTTTATCCGAAAGCCAAAAACAAATCGCTTTTCATTCGGGACAAGAGAGCCTTGTACGCGGACGGGAGCGAGCGTTACCCCAGCGACTCGAGTGGGAACGAATATTACATAAGGGAAGACGACAACAAACCGGTCTTGTTTCGGAAAGGGGACGGGTCCTATTACTTGGCTAAAAATAAAAACGGACACGATTTAATCCCGTGGAATTATTTTTCGCACTACATTCAAGATGAGCCCTGCATCTACACCAAAGACAGCAACGGGAACACCGTCTACGTGAGAGAGTCCGCCTTTCCACCCGCCTTTAAAGCCCTCATTCGATGGGTGTGTCACATCAGCGTCATTTGTCCTAAAATAACCGGCTGTCACACCAATTTATATACCAGTTATTCTTCCGAACAGACATCATAAAAAAAAAAAAAAAAAAAAAAAAAAAATTTTTTTTTTTTTTTTTTTTTCAAGTAGGTATAGTTTTTTTTTTAACATAGAGGGAGAGAGATGGTGTTTGAACCAGTCATGTCTAATTTAAAAGTGTTTTTTGATCCTAGTTTCATTTTGAAACCTGATAAATATTTTAATTTGTTGGAAAAAGAATTGGTTTATCTAAAAAATTATAAAATTTATCGAAGGTATCCAGTTCCACGCCTCGTGGCTGGCTATGGTGACAACAGTTCCATAACCTATCGATATTCTGGAACAACTGTTCAGTCCAGAGTATGGACGCCAACGTTGTTGCACATTAAAGAGAGGGTGGAATCGGCTACCAATTATAAATACAATTTCTGTCTGATTAACAAGTATCGTAACGGATACGACAGCATTGGAAAACATAAAGACGATGAGATAGATATTGCTCCCAATTCCCCTATAGCATGTGTTAGTTTCGGCCAAGAGAGAAAATTCAAATTTTCAAGGTTGGATTTTAAACCCGTCTTTTATAACATGACAAGCGGTAGTTTAATGGTGATGCATCCCCCCACCAATAAATATTGGTATCATGAAATACCGAAAGAGGCGAGTCCATGAAAGATGTCCGAATAATTTTTTTTTTTTTTTTTTTTTTTTTTTTAAAAAAAAAAAAAAAAAAATTTTTTTGAATGCTTTGTCCTAATTGGTCAATCTTGAAAGCTTCGGCGAGTGTCCGGACAAAATTTTTTTTTTTTTTTTTTTTTTTTTTTTTTTGGGGGGGGGGAAATTTTTTGAATGCTTTGTCCTGATTGGTCAATCTTGAAAGCTTCGGCAAGTGTCCCAACAAAATTTTTTTTTGGGGGGGAAAAATTTTTTTGAATGCTTTGTCCTGATTGGTCAATCTTGAAAGCTCCGGCGAGTGTCCGAACAAAATTTTTTTTTTGGGGGGAAAAAAATTTTTTTGAATGCTTTGTCCTGATTGGTCAATCTTGAAAGCTTCGGCGAGTGTCCGAACAAAATTTTTTTTTTGGGGGGGGGGAAATTTTTTTTGAATGCTTTGTCCTGATTGGTCAATCTTGAAAGCTTCGGCGAGTGTCCGAACAAAATTTTTTTTTTGGGGGGAAAAAATATTTTTTGAATGCTTTGTCCTGATTGGTCAATCTTGAAAGCTTCGGGGAGTTGGTGAAAGATTTTTTCTTTTGCTCTCTCTCTCTCTCTCTCTCTCTATCTATCTATCTCTCTATCTATCTCTCTATCTATCTATATATATATATATATATATATATATATATATATATATATATATATATATTATATATATATATATATATATATATATATATATATATATATATTAATATATATGTATATATATATATATATATATATATATATATATATATATATATATATATATATATATAATATATATATATATATATATATATATATATATATATATATTAATATATATATATATATATATATATATATATATAGAGAGAGAGAGAGAGAGAGAGAGAGAGAGAGAGAAAATCTTTCACCGACTCGCCGAAGCTTTCAAGATTGACCAATCAGGACAAAGCATTCAAAAAAAAAATTTTTCCCCCCCAAAAAAAATTTTGTTCGGACACTCGCCGAAGCTTTCAAGATTGACCAATCAGGGCAAAGCATTCAAAAAAAAATTTTTCCCCCAAAAAAAAAAATTTTGTTCGGACACTTGCCGAAGCTTTCAAGATTGACCAATCAGGACAAAGCATTCAAAAAAAATTTTTTTCCTCAAAAAAAAAATTTTGTTCGGACACTCGCCGAAGTTTTCAAGATTGACCAATCAGGACAAAGCATTCAAAAAAAAATTTTTTCCCCAAAAAAAAAATTTTGTTCGGACACTCGCCGAAGTTTTCAAGATTGACCAATCAGGATTCAAAAAAAAATTTTTTTCCAATTTCAAAAAAATTTTTCACCGACTCGCCGAAGCTTTCAAGATTGACCAATCAGGATTCAAAAAAAAATTTTTTTCCAATTTCAAAAAAATTTTTCACCGACTCGCCGAAGCTTTCAAGATTGACCAATCAGGATTCAAAAAATTTTTTTTTTCCAATTTCAAAAAAATTTTATTCGGACATCTCGCCGAAGCTTTAAAAATTGACCAATCAGGATTCTTTTTTTTTTTTTTTTTTCAAAAAAATTTTATTCGGACATCTGCTTTCAAGACGGAGGATTCAATTTTTTTTTTTTTTTTTTTTTTTTTTTTAAATTTCAAAAATTTTTTTTTCCATACATTTATTGAAGTTCTCGAAATTCAATCTGCGTATGCCTTGGAGTACGATCTCTTCGAGTTGGAAATTTAGTGGCACAATGACTTGTTAAATGTCTGCATACTTTATTATGGACTCTATTCCTAGTAAACGGTCCATCTCTGTTTACAAACGTTAAACTATGCGGATAATAATTATATCTCAACGTGTTGGGAGCTGTTCTTCGTAAATAGGGATTTCTTATAATTCTTTGGGGACTGGGTGATCTACTTCTTGAGCTACTTCTTGAGCTACTACCACTACTGGATCCTCCACCACCTCTACCTCTGCCTCTGCCTCTACCTCTGCCTCTACCTCTACCTCTACCTCTGCCTCTGCCTCGTCCAGGTGGCGGGGATGGAGGGCGGCCAGGTGGCGGGGATGGAGGGCGACCTGCGGGAGGTCGTGGAGACGGGGCCCTTCGGGGAGACCCTGGTGGAGACCTTCGAGGGGATGGGGACCTTCGAGGAGACCCTGGTGGAGACGGGGCCCTTCGGGGAGACGGGGACCTTCGAGGAGACCCTCGGGGAGGAGACCCTCGGGGAGGAGACCCTCGGGGAGGAGACCGGGACCTTCCGGGAGAGAGGCGTCGCAATCCCGGTGCGATCGGCTTACTTGCAAACGGTTTGAATTCCACCACGGGACTGGAGATGGGCGAATAGTGCGGGGTTCGGGAGGGTCCTGCCACGGGACTGGAGATGGGTGAATAGTGCGGCCTCGAGGTGGGGGTGACGCGTCGGGTCGGTGAACGGCCCCGCGATCCGCCCCGACGCACGGGAGAGGCACTCTGTCTTCTCTCGGGGGGTCGAGGAGGGGAAGAAGAGGATTCATTCTGGAGAGAACGAATGACCGAATTGACTTGAGGCATCATTCCCAGGGAGGAGGAGGAGGATTCGGTCGAAGGGCTATGAAACGTAGCATCACTACTACCCAGCGAACGAATGACACTGTTTAATCTCGCATCGCTCATCTTGTTTTTTTCAATGGATCCAAAGGATGTTTTTCACCAAAGGGGTCACGTTGTGCATGGCCGCGGCTTTGCAGGCGTCTTCGACCGATTTCGGAGCCACAAATTCGATGCCGCCAAAGGACGAGACGGGGATATCGAACTGTTTGGTGATGACGCCCGACGTGTAAAAAGGCAGCATGGAGAGCAGGGTCGCTTTATCCGTGACATTGCCGTATTCGAAATCGATGCAAAAAAGGGCGTCGATAATTTTTTGGGTGAATCGTTTGAAAGCCGAGTGACCCGTTTCCGAAAAGCAAATGACCCATCGATCGATGTAAGCACGGTTCTCCAGCATGTAATCGAAAGCATCCCAAAAAGCCAAATACATGCTCAAAATGTCCTTATTGAAAGGAATCAGGTTGATGATCACGTAGGTGTTGGGCTCCTTCAGACCCATGCTCACTTTTCCGGAGAGCGTTTGCACGGTGATGTGGTCCCTTTCCACCAGTCCCACATTGCGGGTCTGGATGGACAAGTCTTGCCGCTTCAGTAATTCGGCCGTCCCCTCGAGATCCATGCCGCGGAAATAACAGACGTGGATCCACGGTTCGTTGTCCCCCCTTTTAAACGTATAGTGCGAGGTGAAAACGACGACGCGAGACACCAGGGGATGCTTGATCACCAATTTGTGGGAGCTGGGCTCCAAATAGAGGAGCAAATCACATTTGTCGATGGGATCGGTCGAGCGCTGAATGTGAATGCGATTGTCGGCCGACGAGGAATGGCAACGGTCCGACACGATGATGACCCGAAGCAAAGGGATCGAGAGGAGCGTCTCTAAGAGGAGAGGAAGATGACGTCCTAAATTTCCAAACACGATCGTGCGATCCTGTCGTAAGATAAACTCAAACAAGTCTTGGAGGCTCTGTATCATAACTTGATTATTATAAAATTATTGATGATTTATAAAAAAATAAATGATCTTTTATAAAATTGTAAATGACTAATTTTAATCTTTATAGATTTCAAGATGAAATTAATTTGTGGTATTTGCCGAGAACCTAAAAGTATCAACACATCCCTGGTTTTATTGTGCCGTCACAGTTTCCATGAAGAATGCATCATGACATGGCTGGAGATAAACCCAACGTGCCCGGAATGTAGGAAACTACATACAGAAGAAGAAATTAAAAGACTCTATAAAAAATTTATAAGGAAATATGGTTATCACCATTTCATTTTACATTAAATCCATCACTGTTTGATTGACTTTTTTATTTGTAGTTAAATCCAAATAAATATGTTTACAGAAAATATAAATTGTATAAAAACACAATGATACAAATAAAAATGTCCTAAAATAAAACCAATAGTCATTTTTATCGGGTGATGGCACCACAGGAGGGGGGACCACAGGAGCGGGGGGTGGCATCACAGGAGGCGGGGGTGGGGGCGGTGGGATCACAGGGGGTGGGGGTGGTAAGATCACAGGAGGCGGGGGTGGCATCGCAGGAGGGGGGAGCAGCGAAGAGAGTTTGAACGTGGTACAGTTTGGGTTCGTCCACGTGCCATCCGGTAAACATTTGATGAATTGGACTTGGCCGTCACAGGTCACCAGCGCAGCGCCTGGATTGATATTTCTCAGCACGTGGGGTGTATCGGGTAAAGCGGGACAAGGCGCACATCGAAAGGCGTCGCCGCTCCACGTGCCATCCGATTGGCACATTCGGTCCCCCCCTACCCCATAAAATCCATCCTCACACGTGAAAGTGGCCAAGGATCCCACCTTTCGATCCGGATACGAAACGCTTCCGTGTTCGGGAGGCTGTAACTCGGGGCACTGGACGGGGAGACATTTCAATTTTTTGATCGAAGGGGTCCATTCCCCACTCGCCCCGCAAAAGATTTTGGCCATAGGGGGGTTGTTGAGTCGAAAACCTTCCAGACAGTGGTAAACGACGTGTTTGGAATAGATGTACTCTTGACCCCGGGTGAATCCGTTTTCAAGGAGGGGCGGTCGGCCGCAAGACACCGGTGTGCAAGTGACCGAGGGAGGATCCCACTTCAATTCTGGGGTCAGTTGGGAAAAACGAATCTGAGATGTGTATCCACGCTGACATTGGAGGGTCACTCGATCTCCTGCGGAATAGGGGGGTTCCCCCATAAATTTTCCTTTCACGGCTACCGGTAAAGTATCTATCATCATCCTCTCAAGCTAACTTTTTTTTCTTTTATTAAAAAAAAAAAAAAAAAAAAAAAAAAAAAAATTTTTTTTTTTTTTTTTTTTTTTTTTAAATATAAAGAATATCCACCATAAGTTTGGCATATGGCTTCATCACTTAGACATTCAATTCTAAATGATTTATTGGAGAATTTTTGTAAAAAAAGACGTTATACGAAAAAAACTGTCATTCGTACAGATTATATTCTTGAAAATGTCTTTTCGTACTTATTGAAAAATTATCATCAATTTAATGCCATTGAGGCCATAAATGAGAAAGAAAAAGAGGTTTTAGATACCATAAAATATATTTTAGATCATTTTGAAAAGACTTTTGTACCCATTATAAGAAAACTTTATGTACAAATACAAATAAATGACTATGATGAGACGAATTCGATTTTACAAGGCATAGCAAACGAAATTTTCAATGAAGGTGTAAATTGGAGTAGAATTGTTGCTTATTTCTTTTGTGTTAGAGAATATGTGATTTTAGGAATGAGTCCATCAAGTTCATTTATAGATGTGGCATTTGAAATGTTTTCACGAATAGTAAAGGTAACATTAGGATCATGGATAGAAGATCATGATGGTTGGCAAGGCATAAAAATTTTAAAAGAGGACAAACCGTCATCTGAACCAAGTTGGGCTAAAAGTCTTTTACAAGCATCCTGAAAAAAAAAAAAAAAAAAAAAAAAATTTTTTTTTTTTTTTTTTTTTCATCGCTTACATCTTCATTTCAAAAATGATTCGTGTTCAAGTTGTTCATACGAAAATGTTTTAATCATGAGTAATACTAATAAATTATCTCTATTTTGTTTACATCATGATATTTTGGAAAAAATCTTTAAAAACTACATTCCATTTCATGATAAATTAAAATTACTTGAAATGTCTGAATTTAAAACTCTACTGTGCAATCCTTATTTGTGGTCAATTCCTCACCATTTCTTTTCTGAATTCTTACAAATAGGGAAGATGATAAAAGAAGGTTGGTATTTAAATAATCACAATCAACCAATTTATGTGTCCTTGGACGAAAAAAACGCAAGTATACTTGTAATTTATTTTTCGTATAAAAAGAATCATGATCCTAAATGGATGAATGTTTGCAAAGAACAAAATGGAATTTTAAAACGTGCAATGGTCGATGGTAAATTATTACAAGTATGGATTGAATTGAAATATTTTCAAGAGTATTTTAACTTTGTTACAAAGAATTTCTTAGCTGTCGATGATATAATGAAATTTCGATTTTATTCTTTGGAAGGAAACAAAATTATCGCTGTGAATCGTTCTTCTAATATTCTTCGTTATCCCGACTTCTTCACTCCCAAAATTTATCATTTTGATAGACAATGTTCTGTGGGTGGAACTATCGAAGAACCTCGCTTTCTAATCACCTTGAAAAATGAATATACATTAACACAAAGATATCTTGCATCTACAAATAGGGAAGAAACCCTTCTTACACCCATATATTTTAAGGAAAACTACCTGGATGTTTATCCTATCGACCTTCAAAATGTACCATCCAATGGTGAAATGTTGAATGATGAGCATATTGTTGTTTTGAGACATTATGAATATCGATTGAAATAATTTCTTTTCAAACGTTTATGATGATGAAATGATTAAAAATAACACACTTTGTTAAAAAAAAATATCGCTGTAAATCGTTTTTCTAATATTCTTCGTTATCCCGATGCTTCCACTCCCAAAATTTATCATTTTGATAAACAATGTTTTGTAGGTGGAACTACCGAAGAACCTCATATTTTATTCAAGTTGGAAAATGAATATAAATTAACACAAAGATGTCTTAGCTGTGGATGCACAAATGGGAGAGAAATCCTTACACCCATATATTTCACAGAAAACTCCCTGGATATTTATCCTATTAAAACTGTCCCATTCGAAGATGTAATGATTGTTGCTGAGAGAAGATTTGAATTCCTTCCCATCCATTCGTAAAAAAGCTTCATATATCACAATCACAAGTATTCTGGGTCTGTTTTATCCATTCCTATAAAAGCATATTTTCCAATAAAACAGCTTTCTCGAAAAAGTTCGTTTACTTATATGGAATTAATATTAAGTTCATCCTTTGAAAGAGGAAAGAAACATTGTCAGATGTAGTACAGTATATGCCGTACAACAGTTTGAAAATACTACTCAAAATTTTGGAAAATAATGATTATTTGTAATTATGTGTCTATAAAAAATAAATATTCATTAAATATTTCTCTCTTTTTATTTTTAACATACTCATGAAGGCATCAATGAAAAGGTCATTCATACATAATGATTAACACTATATTATTTTTAGGCTATTGGATAACCTCCAATTACCAACTTATTTATTTTTTTTCAATTTTTCAAATATATACACAAATAATTTTTTCAAATACATTTTTCAAAATATATACATAACAGAAACAATTCTACCACCCATCATCTTCGCTGCTGCTGCTGTCAGGTGCCACCCGTACCTATATATTAAAAAAATAAATATAATATAATATATATATATATATATATATATATATATATATATAATAATAATAATTATTATAATAATAATAATAATAATACTTACATTTGTACCTCTGTAAAATTGAATGGGTATCCTTGCAGTCATAGAGGCATAGACCGGGTAACTTCTGTCCTCCTTAGCCTGATAATTTAATAAGTGGTACTGGGTGGTACACTCGGGTCTTACTTCCCATTCGTCCTGTCTGGTGGTTTCATTTCTTTTACCATCCCAGTACGTAATTTCCTTATCAAGTTCCCGGTATCCTCGTGGACTTTCCTCCGGTATGGGTGGTAGAGGTCTGTTGAAGCGAGACCTTCTGGATGGGGGTGGTCTTCTTAGACCTCTCAAAGAAGAACCTTGTTTGTCTAGGTACTGGCGGCACCTTCTACATATAACCCATATAATAGATTGTTGTCTTGCATCGTGGCAAGTTATCTTGCCACTAAAGTTGCACCCGATGTATCCATTGAAATCCGGAGTTATATCATCACCACTCATTTTTACTGCAGTCTTCTCGCTTTAATGTCAATCCACTACTTTACCAGAGGCTTCTGACTACACGCGATATTTATTGCCGCGCTATCCGCCGTGCTGCGCCCTCTACATCACGAGTTCAATCGGATGTTCTGGGGCAAGAACAAAAAACTCCCTTGACCTGTCTCACTCACCACGGTGAGTGCAATGCCCTCGTGGTATTAAGAAAGATGAAGCATCAGACTTATCAAACGCTTTATCAAGCCCATCTCGGAAATGTAGACAAAAACGCTTTGTTACAAGCGCGTCAAGCAGAGGACGATCCCTTTTATCATAATCTTATCGATTTAGTGTTAGAGAAGAATGCTATAACCGTACCTTGGGATATTAGTCCCTTTACCAATAAATTTCGATCAGGATTACCTCGAGTTCGACTAGACGAGACCGTCTTTGCTTTTATACTGCGCATAGCAACCATTATTAAAGAAGAAAAATATCTTCGTTCTTTTCAAAAACCAGAATCACAGGATGCGATCCTGGCATGGGAAAGTATTTTGCGCAATATCCTCTTGTGCAGCTTTGCACTTTTGTATAATGTTAAATGGACAGTACAATCTGTCTTTAAATATTTAGATCCAGCGGTCGTTCAACTTTTGAGTGGGGGACATGCGTCTGTATTACGCGAGCTTTTAAAAAACGTGGGTGTGACTGTGGCACAAGAAGAACTCTATCCAGCAGAACGGGATTTTCAAAAATTAAACTTTTTACACGTGGGTCAATACAGTTCTTTCTATTGGCGATTTTTACATTGGATGGCGGAAGCTTTCAAAGTCCGAGAAAAAATGCCATTTTACAAAAATCTTTGGGTCGAAATTATAATTGGACCCTTATACAGAACACTGCGTTGCGGAATATGTATGGTTCATTTTCGAGAAATGGTAGAGGAGTTAAAACCACAATTACTCAATACAGAAACAGATTTTTCTAAACTTTGGTTTGATATGCACAATCGTGTACATGCTCAGAGGCGTAAGCAATATACGTTTCTCAACGAACCCGATTACACACAATCAGAATACGAAGAGGACCGTCAATTCATGATCAAAGCTTTGTTACCATAATAGGAACTTTTTCCACACGATCTGCGAATAGGGTTAATCTGCATTTGCTTAAACATGGTGGGGGTTACAGCCACGCGCACTCCAACGGAAAGGACATGTGTATCACCCACGTGTCTTGGAAGTGAAGCATTCCACCAAACTAAAGAAAAATCTTTATCGATAGGATCAAATATGCATTCTTTGTCTTGAACAAACCGATTACTTAACAGACCACCATAAGAACCGTAATAAAGTTTTGGATCAACGAGAACAAAATTGGGTGGTGGATTCGTTTGGAGAGGAGAAACTGCATAACGAAAAACATTCATGTTTTGAAAGTGTTTTTTTAAACTTGTAAGAGAATCATACTCTACCCGTATAAATGCCATGATTATACATAACATTTATCTTGAAACATTTATTTAAAAAAAAAAAAAAAAAAAATTTTTTTTTTTTTTAACAGTCATTTAAAAAAAAAAAAAAATTTTTTTTTTTTTTTTTTTTTTTTTTTTTTTTAGTGTTAATAAGTTGTAGGCTCGGTCCATCCACATTACAATGCTTGGATACGCTTACAGTATTCACATTTCTTTTGTTTCTCATAAAGGAAAACAAATTCCATGGACCGTCACTATGACTTCGACCAGTGTACCTCACAAGACTATCAGAATTGGCTGGCTTGGGGATCATTTCACGTGGCGTAATTTTGAAGTGGACAATAATCATAAAAACACGGAGGATTTTCCCAGACGGCTGACACCGGATTACTTTGTCGTTAATGTACCTTTTGAATCGGATTTTGTTAAAATTTATAAACAGAATTATTGGAAAGATCATTTTAAATTTCAATTTGGAGCTGTGGATCGACCCACTTATGATTATCTAGTGCCTTTTTACGATTCGGTTCTTCTTTTGGACTCCCCATCCATTGCAGAAGACAGAACTTTGGCTGCCGCCTACAGATCGACTGAATCAGGATGAGTTCTCAGCGACCCAAGTTGCGTATCACCATCGGACCCTCTATGATGGCCTTAACGAAACGTTTAGCGAATGAACGAAAAAAAAAGAAACCCGCCGTGGTGGTGGATTCTCCCGTCGTGGTGGATTCTACTACCACCGTCGTCCCTGTTTCCCCTCTTCGAACTGTTTATAATCACAGGAACGTCGCTGCAGCTTTGTGTGTAACCATCGAGGGATTTACCTTGTCGAACGGCGTGACTAGCATTACGCAAGATGGACATTTGGGGAATGCCAGCGTAGCGGAAGCGGTGTCGACGATGCAAGTGGAAATTTTGTATTGTGTCGATGACTTTTCTTACAAAAAATGGCAAGATATTGAGATCAGTTATACCGAACACCAATTTCTCGATGTGACTTGCATGGATCCACTCCACCTGGAGCCATGTGTCTTTTGTAGGGACCGCCACTGTCATAGATGGAAAGCAGTATGGGGGATATGTTTTATTTATAAACTTCCATTTGATCCTATACCTCATTGTTAATCCAATTTTGTATGACTGCAGATCGTATTTGTAAATTGGGAAGTAAATGTATAAATTGTTCTAATATCTCTAATAAACTCAATTTTGTGCTCTTACAAATGAGTCTGTGTGTTTCATCATCAAACTCTTCTTCCCTATCATTTAAGATACAATGGGTTCCTTTTTTCTTTATTTGGAAAAAATTTGGAAAGTTTGCTTTTAACAATTGGATGACATCTCGTATGGTTTTGTGGTGTAAAAATTTTTTCCACTTTTTTCTATTGAAATGTTCTTCTCGATTCACCAATGTTTTTTTAGAAGAATTCTCCGAGCCCACATCACACAATACGGGATGTCTCTGGTTATACATAAAGGACAAATGTTTTACATTGGGTGTAATACCTCCGAGACGCTCGCAAACTGCTACAAAAAGCACAATCATAGTATACACAGTTTCTTTGAAGTCTGATTTAGAAATGATATCGGGAGAGTATAAACTGTTTGGCTGTTGAAACATGCAAATTGTATAACCCGATAATTCTTTAAAATGACCGACAAACTTTAACACAAAATTATTTCCGAGTGTTTCATTTAGAATTTTCAGGTCATACACATGTTCGGGAATGTCACAGGAATTGACGACTGGCGCGTACGACCTCCATTGTATAGAGGAATTTGCATACAGACAATGATATCGCTCTAAATTATGGTTATTCAATACCGTTAAACAGGGTTTGTTGAAATGAACGCCACACGAAAGAGGCGTATAATAAACTTTTTGTTTTGCAATGTGACGAATAATGCTTTTGACTCTATCCGAAATACTAACATTATGTCGCATCTTTCTTAATAATGCAAGACATGATAATTACTGTCATTTTAGATATGGATGAAACTTTGGGTATATTTGAAAACGATGTGTTTTATATTCGCCCTTATGCCGATTATATGATCAAAATGCTTCACTGTATGAATGTTCATATTATTTTGTGGAGTTTAGGGGAGGACGATTACGTCAGACGCATTGTGAATGGGTATTTGATCAACATCCGTAACTATGCGTATAAAATTTTTGCCCGTAAAGAGGGAAAAAGGGCTATGCAATTATATGGCTATTCAAAAGCAGGGGAGCATATTCGACAGATATACGAGGAAGACATTTTTTTAATTGGAGTAGATGATCAGGCGGTTACCAACATGGACACTTCCTACGATTTAAGAATACAGGTTCGACCCTACAAGAGACCTGACAAAAATGACCGAACTTTAATACAGATTTGTCAAAAACTGGTAGATGCAATCGTCTCTTTAAAAAACGAACACTAAGTAAAGACATGTCGATTGATTTTAGTCAAAACACTTTGCACGTGACCGAGGACACTCTACCAGACTTGGTGAATGCACTGACAGAAAAATCATTTTTCAGATATCGTCGAGTGAAACCAATGAAACATTTTTTTACAAAAGAGACCATAGAGGACACTACTGAAGATATGGTGCGTGCTTTATACCAGAGTTATTTACAAGAACACATAAATGAAGATATTGACAATCCCTTTAGGCCTCCCAAACAAAACATACCTCGAAAAGGTCAATTATTTCCTCGTAGAAGAGGTAACCAGTCTACGGAAACTTTACTCCGTGAAGCTGGGGGGGAACCTTCAGACTTTGACCAGAAAGCATATGCTTTCTTGACCTTCAGGCAATACTTACGGATTTTACAAAGATTTGTAGCCTTTTCACAACAATATCAAAACATTGATGTATCCATCCCAGTATACAATTCTCTTCTGAATAGCGTACGATACAATACAATGACAATGACCAAGGAAAGGCAGTCTCGCATCTATAAAAACATGTTCCCCAATCATGAAGTACGAGAGCTTGAAACCGACATCAGTTAAAAAAAAAAAAAAAAAAAAAAAATTTTTTTTTTTTTTTTTTTTTTTTTTTTTAAAGTAGGTTAAAAAAAAAAAAAAAAAAAAAATTTTTTTTTTTTTTTTTTTTTTAAACTGGAGTTGGTGGCTCTTTCATTTTACGATATTCTAAATGGTTTATAATCCGTACGAGTCCTGTCTCCTCTGTAATAAATTTTTTAAGGAAATTAGGTAACCCTATCTTTAGCCCTTCTGTAAAATTCATATAGGTTATTTGACCTTCAACTCCCTCTAGCATTTTACCATACTTTGAAAATCTTTGCAACAGCCGCAAATAGTCTCTAAATCTTATCATATGATACCCTAGGACATTCGCGAGTGTCACGTCTTCTTCGTCGTCTCCTCCTCCTCCTCCTCCTCCTTGTGGATTAAGTGGAATATCTGTATTTTTTTCTCCCCTTCTGAATCACTCTCTAGTTCCATTGGTTTGTCCTCCTCCTTCGTCATCGTACTGGTCCCCGCCCCCGTTACTGCATTCGGGTCTGGCGCCGTAGGCGGCTGATCGGTTTTGGACTTTTTAGCGCGTGGTACTACATCTTCCCCCTCATCTAAGTTTACCTTTAGTAGCTCATCCTTCTGCTCCTCCACGAGGAGAGTCTTTAGCAGGGCGTCCTCCTTCGCTTGTTTTGCCTCTTTCTCCGCCAGTTTTTTTCGCTTCTCTTCTTCATATTCCTCGACACTCCATACGTAGATTAATGGGTTATTTTTTTGGATTTGGTTTTCCATGTAAGTTGTACATTTCTTTGTTACCTCCTTTTGAAAATCCTCGTCTGACTCTATTGTTGTTCTAAATGTTATATTTTTATTGATATTATAGACTCCGTCGGCTTTCTTTGCCATGGCTAAGGCCATGCACTTTTTAAGAAATTCCTCTTTATAATGGTTATCGTCCAGGGGTTTAAAGTCCGTTGTATCTTTCTCTTTGTAGTGGCTTTTGATCGTGTCCTCTTTCTTCAGATGGCTGTCGACTTTAAAAGGAATCCCGTCCATAATATCAATAAACTCATTGCCGCCCTCTGGACCCTTTCGAAATAAAAGGGTTTGTCGCGTCAACGTCTCGACAATCTCGTCCTCCATCGTCTTGTTTAAGAAAAGATGTCGTCCACCCTCGAACAGGTACTTTTCCAATCTCCCTGGATTCCTTACCATGATTTTGTGTTCGCCTTCTCCCGGCACGTTGCACCCACTCATCACCACTTTCAGCTCCCGGTCGACTGTCTCGGTCAACTTCTGGAGGACATAGTCTTGTACCCGCTGAGCCAGCGTGTTGGGACCGAACAAGATGTTGCGGTAAAAGGATTTTCGGGAGACTTTGGCAGACCGACGACGATCTCTTTGTGCCGGCCATTTCATGGGCACCCCTTCTCCGTCAAAAGAGAGAACGAGGGTCAAACTCTGTGGAGCGTGGGGTAAAAAGATCTGCAACAAGCTGTGCAACTGAGTCCAAGTATCCTCACAAATTTCCTCCAACATTTCCGATTCTGAAACTTCGAGACAATGATCAATCGAAATGTAGAGAAAACTCTGGCAGTCGAAGAGCAGCGAATCAAAATAAGCCGGTTCCGAGACCGGTGGTCTCATCAGTTTACAAAAATTGGTAATACCCATGGTGGTACAAAAATTAAGTTCAATGACGTATTACAAATTAGATGAAGCTGGAAATGAAATCTATCCGAGAGATCTAGCCGGTCGGGAAGTGGTGCGAGGGGGACGTTATGCCAAAACTTCCGACGGATACGATTACTATCCGAAAAATGAGTTCCACGATGAATATTATCCTTCGATCTTACCCTTGATACAGAAAAAAGGTCAGTATCTCTATCCTTTGAGTGCGAGAGGTAGGCCACTGTACCGTAAAGATGGGCAAGGCAACGAGATTTACGAAAGAATCAATGGGAAATGGATCATAGGAAGAGGCAGGGATGGTAATCAGTATTATGCTCAATTCAACAACGGAAACGAGTACTATCCCAAAGACGGGGGAGTGGCTCGAAAGTCAGACGGATCCCTCTATTATGCCACGACACGCGAGGGTCAACAAATCTTTCCAAAAGATGAGGTGGGAAACGAATATTATGTGACCTATGTAGATTGGAACAAACCACACACGGTTCCACAAAGATACGCCAAGACAAAGGAAGGGGGAGAAATTTATCCCAAGAACACGGAATTACAAGAAATGATTCTAAACGACAGGTATGCCGTAGATGAGAAACCTTTTTATCCAAGAGATGCTTTCAATAACGAATATTACCTTTCCCCCGCGCTGACCAACAAGAATTTGTTAGACGATTATGCGACCACCAACGACGGAAAAATTATATTATTTGGTTTATATGGGGGACAATATTTTACCGATATGAGGAAAGAACCCCCAATTTTACCAGAAAATGTAATTGGTACTTTGATGAGAAATCCACCCGATTTTTTGACCAATATACAATTGGCCAACAAATCTAAGATGCCTCAAATACCCTACCAGTATAAGGAATTGGGTACGAATCAAATCAAATGGGTTCGCCCAAAAAAATCCTCCTCATGGTGGTTATTACTCTTGGCAATGATTGGGACAATGATTGGGATAGTTCTATATATCAGGTAAAAAAAAAAAAAAAAAAATTTTTTTTTTTTTTTTTTTTTTTTTTTAATCTGTCAATGGGGGTCAACAGATGATGGTGATGGTTGATAGATTCTGTATGCTGCTGCCAAAGTTCGATCTTCCCCCATATATTGGAAATCTAACAACATGACAGAATTATGAATCTTTTTCAAATAGTCATATGTGGGTCTGTCAACAGCTGCTAGTTGTATCACCCAACCATCTTTCCAATAATTTTGTCCATAGATCTCGTTAAACTCCATCTCGAAATTGGTAAAATTAATTTCATGATCCAATTTTAGAGAAGGATTTCTCGGGTAGTCATCCAAATATACAAAATTATATTGTTGATCCCCATCGTCCCAGGTAAGATCTTTCGTCGATAAACCAACCTTGATGACCTCAAATGGTGGTTTTGTTGATCTGAGAGTAATATGCCATGGAAGTTTTTTATCCTGATAACGGATAAAAGAAGCATGAACTGTGTAAGCATAATCAACCATCTCGAACATGTCCACCTTCAATTTCCCACACATTTAAAAAAAAAAAAAAAAAAAAAAAAAAAAAAAAAAATTTTTTTTTTTTTCATATAACGATTATCTTGACTACCCAGAGATTGTGCCATTATGTTCAGGTGGTACGATAGACAGAATCGTCGTAAATGTAGTGAACCTACCTATACACATTATAATTATGTATATCACGTGATACTGATAGAAGACGGGATGGCATGCCTGCTCATGGAAAGAATTATTGAAGACTACAATTTAAATGTAATTGATTTTGTAATACATGATTCTACAGTGCGGGACCCTCACATACATTTCATTATTAATGCAGACAATGAAATCGACCGAGGTGTTTGGACAGAATTGCTGTATGGATTTACGGTACATTTAATCCATTTTGATGCGTCGATTCTTCATAATTTGTCTAATAATTGTAATTGTTGTGTTTTTACGTTAGAAGATAGGTGTATTAAAAAGATATGGGATAGCATGAGTACTTTTCATGATATCGTACACCTGAATTTACCTACTCGACTTTTCCAAAAAGCTGTTCGAGAATGTCAGAAATATATTGTACCCGTACCCATTAATCATCTTAAATCGGAAATTGAACAATTTTTGAAAGGTAAATCGTTACAAGAACTCTTTTTTGAAAGAGATATAGTTTTTGATAGAAATATAGCTACTTATTTTCAAAGTAACCTATCTAACAAATATTTATTTAAAAAAGACCCTCAAGTAATCTATGTTGGATGGCACTTCATGAAAAGTCGTTGTAGATATTTAATGTGCCTTCACTGCATGCAATTACTTCTTTATGGAGAAGAGAGTAGTGTGGAGGAGAGTATTTCTAGATATTACTATACTATGTGTAGCTATAGTTTTCCATCCTATGTACGAAGAAAGGAAAATTGGTGCCACTTATGCAGACAGGTACCTCTCTTTCATATCATAACTTATAAAGAGTATGTGAAGCAGTATCTACCTGACAATCTTCTCAAAAATCCATACCATGAATCACTTATCACAGTTCAAAAATGTGAAATGGGTCAATATAACATGACCCAGCTGAAATCTAAATATACACCCCTCCGGCCGCGGGTGACATTAGCCAATGCTCACCTTTCAGAGAGGCTGCCGTAAGCGTGGACCTCTTTCCCTGGCGCTGTCAGCGTGGACCTCTTTGCTTGGAGTGAGCTCTCCTATGAGAGAGTGGCACCTGCCGTGTGTGATAAAATTTATTGTAATGGGGTGAGGCCCCTTTAAGGTGGGGAGCATGGAAAATGATGAGGTGATTTTTTAATGTCTAAAAATAAAATTCCTTATGTTGTTTTAATTATTTGAGATGATTTTTTTTCTTTTAGCTCAATGTAAAAATTAAATTGAATGAAACTAATAAAGAAATTGTGAACAATTAATTAAAAAATGACAATTTATTCATTTAATATGTTACACCACATCATTATTTCACAAACTAAAATTTCCATCTTCATAGATTCACATAACGAGTCATGTTTTTAAAAAAATGGAGGAACATATTTGAAATATGTTTGCACTTTATCGTTTACCACAAAATATATTTCATCAGGTGGAACTATTTCATTTGTTGAAGTTATTTTTAAGATAGTCTTATTTTGCACACTTAAGTTGAAATTTCCATCTTCATCCACATAACGATTGGTCGGTTGCATCGGCTCTCCGACGATATTGTCCATAAAAGTATATTGATTTAATGGTTGCTGTGGCTGATCTGCAAAATTGTATGAAGGTTGCTGCTCTGGAGTCAATAATCTTGGTTGCTGCTCTGGAGTCCTTGGTTGCTGCTCTGGAGTCCTTGGTTTCTGCTCTGGAGTGAATAATCCTGGTTGTTGCTCTGGTGTGAATAATCCTGGTTGTTGCTCTGGAGTGAATACTTCTGGCTGTCGCTCTTGAGTGAATAATCCTGGTTGTTGCTCTGGAGTGAATACTTCTGGCTGTCGCTCTTGAGTCAATACTTCTGGCTGTCGCTCTTGAGTCAATACTTCTGGCTGTCGCTCTTGAGTCAATAAACCAGGATCCATTTGCTCGTCCATTTCTTGGTCTGAAGGGTCTGTTTTAATCACTGGTTGTTTAGACCTTTCAAATTCTTTGCATATTTCTTCATAATTTTGTACGCTATAATCCACATATCTTTTAAGCCATTCTAGAAGTCTAACATCACCCGTTTGTGAAAATTCTATAATAGGCGATGATTGGGGATCCAGTTGAGGGTCCAAACTTTCACTTTCCACCCTGCCATACGACCATGCATTTAAAAATTCACCAATTGCTTGAAACTTATATCTTACAGTTTTCATAACGCCAATCATTTCATCCAAAGTGAAAACACAGATATCCTTAGATGGTTTCTTTAGTTTATACAGCACTGGTTCTGGTACCAGATCGTTCAAATAACGCTTGGCATATCGCCTAGCAAATGCAGTAGGATTACTATATCCCAAAAAGCGTCCCACTTCTTCAGCTCTCCAGTATATACCACCATCTGCACCAACAGCTCCACACAAATACGGCTTTTCTTTGAAAGCTAATCTGAACCACATTGTACAAAAGCTCTCGAATGAATGCAAAGAGTGGATCCAGACATCTCTATATATACCCAAAAAAAAAAAAAAAAAAAAAAAAAAATTTTTTTTTTTTTTTTTTTTTTTTTAAGGATTTAAGAATTCAGCTGGTATGTCTTTCTCATTCAAAATGTTGTTCAGATTGAGGATGGAAAGCTCAACCATGCTAGGAGTTATCGGTAAGGATGGTACTCTCTACTGGGCTGCTTCAGATGTCGGTCGGTTATTAGGTTACAAGTCCTCCACTACAAAATACAGAAATACTGAATCTTTAAAAGACGTAATACGAAATCCTCATCATTTAAAAAAATATTTATTGAGTAGACGTTTAGTAAATCATGCAGAATTACTAAAAGAGTTTCCAAATGGAGATTTATTTGAAAAAATAAAAGTAATTCAACAACATTTAATGAAAGGAATACCAGAACTGTGGGTCACTACAGAAGAAGGTGAAAGTTTTTATGACTGGTTAAAGATTTATACAGCCACTGTAATGGAGATAGAAGAGGTGCCTCCGTCTTTGTTTCATGATAAAGTACATGGTATTGTTGTGTGGATGGATGCCATACCACCCACAAATGTATATGTTTTTACGAAAGAACAATCGCACCATTTTATACCAGCTTAATCAATAAAAAATTTTTTAACCTTTTGTCTGGATCTATCTTAAATACTTGCTCAATGTTTTTTATTATATAGTTACTTGCTCAATGTTTTTTTATTGTATAGTTACTTACTCAATGTTTTTTTTTATTGTATAGTGCTTAATGTTTTTTATTGTTTGAGTTATTCACAATGCTCAAATATTTTTCCTATCCTAAATCCTTGCTCAATATTTTTTTATTGTTTGAGTCCTTCACAGTGTTTCATTTATTTTATTGTCCCATGTATTTTGTATTGATTTTTGCCTGTTTGACTTATTTACAGTGCTCAACATTTTTGACCATCGTGGGGAATTTTTATTGTTTGGGGTATTTACACAGCTCAAGTTTTTTTACCGTTTCGAGCACCGCCCATGTATTTTGTACCTATCGAAAAAACTTTTTTATTGTTTGGGGTATTTACAGTGCTCAAGTTTTTTTACCGTTTCGAGCACCGCCCATGTATTTTGTACCGATCGAAAAAACTTTTTTATTGTTTGGAGTATTTACAGTGCTCAACATTTTTCACCATCTTGTTGATTTTTTATTGTTTAACTTATTTGCAGTACTCAACTATTTTTGCCTACTCTAAAAGTTGCTTAATATTTTTTTATTGTTTAAAAGATTGACAGTGCTCTACTATTTTGCCGTCCTAAATACTGATCAATGTTTTTTTATTGTTTGAGCGATTTGCAGTACTTTCTATATTTTATCGTCCCATGTATTTTCTATGGATTTTTGCCTGTTTGACTTATTTACAGTGCTCAACATTTTTGACCATCTTGGGGAATTTTTATTGTTTGGGGTATTTACAGTGCTCAAGTTTTTTTACCGTTTCGAGCACCGCCCATGTATTTTGTACCTATCGAAAAAACTTTTTTATTGTTTGGGGTATTTACAGTGCTCAAGTTTTTTTACCGTTTTGAGCACCGCCCATGTATTTTGTACCGATCGAAAAAACTTTTTTATTGTTTGGGGTATTTACAGTGCTCAACATTTTTGACCGTCGTAGGGAATTTTTATTGTTTAACTTATTTGCACTACTCAACTGTTTTTGCCTACCCTAAAAGCTGCTCAATATTTTTTATTGTTCAAGGGATTGACAGTACTTAACTATTTTTGCCGGTTTCGCCATTTCTCATTTTGTATGGATCAAGTGTGAATTTTTTTTACAAATTCTTTAGAAAAAAGGGTCATTTTATTTTTTATAATAAAATTGTACAAACCTATTATTTTTTCTAATGTTTTTTAAAAAAATTTTCAGTTCAATTTAAATTAGAAAAAATTATAGGTTTGTACAATTTCATTATAAAAAATAATAGGTTTGGCCAACTTTATTAGAAAAAATAAAATGGAGTAATTTACTATAAAAAAACCTCAATATATTAAAAAAAATGATGATAATAATATATATATATATATATATATATATATATATATATATATATATATATATATATATATATATATTCATTATTATGATGGTTATTATTCCATGATAATCGTGGGCAACGTCTCATAGTCTAGAAAGCATTTATAAAATTTCATGTCTTCGGCGACTAAATTGACGGATTTGGGTATGGCCACCGTCGCCTCAATGGGTACGCGATCCCCATCTTCGAAAAATTTCTCTTCAAAACAACAAGCCACTCCATTGCCTCGCAACGCATTCACTTCCATGTTGCCGATTTTCATCCCCCCTCTTCGGCTGCGGCCCTTCACGGGCGTTCCCAACACTCGGTCCGTCACCCACGAGTCGGGAGCATACATATGTTCGCTACTCAAATACGCCACAGCAAAATAGAAGGTGCGACCATAAAACGCCTTGGCTCCCTTCATCAGGCGACCCTCCGAATTGTGCACGGTGAGAGCGTCCTGTCCCTGGGCCTCGATCACCTGACCCATCGTCATGCGAAACAAACAGTAGGGATTGACAATCAGATCGGGTTGGACGACCCGATCCAATGTGGGCACGGCTTCTGCGATCCGCAGCACTCCTTTCTGGCCGTGCAGGCTGCACAGTTTGTCGCCCGTACTGCTCTCGTGCTCCTGTTCCACGCTGATGGTCAGTTTGTCTCCGCTCAAAACATGTTGCAACACCCGAAAAGGCGATTTGGCAAAGTAGAGGCGGTGCTCTTGCGGCGACACCCTCTCCACCCGCACGTGGAAGGAGTAGGGCTCGACTTCCACTCGCTCTCCGCTGATGCAGGTGCCCAACAAAGTCGACTCCTCGTCCACGTCGCCGTGCACCGGATAGAATCGGGTCCAAGCGGTCGCCTTCACTTTGAAGCGGAGCGTGTAAAAGCGGTACGAGTCGAACGAGCGGCAGCCGGCTCGCTTCACGATACAATCTTCCTGCGTCATGCCCAAGAAACTCATGTAGGTGACGGTCACTTTGGGCAAGAAGAGCGTAAAGTGGGGAGAGAAGCCATCCTCGACCGGCTCCAGGAGGGGCAGGTGATCGGGCGAGGGAGCGTGGCGATAAGCCGACACCGTATCCAGGAAATACAGGGCGTAGCGGGGATCCGTCGCCAGGATGGCATTTTTGAGGGCGTTGAAAGCCAACACGTTTTTCAGAAAAGCATTGTGATGGTAGTAGGGATTCAAGTCGACCAGGTAACTGTGCGCTTCCTGCCGTACCTCGTGACCGAAAAAATACCGGCTCCAATAGAGTTCGTCGTAAGGCGTGACCCAGAGGGGGGTGTCGGGAAGCCGCTTCATGATCAATCCCATTTTGTAGCGAATCACAATAAATTTTCCCCTCTCGTAACACTCAATGTGTTGAAAACGTTCTTTGAGTCGCAGCAGATCCATCTTCCAAAAACAGGCTCGGGTCACCGGAATGCAGGCCTCGTTCACAACGACGAAATACGGACTGTCCCACTGCGGCTCGAGGCGGAGCCACTCCCAAAAGGGACTCTGTCGGGGATCTTGATACACCACATCCAACCCGTCGACCGTGGACACGACCACGTCCCGCGCCATCATGTTGGTTCGCCCGACGTTCTTGGTCTCAAAGATGCCCAACTTGCAAAACCAACCTTCGTAACTCGGATGAAACGGTTCCAGGAGATACTGATTGACCTTGTTGGACATTTGCCGAATGACCAGGTACAGGAGATACGGATTCAGCGGATAGGTCTGCGAGAGCACTTCGCGATAGCAGCCCATACTCTTTTCGATAAACACTTCGCCATTGTTGCCAATCTCGCGATGACTCTCGTGGATTTCGCGCGTCATTTTACCCGCCGATTTCCCCTCTTTGAAATAGACGGTCTTTCGGGAGAGGACATGGAGGAGACAGCCCGTTTCGATCGAATGACACACAATCGCCAGTTTGGACTTGGCCGTCTTCCAGTCGTGCTCTCGAAGGGGAGCATACAAATATTTGATAAAGAGTTTGGTGAACAAATGTCCGGGGCTCACCACAATTTTGTTCCCCAGATGATCAATATCAAAGAGATCGTCGTGATAAATTTGTTTCATGTAGGCCGACAGGTGCACTGGGTAAGGGCAGTGCGAAAAAAAATGAGGGTCCTCGGAGGATTCGGAGCCGTCGTTCTGGACCACCACCAAATCGCCATAGTGTCGACCTCGAAAGTCAGCCATGTAATAGCTCAGATCCTGCTCGTTGCCGCGATCCTTGCTCCAGATCCTTGCCGCGATCCTGCTCGTTGTAGGAATACACCCGGACCATTTTTTTCTGAATGACATGCGTGTTGGTCGGATCGTTGGTATAGAAATAGGGAACGTGGCGCAAAAAACCATTGATGATGAAAAAACCTTGACCAATGTCCACGGTTTCAAAAGGAGACGCTGAGGCGGCGGGAGGAGGTAAGGGTTGTTGAAAGAGACGCTGGCCCTGCCGAATGGCGAAATCCAGACGCGATCCAATCATGACGGGAAAGACATCTTTCAAATATTTCTTGGGTTTATAGTAGACGGAACAAGCGTACACAGTTTTTTGTAAAATGTGTTGGTGAAGGTCATCCGGTCCCAAATATTCCAAATGACATTGAAGTTTATGATGTAAGAAACCAATAAAATTATTGACGTGGTCATCGTAATTGCTGACAATGGGTTTAATCATAGCCGGGACGTTGAGCCGTGGCATATTTGACGTGCATGAGATGCACACGCTCTTCAAAGGTCCGATCGAAGGCGCTTTGACACTGGAAAAGAGTATAGACACAGAGGGAAACGGTAAAGGTCACCACAAAAAGACAATATAAATTCAATTTGTGTAGGTAGGGAGCATGAAGAGAATAATGATGACCAAAAATGGACTTTAAAAAAGATTGATAGGATGCCATAACTTTATATTCACAGAACTTTATTAAAAAAAAAAAAAAAAAAAAAAAAAATTTTTTTTTTTTTTTTTTTTTTTTTTTTAAGATATATATATATAATAAATAAAACATTTTTTGTTTCTTCTTAAAAAAACATGTTTGCCGAGGTTGTTTGTATGAGTTGTTATGATGGCTTATTGTTTCCTTTGGAAATTGCATTCGCTAACAATCCAGACCAAATTTATATATTTCAAATCGCTCCTCCTGCATTTTACAAACAGACCATGAGAGATACAGTTTTGACAAGATCTAGAATGTACAACAAAGATCGATTTTCGAATTCTACATGTCAGCGATATAACACAATTTCTCCAGTTGCTGTTATTAAATTACAAGAAGCCACCTGGAGAATTCAGCTCATGTATGAATATCAGTTATTATTTCCACAAGACAATATATTAAAGGTGCGTGGAAAATTTCAATACAATTTCTTTAAAAATATATGTGGATTTCCAAATGTTGAAATAGTTAAAATGAAGACAGGTGTACGAGTTTTAGGTTGTACTCATAGACATCCGAGAATGGTACAATATCGCTGCCCTGGAATAGAAGTACGAACCATGGCTGCCCTGGGATAGACCCTGAAATAGAAGTAAAAAAAAAAAAAAAATTTTTTTTTTTTTTTTTTTTTTTTTTTTTTAATGTTCTGTTTACATTATTTTAAAAAAAAAAAAAAAAATGTTCTGTTTACATTATAAAAAAAAAAAAAAAAAAAAAAAATTTTTTTTTTTTTTTTTTTTTTTTTTTTATGTTCTGTTTACATTATAAAAAAAGCATTTTCTGAGTACTGGCAGTGAAAATATCATGACGTCTCCCAATTTTATCGATTGGACCCTAACACACTTCAATATAGAAACTTTCCCATTAGTCAGAAACAGTATTAGTTTAAACATAATTGTTATGATTAGATTTTTTAAATGGAATAAACGAAATGGAATCAAAAAACAAATACTCTATATACTTCCCAAGGGAGCTCTACCTTTAACGAATTATGAATACGCAACAGCTTTTGCATCCGAAGCCGAGATGTTGACTCAGTTTCATTCTTTGCTAGACAGCGCTCAAATTATAATTGGCTATGATATTAACGGATATGATATTTCATCTATTCTTTCAAGATTGTTTTGGTTAAGACAGTACCGTATCTTAGAACGTTACAAATCTGCCAAAATAGGTGAAGTTATAGTGGCTATGTATAAAGGTAAACCTGTTATAGATCTTTATATTCTCTGCATGAAGAATTCAAAAGAAAAGATATATTCACAGACAGTGTGTGGAATCCGCCCACGTGGCTACACAAGAAACATTTGTACTCAAAAACCTCCGAGAATGGTACAATATCGCTGGATAGAAGTACGAATCATGGCTACCCTGAAATAGAAGTACAACCTTTAAAAAAAAAAAAAAAAAAAAAATTTTTTTTTTTTTTTTTTTTTTTTTCAGAGTATATTTAAAAAAAAAAAAAAAAAATTTTTTTTTTTTTTTTTTTTGAAATTATTGATGGTTTTTATATTTTCTAAACGCTGCAGCTAATGTGAGGTCTTCACTTTGCGAATTGGATTTTGAAAAAGTCACATTTGGTAAAATTTCTCTTAAATAGTTATAAGTTTGTAGGTCTACCGCTTCAATAATAGTAGTTTTATCGTCTTCCTTCAGGTGAGAATCATATGCTTTTAAAATGATGTCTTCCACATCCCATTCATTAGCGTAATAATCATATTTGATGTCCTCAGATCTAAGAAAATGACTTATAGTATAATTATAATATAAATCTTTATACTCAAATGTAAGATTATCGGTCAGTAAACCGATAGTAACAGTCTCAAATAGGAAGTCAACGGATGTAAAGGCCATGTTCCATGGAATCCAAGTTCCCCCTTTTGAAGCAAATGTTATATGGGCAGTGTAATGACAGGCCATGGTGAAAAGAAATTATTATTCATTAAAATTGAAATATGTATAAATATATTTAAAAAAAAAAAAAAAAAAAAAAAAAAAAAAAAAATTTTTTTTTTTTTTTTTTTTTTTTTTTTTTTAAATATATATAGTCTATCCAAAAGTTATGGAGTTCATCATGGATCCCATCGAACCCCTCATTCAACATGCTCTTCATCATGAGGTGGATCAAAGTACCAATCCTTACCTGACGTTGGAAACTATCATCCAGCGATTGTATCGAAAAATATTTGAGCATACACGCGTTCCTCCCAACTATGGTGACGCTGTCTTCCGAGCCTTTCATGAAGACATTTTGACCGCTTATGAGAAATTACGGGCGACCCTCTCGCACGACGAACGAGCGTCTGTCGAAAGGGTTTTGGCCAAAGACAATCCCCATTCCTCAGAACTCACCAAATTTGCCTGCTTGTTGGTACAAATATGATGCGACGGCCACGTGTCGATGGTTTGCGGTCGACGGTGTCCTCGGAAATCATCCCAAAGCGTACGTGTCCGACGCTTTCGCTCCTGCTTTTGCTCAGCACAACGGAGCCGTCCGAGCCTTGTACACCTACTACACAGATCCCGGAAAAATCAAAGAGATTATCGAAGTGGCTCTGGAGAATCGCGAATCACAGGACCCAGACATTCAACGATGTGCCGCCCTCTATGCGGACATGGCGGGCGAAGAAGCCATGAAATGGGTAGCGGCTGAACGCAAAGCGAAACTGCAACAACCCCCCTCCAAACGTAAAAAGCTACCCTAAAATCGGAACGAGTTCCGGGGCTCGTTGTAAGAGGTGCCGACGCATACCCTCCCGAACCGAGAGGGACCACTGGGAAGAAGGGTGGTCCAAGAAAGTCAACAGCCTCAGATAGGCTTCATGGACGTCGTCTACGGAGGCGAGATCGATTCGAGGGGAGGAAAGAGGGGGGGTGAAAGGATGACAGGTTGGAAGTAAGAAGACCTCTTGATCGGAAGACGCTTCGACTGGCAACGAGGTGTGGTGGAGAGGGTGGGGACAATGAACGACGCGCGTCCAGAGGGCATTCCAATGCAGATGTAAGTGACTGGTGAGCACTAAGGTCCATTGGTTGGAAGGAATGCATACGTCGAAAGGCGGTTCGATGAGAAGGTATAAAAAACGATTGCCGTATCGAAAAATAGGCTCAAATTCAGAAACGGGTTCTAATTCTGGAATAGCATTTAAATAAAATTTAACCAGAAAAGGATACCGGCCAAAATAACCATGTAAAATGGTGGAACGGGTAAAGGATAAAGCCTCTTTGAAATAATCCATCCTCTCAAATGATGTAAAAAAATTTCTAAGCTTAATTAAAAAAAAAAAAAAAAAAAAAAAAAATTTTTTTTTTTTTTTTTTTTTTTTTTTTTTTTAAATTTAAATTAAATTTTTTTTTACTTTAGTTGAAGATGTGTCTTTGCACGAGGATTCAATACTATGATAGTGACGATGTCATAAAAATTTTCCAACAACTTCTCCGAGAGTGTATGTATTTGGCTAATTGGAGATGTACTGCAATAATAGATGATGTAGATATATCTGAACTGGATGAAGATTTACTTACTATGTATCGTTATATTTTAAATATCTTAAATGAATATTTTACACTATATCCAGGTGTTGGTAGAACTCCTCGAAAATGGGTAAAAGTCCATGAAAAATTGAAAGATAAGATCCATAAACAGTACGTTTCACCACGCGTTGCTCGCCTATTAAAAGATAAAAATTTCAAATCTAGAAAAATGTATCCGTTTTTGATTTTGGAATGCTTAATTTATTCTGGGATGTATGTCGCTAAATGTGTTACCAAATTCAACAATCCCAACAAGATTTTTGACATTGTATCTGAAGCATTTATAGAAACTTTGAATAAAGAGAAATTATTCGATTATATAATAGAGGATATTTATTATCGTAAATGTAATCCATTCTTTTACCAAAGAATTTGAAAAAAAAAAAAAAAAAAAAAAAAAAATTTTTTTTTTTTTTTTTTTTTTTTTTTTTAATGATATATATGTGAGTGGAAGCTTCAGATTCTCTCAGTTTAGCCATGGGTTCGAAGGTATACAAACCTCTTCAAGAGGATCCTGTTAGAATGGATTTCATATTGGAAAATATTTTTGCCCATTTATTAAGAGTGTATTACTACAATCCTATGACGGCAATCAATAAAACAGAAAAAGAAGTATTGGAAAAGGTCATAAACACTCTGGATACTTACAAAAAAAATTGTGCGGACCGTCTGCGAGGAATTTGTGAGCGACTTGATGGCGTCGATGAAAATACGATTGACTCTATTTTATCCGGTCTAGCCAATGAAGTGTTCAGTCATGGTATAAACTGGAGCAGAATTATGACTTTTTTTATTTTTGTTGGAGAACTGACCAACTTATGTATGGGTAAAAATTTACCCCACTCATTTGTAATGGTGACGTTTCACTCCTTTTCCCAATTGGTTAAACGCAGATTGGAAACATGGATACTAGACCATGGAGGATGGAATGACTGTAATGTAATAAAATAAATCTATTTGAATTCAAACTGTGTCGTGTCTTTTTTTGTAAAATAAAGTACGATGAACTTTAATACGTACAGTTTATATTATGGTAAATTTCACAAGGCTTCTGTTTCCCATTTTAAACGTAACATAATTATTTTTAATTTTGAATATTCTCCTTATGAAACTTGGATCCTTATGAGAATGTATCCCCCTGAAACGGTGTCTATCGATTCGGATAAGCCTCTTTTATTGGCATTAAAAGCCTTTTTTAAATCGGACGTACCGGCTTCCGTTGTTTGTAACCGAAAATATCTGTGGACCATTTGCCTCGGAAACAATCGTTTGGTGTATCCTGTCAATCGAGACACTCAGAGTAACACTACCTTTCAATTTTATGCAACGCCTTACTATGTTTACAATCCAGAGATTATTTGCCAATATTTGGAGGGTAACATTAGACCGACTTACGACAATGTTTTCTTTTACAAGAATACAGTGTTGTATTTGGATAATTTAGATTTGCCCTTCCCAGGTGGATGTTATTTCAATAAATGCGAAAAGACACCCTTTTATCGGATCTGTTTTTTGTCCAATGAACCTATGGATTACGTAGTCAATTTGGCATCGGAATGGCAATCTCGTCGAGACGTCATGACAATACCTTATTTGAGTAGGTTGGTCATAGCCAACCCTAAATTTATAAAGTTTCAACCCGTTACAGATGCCGGTTTCTACAGCGGAAACATTCTCTCGACGGGTCAGATACAGAAGACACTCAGTTCCAGGAAACCCGAACTCTTGATCCAAGACGTGTTGCTATCCTACTATAAAAACTTGTCGCGTCGTACGAGTGAAAAATATATTAATGATACCAATTTAGGTTTAATTATCGAATATCCTTTTGTACTCACGTATGAGGGAGGGCGTCTCCTCGAACAAAAAAAGATCCTTCTAAATTTGTCGCTCTGAGTATTAACGGCAACAGTCCGAACCGAGTACTCCATGTCTCTCAACCCTATGAGCGCTATGTGGAATACGATCACGTACCCGCCACCTTGTGGACACCCATTTCGTTTGTACTCTCCTCGTTACTCATCGACACCAACATGAAAAAAGTGACGTTGGATACGGTCGTCATCGGCGTGGTGTACCGAGAAACCTTTTTCTGCTTCAGCCAACCCCTCTTTGAGGGTACACCTACCAAAGAACCCGTGTTGAATGGTAATTACCTTTTGTCGTCGGCCACTATCAATTTGAATGAAGACAGTAACATTCGAGTCATCGAAACCTTCAAATACAATAAAAATTATTCTTTACGAAGAGTTTACTTGAGGGGGTTGGACACGTGGTGTCTCACAAAATCGGAGGAGAGTCATCCGCACCTCAAAAAATTACATTTACCGGCACTCGTGGAAGAATGGGTCCATTTTTTCATGGAAGTCGGAGAACGCACCTTTGATGTGAATGTAAGTGTCGTACGTTTAGCCTTGATGTTATCCAAACACAATTTATGTTACAATTTGAACGTAGGATCGGATGAGAATACAATGTTAACAAATAAAGAAATTAATTTTCATTTGGATGAAGAGGCAGTTATATTTTTAAATAATGCTCGCCTCGCCAAAACGGTCGAGTCCGAATCCTGGCAATGTGTAATATCTTGAAAAAAATAAAATAAAATTTATTCAGGATAAACCATTTTTACATATGATTGTTCTTCAGTATTTGTAAATAGAGTAATTGTCTCGGGAAAAGTTCCATAACAAAAAAGGTTTAACTTGCTAGGTAGAGAATAGGGAGGTGGAGGGGTATCGTTTGGATAGATGTAATGGTTCAACCAAATATTAAACGGTTTCGATTCAGCTGTACTGCTTCCGGTTATTATGGGTATGTGGCAACCGTAGAGGAATTCACACTCCACTTCGCTGATCCTCTCTTCATTGGTTAGTATTTTGTACAAACAATCGGCTTGAATGTATTCAGACTTTTTCAACACAGTCATTAAAGTTGCTTGTGGAATGATTCTTTTTCTCAACAGACCGACAGGCAAAGTTGCTTCCATAATATCTTTCACCATCAAAGTCTCTTTGACACGATACCGCAACAATTGTGTAATATCTTTTGCACTCAGATAAACGCTCTCGTCGTCCCCCATGAAACACAACACTTTGTAAGTGCGCACTTGAATTACAAAGGCCAACATGACCTTAGTCCAGTATGATAGTAAATGAACATCAGTCCGACGTTTAAAAAAAAAAAAAAAAAAAAAAAAAAAAAATTTTTTTTTTTTTTTTTTTTTTTTTTTTTTTTGAGGTCACGCGAGGCAGCAGCTGTCGCTTTCACGTATAACGGTTCCTTTCCCAATCTCATTGAGGCATTCAACCATGAAGCAGCTGTCTTTGGTTTGGATGAATGGGGCCTTTCAAAAGGGACCAGGTGCACGATGGGGGAACAATGGAACAATGAAGCAGCTATCGCTTTCAGTATAACGGCCCGTGAAGCAGCTGGTTTGGATGAATGGGACCTTTCAAAAGGGACCATTTGCATTGAATCCCCGTGATGACTCATTGGCAAGCAACTGCTCTCCGGCAACAACACGTATGAGTTTTAACAATGAAGCAGCTTGTCAGATCAATTTATAATTATTTTTACAATCCTACTGCAGTCTTTTTCATTTTGAATTGGAATTCTCAAATTTCTCCAAATAATTATATCCAACAAGCTTTCTCATTAAAGCGGTTTCTTCGAAGTCGTCGTTTTCTACTCGAGGTATAGGGTTTCCATACGTGTTTGGCGTTATCGGAAAAATTTGAATCTTATGGGGCCAATGATTGGAAGTTCGTCTCTGTTCAAAACGTAGTATTCGCGTTTTTAATACTGATTCGGATACTAAAGACGCCGGTGTCATACAGACATACAATACACAGCGAATATTTGGTTTTTCTCTGAAATGCTGAGGTTGTATGCCCTGATGAATCGTTCTGCTATCCCATAAAAGAAGCGAACCCGCTTTAGCTTCTACGCAAATATCGGAATCGTGTCCTAATTTGTCCATGTAAAATCGTTTCTGTTCGTCTGTTATTATGTACCAGTCTTTTGGATTTTTAATATGATATTTTTCTCGAAACGCTTTGTGTAATTTATGACTGCCTCTCAACACTCGAAGGGTAGCGTCTCCCTCATTGACGTCGAACAAATTGACCAACCCTTGTACGCATTCAAATCCATTTCTCATAAATGACTGATCTGTATGGAGTTTATCTGTTCCTCGATACCAACCTCGATTAGTTATTTCGCATGGCAAAGATATGCTGAGACCGTCGTAGCTAGTTAATAATTCGTCGGTATTCCAAATTTTACTAAATGTATCGATCACCTTTTGATTTTGACGAATAGCCCAAGACATGGGATTGTGTCCAAAATCCCAATTCTGTAATAGCATTCCAGACTTTGGAAAAAATTCAAATATTGATTTATACGTCAACGGTTTGTTTTTTACAATTGGAGTTGATAAATATTTAGTTTTGTTGCTGAGCCATTGCCACATTTTATCTTGAAGCGCTGAAAGCTCTTCTGGAGTCAATATGTTATCGATGACTTCGACTCCATCCTCTGCTAGAGTAAAACCCTCGCAAGTGTTGTAAATCATGTTTGAAGAAATATAAGAAATAATAACTGTAGGTTGTTGGTAGGGTCTTTTATTTAATTTTTTTTTTTTTTTAAGGGTGGGCGTACCCCTAAAAAAAAAAAAAAAAAAAAAAAAAAAAAAATTTTTTTTTTTTTTTTTGAGTGGGTGGCTCGATTTTTTACATCCACGTTTTCTTTACAACAATTTTCATTTTACCTTTCAATCTCGTTCCATACTGATGATACTTATTCCCATTTGACAAATAGTCAATCGTTATCCAATTCATGTCTGGATTCACCAACAAGGCATAAAAATACAACAAATAGAGACAGGTTACATCAAATTCACAACTGTTTGGTTTAGTTACTTCTTGGGCCATTTCTTTTATCTTTTTCAAAACGGTCTGTCTATTTTGTGCCAGTGGAAAATTAATGTAGTCAAAATAGGCAGCATTATACCATTGATCACTGTGTTGCGCTACGAAATATAAGTATCCATACAAACTCAAATTTTGTTTAATCTCTTTTATGTGATTGATTCCTTCATTTTTATACTTTTTTACAATTTCAGGTGTTACATCGTAAAACATGTTCCATAATTTATTTTGCATTCGATTCGTCACTCTTATATGCTTAGATTTGACGAGTTCGTCAATCGGTAAACGACTCAACTTTAATAACTTCAAATCGTAAAATTCTTCTTTACAAGACATCTCTTTGTTTCTATAAATCTGTATTGGCCCGTTTTAAATTTTTAATAACGACTCCTTCGTAAAACACCAAAGAAGAATAATTGTCGGTTCTGGCTTTTTTTCGAGAGGGTTCCTCTTCATCTACCATACTAGTAAAATTAAACGCACCCAGTTTGATGTCCGTTTGGCTGAGGTGACCAAATTCCTTTTCAAATGAAATCAATAAATCCGATTCGTGAAAGGATGTGTTTTTGGTTGTTTTCAAATATTGACGAATAGCTGATTTGACATCATTCATCGTTGTGAGACCCCCTACCATTAACTGGACATCCATATGTATTTTAAATTGAACATAAATATCCGCGTGTATAAGATAATCTATTGTAAATTCAGTGACGTACTCGGGCGTATGTCGATAAGGTAATAACCCATTTTCAAGATTAATGTGTTTTTTTAGGTGATAATACAACATTAGAAACCCCCCTCGGTAAGACTGTTCCACCACATAGACATCTTTTTGAAAAGTATTTTTTTCCAATTGCTCCGATGTTTTTTTAGGAGCATCGTCTACAAATTCCGCTTCGAATGGTATCGCCACCACACGATCTTTAAAGGCTTCCGTCGCCTTACACTCTGGATAGTTGTTGGTCGTCGCAAACAATTTGGCAGTCGGAATGCCTCCAGAATTTTGTTCGTACATGTTCCGAAACGTGACAAAGGAGTTGCCCGTGATTTGTTTTATCCGGTTTTCGTCTAATCGTTTTTCCAACTCCTCGCACGTGACCATTCTACAGGAAAAGAGAGTAGAGGCTAGCTCTGGGGTCGCGTTATTGGCGCCATGGTTGGGTGACAAATTCTCCGACTGAATCGAATGATAATAGTTTCCCAACACTTTTCCCATTAATTCCAACAATTTACTCTTGCCATTGCGCGTGAGACCTTTCCAAACAAAAAATTTGCGTTCGTAATTCGTGGCGATAAACACGCTGCCCAACACATCTAAAAGGTACATGAGCAAATCGTATTCGAAACAGGTGCATTTGCAGAGGTTGATATAAAAATGTAGCATGGATCTACCGAAATTATCGAGTGGTGGTTCTGGCATCAGGTCGTAGAGGGTTGAAAACAGGTTATCCGTCGTATCGAGAAATAAATTTTGTAAATATTGTAAAAAAAATTTCTTTTGAGTGAGTGTTTCGTAAAGGAATTCCAAGTGAGGAGCATGGTTACATAAATCTCTCATCTCCAGTCGAGCAATGCCCAGGTTGATTTTTTTATCAGACAGAAAAAATTCCGGTACCACACCGCCAATGTGACCTGTCAACAAATCGAGGACACCATCTTCTAGCCGTAAAAACCACTTGTGAGTATCCATCTGTATAATTTTACGCTCCATGTTTGTGTCGCTGGAAATTGCATAGACGACGGACAGGGTGTTAAATTTATAGATGAGATCTTTATCGGGACCTCCCAATCCACCCGAATTTTTATAGTCAGTGTAAAACTCCTTCACGTAATGCCACAAATTATTGACATGATCCTTAATATCGGTGTCTGCCAGCTCTTGCCAAGATTCGGTGAGAGAATTCCAAATGAATCGGCCCGGTTTTTTGAGAGCGTTTTTCAATTTGAGCACTCGGATGGGTAAATGTCGATCTTGCATGCTGCGTACGAGTTCCATAATTTGACTGTGCGTCGTCACCGACAAGATGGCTCTTTGATTGTTCTCCACAATGGAAATTAACTTTTCTTTGTGGGTTTTCGGTCGTTCTTCATACATGTTATTGACGCAGAAATGAAGTGTATTGATCGACATTTCCGTCGTAGCAAATTGTATAATTTTGGGACTAATCAATTTGATCTTATCCAACAGTGGATGATATTCCTTGTCCAACAAGGC
The DNA here is from genome assembly GCA_963930645.1 of Salticus scenicus. Classification (NCBI taxonomy): domain Eukaryota; kingdom Metazoa; phylum Arthropoda; class Arachnida; order Araneae; family Salticidae; genus Salticus; species Salticus scenicus. The sequence continues at coordinate 271,031,935 of OZ005650.1, forward strand.
ATACATTTCATCAGCCAATTGTTGAGAATTTATGCGATAATGTTGACAGAGGGCATAAAAAACGGGGAAAAAATAATAGCCTTCATTAAATTGCATGATCGTTTTAATGGGGTTGGGATTTGTGGCCAAAATCATGTGTTCAAATTGCAACATTTCGTGCACCTCTCGAAACAGAGGAGGGATATGAGCATTATCCATGACCGACAATCGACCGAAACGTTCAAACCACATTTTCAAAGCATGATTTTGGGTTTCGAACTGAATCATGTTACCCGAATTGAGTTTAAGGTGATTATAAAGCTTCAACACGTTAGAATTGTCAAAATCTAAATTTTTACTTTTACTAATATAACCCTGTTCTTTAGTTTTTTTACACATAAAAGTGGCCAAATCGAGCCAATCCGGAGAATTGTTCGGATTTTTACTAATGGAAGTGTTATAGAGAAGAGTATGCCCCTTAAAAGAAGGGATGACTGGCATCATATACACTTTTAATTCATACAAAATTAAACTAGGTTTGACATTTAACAAATTTCTAAAAAGCGATTTTTCATTTCCTTTACGCTTTGAAAATTTTTTCTTCAATTCTTGTATATCTTGAACAAACTTGTGATCGTCAGAATTTCTTGGTAGATTGAGAATATTAGTCTGTTGTTCATCGACATAGACTAGTCGCACAGGAATATAACAACTGGTATTAGGTTTGGCAGCTCCAGGGAGCATTGCATTAGCTAAAATGTCTAATTTATAAGCATTGCTATTTCTCAAAGCTTGTTGTATTTTAGTTTGAAGATGCGTACATAACAGGATGTAATCATCATGGGCAATTTTAAATTCAGGTAAATGGATATGGATACCCCAGTGTTGAAGCCTCATGGCAATGATATAAGTGAAATTTGGAATATCGGGTAAAAAAGTCGTTTTTAAAACAGATTCAATGATAGGAACGATTTGGCAATCGGTGGGAGTCTGTCCACTTTCAACCAAATAATCAAAATCTAAAATAACTGCATGGAGCAGAGTAGACGACAAATCGATGGTGAAAGAGGGGAGATTACCCGAATAATTGGTCCACTCTAATGTAAAATCAGAAAAATCTTTAGGGTTTATCCAATATATACCCCCGTTAATATCATAAATAAAATAGACATCAGGTGGAGCTTCACGACAGTGGTTTATCTTGGTCAAAAAAAGAGATGTGTAAACCATAACTTGATTGCTTATGAGAGTATTATCTATATAAATACAAAAAAAAAAAAAAAAAAAAAAAAAAAAAAAAAATTTTTTTTTTTTTTTTTTTTTTTTTATACTTCTTGTCTACAGACTGGACAAAAATTTTGCCTAATAAACCATTCTTTTAAACAATTTTCATGGAAACAATGTTTACATTGTAACTCCATAATTTTTTCACCCAAGTTAAAAGTTTCCAAACAAATTGTACATTGTTCGTTCATTTCATGAGGATTCCATACTACAACAGGGATTGTATTAATTCTATCTTCCGATACCGGATGTCTGTCATCATATGGATAAAGCCATTCCATAAATGCAATCATGAAATCTTCATTACGTAAAATGAGTCTGTAAATAACCGTCATAGCCTCTGGATCCACTTGGCCATTTCCTCTTTGAATTAAGGAAAATAGTCTCGTAAAAAACTCGTCATAATTATTATCAAATAAAGCAAAAAATATTTCAAAAAGTATGTCATCAGTATCTTCTAAGTCATCCTCCGCATCACTGTCTGAGAAAACTACTGGATTATTAATGAAAGACCCTCTATGGAAATACCGTGAGAAACTCATGGTATAGACTTTGTTACAATCTATTCACATAAACGAATTGTTTTCATCTATCTACATAGACGAACCTATCTCATATTATATTATAAAAAAAAAAAAAAAAAAAAAAAAATTTTTTTTTTTTTTTTAAAGATTTATTAATACATATACAATAAATGATAAACACAAACACTTCACATTCAATCAATTTTTTATTTTCATTTTTTACAAAGTCATCTTCTATCAGCTGATAGGATTGAGTGAGCGTGTGTACCAACATTATTGAGCATTCCTTCAATAGTTAACCATGTTAACTCTGGATTAACCATTTTTATAAAAAAATAAAATAACTCCAGTGTGGCAATCTCAGAAAAATAACAATCCCTTCCAAAGCTTCTTGCTAACTTTTTTATTATTTTAACTATATTATCCTTGTCTACATTATCCACAAAAATTTCTATTCCTTGAAGTGGATTATTTAATAAAGGATTCAACAAGGTTTCACTGCTTAGATAGTATAAACGTCCAAATTCTTCTCGATTTTCTAAAAGTGTGAAAATATAACTTCGAGCTACATGTTTAATTTTCTTGTTTTTCATCAATTCAAGTGTAATGAGGCGAAACACAGGTCCTTTTCGTTCTTTCATACATTGGATTTCTCTATCCAACGATTCAGATTCGTACAATTCTTTGAACAGAGAATCAATTGGTAGAGTGAATTTTCTGGACATCTCTAGTTCTCGAGACATTTCCAGGGCATAAAATTTCTTTATAAGCTTCTCAACCTCCTTTTCAACCTCTTTCTGAATCGAATGAATATCATAGCTGCGACTTTCATCTTTTTCATACACTGACATTATATCTTTTAGGGAATCCGTAATCATTTCTACTTTGATTTTTTTAAAGTCTTTTCCAATTTTGGAGTACGCAGATATATATCGATTATAATTGACATAATTTTTAATCTTGTATTTATTGAGAGCCTGTTCGTTAAATTGTTTACGCTTCACCTTAAAAATTTTTCTAGAGCGTGGCGATTCTTCAGCGTCTGCCTTCATTACGAATCCTTCTAAAGGACACTCTGCATAAGCACTGGGATAAGTTTCAACTTTTTCATACAAATCCCCTATGGTTTTGTAATCTATATCCAAAATCGGTACGTAGGGTAGATTCACTCACTGGAATATGTTTACGGCGTCACTGTACTTCATAAACGTATCCGAATCCAGTTGGTAGATATCAAAGGCTCGAAAAAAGACTGTCTTGCTGCCAAATACGGATTCAGACTCGAAATCGTGATAGGGTATTCTCTTGATATGGGATCCAAATACTTCTCCGAAAATAATGAAATTGTCCTTTAAAATGTCTTTGATAAGTTTTACTTTTTCCAACAGCGGTCCCATGATCCGGTTCAAGCCAAAATTACATGTCTTTTCATCCAACACTACATTCCTAGACTGTAGCCTGAACACATGGTTCACGTAACCTATTCCAACATTCGAGCCATCCAATTTTTCAGTGGCGATTAAAGGTATCCCCGAATAAACTTGGCTGGTGATCTCGTGATACTTGATAACAGGTCCAGCCATCGTGAAGCGTTTGAATGGCAGCCTTCAGAGTGTGCCCGCCTAGTAGTTGAAAAAAAAAAAAAAAAAAAAAAAAAGTTTTTTTTTTTTTTTTTAGTATTATAAAGTATGTAATATACAAATGTAAAATTTGACAATGACAATTAATATGTCCTCTCAAAGAATCCTGGATCGAGACTGGAATAAATTTGTGAATGAAAATTTTGAAAAATGTTTTTGGGAGAAAAAGCAAATAATATGTATTCGACATCATGTTTTTAGAGACGAAGAAGATCTTCTAACCATTTTAAATTTTCTTTTTAGAGATTGTGGTTTTCAAATGAATACATATATTAACCACAATAAATATGAATATATTCAAAGTGGTGCAATTTTCTTGTATTATTTTATTTTACAAAAATCGTCGTTTAATCTTTTTTATGATGTTTGCGTTAACACCATTCGAAAGAAAGGTCGATACCGAAGAAAAAGGAAAACGAGAATGCTTCTCTTCGACCATCCTTTTACGTTTTGTAATAATGATCACATTCATTTCATGGCAGCCTCTCGTCGATACATCCATCCAAATACCTGGGAAGTTGTAGGTAAAGGATTAAAAGTACAATTAATTAAAAAAGAAGAATATCTACATTATAAAAAGATCTATATTGAATCTACTTTTTATTGTAACGAAACATTCAACTCATTGTATCCGTTAAAAGAATTATGTCTCTCTACAATATTGTCTAATGTACAAGATATTGAGAATTTGAAATTGCCAACTCCTCTTGTTCGGGAAGTTATGAGAGCAAGTTATCGATATATGACATTACCAATTGGTAAATGCCTACCTTTTACAAATATTAAACAGACATTTATAGATACTTTTTCACAAAAAGACGCAGTTATTAATATGGATACGTTGATAACCTATAAGTTTAAAATTCCTTTATTGCATAGGCCGACCATAGTTCATTACATTTATCTAAAAAATGATTGTGTTTACAACATGTGCTCAGAATGTATAAAAGCATATTTTTATGGCTTGGATATTGAAATTGAAAGAGTTTACTACTATAAATATATGATGTTTAATAGAAAAGTTAAATTAAATTTTTGCATGCATCCCCAATATTGGTGTCATTTATGTAAAAGGGTACCTCTATTTCGAATCTTAAAAACATATGAAAATATTGATATTGATACGGCATACATCATGATTGAATCATTTAAACTTTACCAAAACCAACTGATTTTTATGGAAAGAAATTATAAACAAATTGAAAGAGCATTTAATTATGTGGGGTTAGTTTATGGACTACTTGCTTTTGAATAGAGACTTATCATAAAAATATTTTATTCTGGATATAGGCTGTGAAAAAAAAAAAAAAAAAAAAAAAAAAAAAAATTTTTTTTTTTTTCAATTATATATAGACGTTGCTACAATCTTTCTTAAAGATGTCTCATTTTCTTTATGCTGTGCACATCACTTTCTTATATAAAAATGGAGAACGGTATTTACCATGGCATGTTTCTGTTACAAGTACCAAACCTCCTTTTGAAACAACAACTATTGGATTATTGGATAAAAGTATCGATTTGAATTATGATGACCTCAAATACAATATCAAACACACCGATTCTTTTCCTCGGCCAGATTATATGAAGATTGACCACCTATTCTCAAAAGAAGATATGCAAGTTCATTTGTATTCCATGTTTGTCGAAAAATGGCAAGGAGAGAATTGGGACATTTCCTTGGGTGCGGTCGACGAACCCACCTACATCTATCTGTTGAAGATCGTGGGTGAGAAATGTGTGACGTTAATCAAAAAGGAACACCCCATTAACACGGATCGAACGCTTACCTCAGCCTATCAATGCTTTCAAAAGAACAAACCTTAAACTCCGCCCACGAATTTAAAGAGTCTGCCCGTTTCATCCTGTCTCATTCTGCTGCTGCTCCCGATGTTGGCCTTTATCATTAAGGAGACTAAATGCCACGTGTTGTGTGTGATCGGGGACGATCATAAGATCTATTTGAGCATCACAGAGCTCGGATGGTGGATTGACAAGCCAAAGTACTTTAAGAAAGGGAGCCAGCCATTGAAAGACATTGTCAGTGATCCACCCATTGGAATAGAAAGCAGACCCTTTATGGAGCGTGAAACTCTTCTCCCCTTATTAGAAAAGTGTCAACATTTCGAAATATATTTTTTGAGAAAATTACTATCGGATAAAGTGGCAGTATCGGTCATTGCTTATGAACAAATCGACAAAGAATCATTACCAGTCATCAAAAGATCGAATGTGTTCACCCAAACACTCACAATGTGGGTGGAATTCCAAATTGAAAGGGCTGAGATGTACTCTCTAGCCAAAATGTACGACGACGGTCCACCACCGTCTTTTGTTTTGGAGACTGACCCCCTGTTTTTGGATTTAGAAAACTTTGACGAGCGTGGACCAATGAAGTGTGAGCAGTTTTGAAAGCTCCGCCCACAGAGAGGGTAGAAAAGCGTCCGCTCGTCTCATTCTGCCTCTGTTGCCTCTCACCGTCCGCTCGTTTCATTCTGCTTCTGTTACCTCTCACCGTCCACTCGTTTCATTCTGCCTTCCAGATGTTGGCGTTTTTAATCAAGGAGGGTAAACGTTACGTGTTATGTGTCATCGGAGAGGATCGCAAGATCTATTTGAGCACCAAAGACCTTGGAAGGTGGATGGACGCACCGGAGTTTTTTGCTGATAAAGGCGGCCGACCACTAAAGGAGATTATCAGTGATGCACCGGTTGGAATGCGAAGAAGAGAATTTATGGATTGTGAAACGCTCATCCCACTACTAAAAACATGTAAAGTGGTGGAAGTCTATTTTTTAAAAAGGATACTCTTGGATAAAGTGGCAGTATGTGTTACAATGTCCAAATGGATGAACAAGAAATTAGAATTAGACGTGATTGAACGATACAATGCGGACGATTTCACTTGGCCATACAAACAAACACTCACAATGTATACCGAACAGGAAATAGAAACAGCTGAGGGCTATGCTATGGCCAAATTACATTACAGTCCACCCTCCCCACCTTTTGTTTGGGAGTAGATCAATGTGGGCCAATGGCCAAATTATCTGTTTTTGGATGAAAAGTATGTAATAATTTTTTCATGATTATGTATGTGTAGATAATTAAAATTGATTATTTTTTTTTAAATTTTTTGTTTTCTTTCACTGTTGTTTGCCAAATTGTTTGTTTTTGGATGAAAAGTATGTAATAATTTTTGATGGTTATGTATGTAGATAATTCTTTTTAAATTTTTTGTTTTCTTTCACTGTTGTTTGCCAAATTGTCTGTTTTTGGATGAAAAGTATGTAATAATTTTCGATGATTATGTATGTGTGTAGATAATTAAAATTTATTATTCTTTTTTAAATTTTTTGTTTTCTTTCACTGTTGTTTTTATCCTATAACATTGTTAAAACCACACAAAAAAATTATAACGTTAAAGGTAATATTTTGGGATTTTGAGTATAATTTCTGTTGTGAAATTATAATTTTATTATAAAAGTCTATGCATAGCATTTTTTTTAAACATTGATGACAATCTTTTGGGATTTTGTAAATAGATAATAACGATATTCCATATCAGACAGGTCCATTTGAGATTTGAAGTAATCATGTGACTTATTTTCTAATACTGATACCGATTGAAAATATTAGCACACAAAATTTTTCATTTTGTTCTTTTTAGGTATGAGAATAAATTTTGAAATGATTGGTAAAAAAAATATTACACTGGTTCACAGCAGTTCATTTATATTTTCCTTCCATTCAGTTGGACATATTCTGATTTATATTTTAGCATTTCTCTAAACGTTGAAGTTGGGATTTTGAGTCTGTGTGAATAGGAAGCCACATCAGACAGGGTGTTTTCATTTTCTGATACCGATTGAAAATATTAGCACACAAAATTTTTCATTTTGTTCTTTTTAGGTAGTATGAGAATAAATTTTGAAATGATTGGTAAAAAAAAATATTACACTGGTTCACAGCAGTTCATTTATATTTTCCTTCCATTCAGTTGGACATATTCTGATTTAAATTTTAGCATTTCTCTAAACGTTGAAGTTGGTATTTTGAGTCTGTGTGAATAGGAAGCCACATCAGACAGGGTGTTTTCATTTTCTGATACCGATTGAAAATATTAGCACACAAAATTTTTCATTTTGTTCTTTTTAGGTAGTATGAGAATAAATTTTGAAATGATTGGTAAAAAAAAATATTACAGTGGTTCACAGCAGTTCATTTATATTTTCCTTCCATTCAGTTGGACATATTCTAATTTAAATTTTAGCATTTCTCTAAACGTTGAAGTTAGGATTTTGAGTCTGTGTGAATAGGAAGCCACATCAGACAGGGTGTTTTCATTTTCTGATACCGATTGAAAATATTAGCACACAAAATTTTTCATTTTGTTCTTTTTAGGTAGTATGAGAATAAATTTTGAAATGATTGGTAAAAAAAAATATTACACTGGTTCACAGCAGTTCATTTATATTTTCCTTCCATTCAGTTGGACATATTCTGATTTATATTTTAGCATTTCTCTAAACGTTGAAGTTGGTATTTTGAGTCTGTGTGAATAGGAAGCCACATCAGACAGGGTGTTTTCAGTTTCTGATACCGATTGAAAATATTAGCACACAAAATTTTTCATTTTGTTCTTTTTAGGTAGTATGAGAATAAATTTTGAAATGATTGGTAAAAAAAAATATTACAGTGGTTCACAGCAGTTCATTTATATTTTCCTTCCATTCAGTTGGACATATTCTAATTTAAATTTTAGCATTTCTCTAAACGTTGAAGTTAGGATTTTGAGTCTGTGTGAATAGGAAGCCACATCAGACAGGGTGTTTTCATTTTCTGATACCGACATATTGAAAATATCAGGGATGGGCGCAGAATTCATACCACTATCAATGTAAGAAAATTTTCTACCTCTTAATTCGACGATATTATAGGTAGAGAAATTACTTAAACACATTCCGGTATGAATTCTGCGCCCGTGTTCCATCCCTGAAATATTAGCACACAACATATTTCATTTCGTTCTTTTTAGGTATGAGAATAAATTTTGAAATGATTGTGTGAAATTATGATTTTATTCCAAAAAAGTCTTAAAATATTTGTAAACAATTGAAAAAAAAAAAAAAAAAATTTTTTTTTTTTTTTTTTTTTATATATTAAGAGTAGGAAAAATAT